>CM032231.1:68287500-68297500 GCA_019009955.1 Riptortus pedestris
ATTAGTACTAACGGTTTCATTATAACAAAATAAACCAATGTCACCATTTCTAGGTGACGAGGCAGGAGTGGGGAGTTATAAGGGAAGGCCATAAATTCAAAAATAGAGCGATTTATTTCGTATCTATTGGTTTTCGGTAAATATGAACATAACAAAACTTCATTTTGTTTACTTTGTTATTTAGAGTAACATTTGTTATATACTCTTTTTTCGTATACCGGAATAATAAACGAGATATACGCTAAAAATCTCTAGTTTCGGAAGTTTGACAATTCTTTACCTATTTGAGACAATAGACCCAACCGAAATAAATAAAACTCGGTATGTCGATTAGCACTACGCCCAATTCATTATAGCTAAACCCTTATCAACATTCTCTAGGCACGGGCAGGAGTGGGAGTTAATAAGGGAGGCCTGAAAATAATTAAATATAGCGATATTTCGTTTCCTGTTGGTTTTTTTTTTTTTTCTTTTTCGGCAGAAATATGAAACATGACGATAAACAAGAAGTTATTCAATTGTATTTTTTTAGAAGCATTGTTATAAAACAAGTATCAGTTTTCTGAGGAGCAAAGTTAGATTAACTCGAAGCCCTCCCCTTCTCTGTCCTTTCACTGGCTAAACATTAATTAATCGGAGTAAGTAATTTCATCCTTTATATTGTGTTTTAAAAACACGCAACCGAATTAATTCACAAAAAAACGAAAGTATTTAAACATACATAAGTTTTTTAGAATTGAACGAATAGCCCTTACCAACATGAATATAAGGTAATGACGTGGGGTGCGGAATTTGGTGCGTGGGGATTGTGTGGGTAGCCGTTAGTCATGGGGGCTGGGGGGGGCTGTTGGTTAACCTGGATCGTCAGTGGACGGGGTGGCAGGAGATTCTTCAGTGTAAGTGGGGCGAGAACCTTTCTCACTCCCTCCTTTCTTTCCTCAGTTGTTTGTATATTTTCGTATCCCTATTAGATTTTTTGGGTGTGTGTATGTACACACTTTTTTCGTATACCGTATTATTAACGAGATATAACGCTAAAACCAATAGCGGAAGTTGTATTTTGTTATTTAGAGTAAATTTTGTTATATACACTTTTTTAGTATACCGAAATTATAAACGAGACATACGCTAAAAACCTATAGCGGAAGTGAACAATTTTTATTTGAGACAAAAGACCCAGCCGAAATAAATAAAACTCGGTATGTGTATTAGCACTAACGCATTTCATTATAATAACCATATCTAACATTTCTAGGACAGGCAGGAGTGGGCCTTATAAGGGAGGCCTGAAATTAATAAAGGTGATATTTCGTTTTCACCACAAATATTTTGTGCAAATAACTTAGATCTATGCATAAATGCACAGGAACAAGTCGGGGAAGTAAGAAGCAATTTGGAAAAACAAGTGAAGACTTACATGAGGAGCAAATTAATTTCCCCCCCCCCTTCCTCTGCTTTTTTCACTGAAACATTAATTGCCAACAAGTAAGGTAATTTTTCATCCTAAATAGTAGGACGGGTAAAGGTGTTTAAAACATCAATTGTGCAAAACGAAAGTATTTAAAGCCTTGCCAAAATTGAAATACCATCTGAATCATAAGGTACAGTTCGCTCAAATTGAGAGTTCCCGAGCGAAGCGGGTAATCTGGCTAGTATATATATCTTCCCTGTAATCTAGATACCTTTTTCTCACTCCCCACTGTTCTCAAGTTGTTTTAACACTTTTTTCTAACGTTATTATTAAACGAATATCGCTAAAACCTATAGCGGAATGTATTTTCGTTATTAGCCGTAAATTTTGGTCCAGGCAACGCAGATTATAATCAGCAGGCACCTGAGGTATTTGGGACAAAAAGACCCAGCCGACATAAAATAAAACTCGGTATGTGTTATTAGCACTAACGCTTTCCTTAATAATTAAAGCCATACTAACATGAGTAGGGACAGGCAGTGTGCTCATTAGGGAGGCCAGAAATTAATATTGATATTCGTTTCACCACAATATTTTGTGCATAATAACTGAAGATCTATGCATAATGCACAGGAAGACGGTAGTATTGACAATTTGGAGACGAGTGAAGACTTCATAAAGAAATTAATTTTATTATTAACAAATGCCAACCAACGGGTGTTATCAATTAGGACGGGTAAAAAGGTGAAACTATGTGCAAACTAAAGCCTCAAAAAATACCATCATCATTCAGCCTCAAATGAATTCCCGAGCGAAGCCGGGTATCTGAGCTAGTATATATATATATATATCCCACTGTTCTCAATGTTTTCTAACATTGAGCCAGGCGGCCGTGGTCCAGGCAACGCAGATTAATCAGCAGGCACTGAGGATGGAGTGTTGACTCGGAAAGTGCACTCTGCATAATATTAAAAAACAGTAGAGGACTTGGCCTTCTTATTAATCCTTATCAATTGGTTCCTCTACCATCCAGCATATTCCAGAGATATCAATGTTTTCTGTCACTACACTATCATGAACCGATTGAGTCTTCCCTCCTCATCCCGATGTTTTCAAATGTTTTCCTGCAACTACACTATCATGAACCGATGTAGTCTCTCTCTATCCCACTGTTCTCAATGTTTTCTGTCACTACACTATCATGAACCGATGTAGTCTCTCTCTATCCCACTGTTCTCAATGTTTTCTGTCACTACACTATCATGAACCGATGTAGTCTCTCTCTATCCCACTGTTCTCAATGTTTTCTGTCACTACACTATCATGAAGTCAGGGCCAATGTACTCTCCCTCTCTCTGTCCCACTGTTCTCAATGTTTTCTGTCATTGCACTATCATGGACCCGGGGCCGATGTACTCTCTCTCTCTCACACCCTCTCTACCTCACCACATCTCTATGCATTCTGACACTATACTATCATGAACACGGGGCCAATGTACTCTACCTCTCTCACTCTCTCTACCCCACCATATTTCTATGCATTCTGACACTAAACTATCATGAAACCACGGCGGAAGTACTCTCTCTCACACTCTCTCTACCCTACCACATCTCTATGCATTCTGTTACTACACTATCATGAACCCGGGGCCGATGTACTCTCCTTCTCTCCCTCTTTCTATACCACTGTTCTCAATGTTTTCTGTCACTACTATATTGAACCCGGGGCCGATGTACTCTCTCTCACACTCTCTTTTACCAACCACATCTCTATACATTCTGACACTGCTCTATCATGAACCCGGGGCCGACGTGCTCTCGCCCTCTCTATACCACTGTTCTCAACGTTCTCTGTCACTACTATCATGAACCCGGGGCCGATGTACTCTCTCTCACACTCTCTTTTACCAACCACATCTCTATACATTCTGACACTGCTCTATCATGAACCCGGGGCCGATGTACTCTCGCTCTCTCTATCCCACTGTTCCCAATGTTTTCTGTCACTACCCTATCATGAACCCGGGGCCGATGTACTCTCTCTCACACTCTCTCTACCCCACCCCACCTCTATGCATTCTGACACTACACTATCATGAACCCCAGGCCGATGTACTCTCTCTCACACTCTCTCTACCCCACCACATCTCTATGCATTCTGACACTACACTATCATGAACACGGGGCCGATGTACTCTCCCTCTCTCTATCCCACTGTTCTCAATGTTTTCTGTCACTACCCTATCATGAACCCGGGGCCGATGTACTCTCCCTCTCTCACTCTCTCTATCGCACAGTTCTCAATAATTTCTGACACTACACTATCATGAACACAGGGCCGATGTACTCTCTCTCACACTCACAAAGTTACTGCTGAGTAAAGCCACATTTAAGACTTATAGAATATGCGTATGCAAGATATATGATACATGAACTGAAGTGTAATTGACCGTAAATGTGATGCAAAAAATATTTCAGATGATACAGATAAATTTAATAATAGGATACCATCTTTTCTAGTAGGTAAGCCATGATTATGAAGAAATGATTGTTAAGTGGCAGCCTTGTTATCTCACATATGTGAACTCGGCATGAAAAATTATATACTTTTTTTAAATAAGGGCGTCAAGAATACAATAATTTTGCTTAAGAATGGCCGATCATTTCTTTTTTTTTTTTTTTTTGGTTCATTGCCTAATCTTTCTTTTCTAAGTGGATATAAAATAAATTTTCTTCCTTTATTAGTGAATTCTAAGTACATAGTTAAACTACAATCTTACTGCTTTATCACCCTCTCCTCCGCTTTATCGATTCCAGTAGGTGATTTGTTTTGCTGGTTATCTTTTATGACTACTTAACAATTAATAAAGGCAATCGTTGTTAGCTATTATCGCACTTTTATTATTTAATTATTTATTATTCTAATCATAGATATAGGGCAACCAGAATAAATATTACCAAGGGGATGGTTAATGGTTCAAATACACTTGTACGAGGAACTCACAACGTGTGATCTCAAAGTAAGTCATTTTATTTCCATTTTTTTTTTTTTTTTTTTTTTTTACAAATTTAATAAACCTTATCTTTATATAGAATTATTACTAATGAATGGAACTTTTAGGAAAACCAACTTGTGTATGTGATTGTGAAGTTTAATAATTGTCAAATCAGGGTGAGTAAATCCTTAATTATTTTACGTCTGTTAACTTTTCTTGACGCATGATTTATTCATTTCATTTGATTTGATGCATCTCTATAATGAGGAAAACTGAGCCTGAAATGAATTTAAAGTTTTTGCCTTACTGAGAATGGATTAACATTAATTGAACTATTTACATAGCAATTAGAAATTTACAAACAATTATTAGCCAATTTTGCTGATCAACAATCGTCTTGCAAAGAGTGTAATGCGTTTAATTATTTTCCCCGTCCTCCTACCTACTTTCATTGAAGTTATTCAGTAAATGTAATTCCAAATCTAATAAATGTTCTTGACATTTGGCACGAGGAAATTGTTTGTTATCTATAACTTGTTACGAGGTAGTAACGTTTTAAGTACTGTGAAGGTTTAATAATTTTTCAAGTAGCAAATGTACGTTAGATTATGTTATTCTGATTGCAGGTGCTGTGGGAAGTTCTCGTGGAAATGAAAGAGTAGCTGGTTTAGATGGATTGTTCAACAGAAGCAACATGTTATAGAAGCTTGAATCTGACTCAGCAAGCAGTTGTGGTACGTCTATAAGAGAAATAGCTTCGCCCCCACAACATGATTGAAACGTATTACTATAAAACAACACGCGCGTCGATACCGTTAAATCAAAACTTCTGGAGTTCCGGATTGTATTTTTAATTTTTCTAATTACCCGTCTATCGTAAGGGATCTGTAGAGATGTGATGGTTAAATCATTATTTTTTACATATTTCACACGCCTGGAACAACATGCGCATGAGAATATTTTTCATGATGGATACCTACATATAATACGAATAATGAAGATAACAATCAGAGAAAGGTTTTTTACAATCTATCAATTGTGGGTTAGCCGTTGGTTTTGGAATGATCGTAGAGGATACGTGGGTATCGGCTATAAATTCTCAATTCTTCAGATAGAGGAGTTTATTAATTTTTTATCCTGACAGTTTTGAGCGACGTTGGTTCCCTTCGTCAGAGCTAACAATGAACAAAAACTAACAAGTGTAAGAAATTTGTGGAAATATAGAAACAAAATTATTTAGCAATAATCGTAAATATCAAACTTTTTTTTTAAATTGTAACATGGGACGATAACATAAAAGGGGAGGGGATTGGAACAAAAAACTATAATAAGAAATTTAAAAATTAGGTATGGTACGTACCAATTGTAGTAAAAAAGGAGCAGGGACAAAAAAATAAATAACCCACTCAGTGAAAGTTACATCTTGAACGAGAATAGGAGAAGGGAGGTAGGGGTGGAAAGGGTTTTTCATAATCAGTTATTTTATTAGTAAATATTCAGTAAGATAAATGCGTCATTATTATTCAAGTTTAAGAGTAAAGATTTTTAATTAATCTGACGTAATTTATTTTTAAGTAACTCTATTTAAGAAATGTGACTAGAAAGGAGAAAGTAGCCAATTGTAATAAATACACTTCTGAGGAAATTACAGGAGCGGTGGTCGGAATGAAACTGGGTTTACATTAGTGACATTAGTGAAAAGAGTTGTCAAATTCTCACTCGTCGCTTGACAAGACATTTTTATTGTAAGTGTAACTATCGAAATAGAGATGTGTGTGTTTGTGTGACTAACATTTTGGATATTTTTTACTTTAGCCACACCAGTTACTTATTGATATTATTAGTGATTTATCATACCCTTATTTAATAACATATGTCTATTTTAAAATAAGAAAAAGTCAGTCACGCAGGGGCTTCGTAAACTAAGCAGAATTCTGACGCAAAGTTATATATAGAGAAATCTCCATACGAGAGCCGAACAGTTACGGAAACGGCCGAATTAGCTCTAGGCGGGAAACTCACTCGTCCGTTATCGGCCCACTTTTAATAAAAATGCAAATATCTCGGTTAATATTCAAGATAGAGAATAAATATATATAGCAATATTTATAGTAAATTTAATTTGCAATAAGATAAGTTCTAAACAATTTTTTGATCCGACGTATGGTAATGGAGATATACCGAATTTTCGAAAATCCCCCCCCCCTCCCACTGGTCCGATTTCAGCCATTAACAATCTTATCTGTCTTTTTGCATAAAACGTTTAAATATCGAGTTTGGTAACGTTAAAACAAAAATTTCGACCGCTAGAGCGGTAGCAGACATATATATGTATGTATAATTTTGAACGGACCTCATTTTCGTCATCTCCTGGGTAGGATCGATGGACATTTGATAAATTTTTCGACAATCGCTTCATGAGTACGACCTCAATAGCTGATTTCCCTGAAGGGAAATCTGCTACAAATTGTATATGAAGGAGGTTGCCTACCTATTATCTCCTAGATTTTAAGAAGCTTTGAAGTTGTTTTTGTTAATAATGAATATGATACAACTTAGTCGTCTTCTTAAATAAGAAGTGGCATATAAGACTTTTCAAAGGTTTGGAATATTGTATAAAACACGGAAATGTAGAAGAGGACACTTTATGAAGCTTTTCACCAAAGAAGATCTCCAGCATGTAGATGCAGTTTGAGGAGTTGAAAAGAGGAAATCGGTGGTTATAAAGTTACCTGGTTCAATCGTTGTAAGTCATCAATGAGGAAACGTATTTTGTTTATTTATACTTAGGCGAATGGCTGTACAACCACTACATTTTTCAAGAAAGAGTTGAAAATCCATTCTCGGCTCATACTTAAGTGATTTTGTATAGAGAAGAAGAAACAAGAACCCAGGATATATTTGATTGTTTTAAAATCATTAAAAGCATATTGTCCGCCTAAATGAATGATTCAACGAATTTTATATTAAACTGTCATTTTTATTTACATTTGAAGCTTGATAAATACATTATTTTAATAATCTGTTCTTCACTTTCATTAATTTAATAATAAGAGAAATCACTCTTTTAGAAATAAATAACTGGTGTGGGTAAAGTGAAACAGACCCAAAATTTTGAATAGAGTTTAATTTTAGTAGATAGAGTGCTGAATTTGAATGGTTGATTTAACACTCTCAATTTGAAAAAGTTTAAGGTAAAGATTACAGTCAATTTAATGTAAATATATATCTATCAGGAAAATGAGTTTAGGTATAATACAAGAGCAATGTTTATGCAACGATAAAGCCCCTTAAAGCTATTAGAACGCAACAAATACAAGCAATGAGCTCTCATACCTAGCTTCATCAAGATTCGCTGAAGAAGATTACAAGAGAATTTGGGAACTCCTCCCCTGGTTATCATTTAAATTTAATATAATGTTCGGAGAGGGTTTAGTTGAGCCCAAAGTAATTCATTCCGGATAGAGAGAAGACAAGAAAGTGAGAGAGAGAGAGAAGCTTGATTTAATTCTCGTCTGCGGCGGCTGTTGAGCCGTTGGCGTTAATCCGAGTTTTACAAGTTGATCCTCACCCCAAGAGATCCGACTCACCCCCCCCCCACCCCATATACCCGGACCCGACAAATTACCAATGACCTCTTTTCTTCTCTAAACTTCTCTCTTACTCTACCTCTTTCAGTTTTTATCCACCTTTTAAGATTCTTATAGGGGTTTCTTCTGGATAAGCCACAATGTCCTCAACAACAAAGCAACTTATTTGTGTTCCGTTCTTTCAATTATTTTTTTTGTTTGTACTTAATTACTTACCCCCCCCTCTCTCTCTCTCTCTCTAAATATATATATATATATATATATATATATATATATATATATATATATATATACTATGAGATATTTGTATATTCTTGTTTTCAGCCTTCTGTAAACCCGCCACTTCTACACATGGGATATTGTCATAGAAATAGAAAATGTACGGAGAGAGGAGAACAATATCGTATCGTATCACCACGTGGGAAATCTGCTTAGTTTACAGCCCCTGCGTGACGGACTTTCTCTCTCAGTTACTGATTTGTATGAAATGAATATGTTGAATCGTTACCCAGATCCAATGCAATTACACTATTTAATTTCAAATTGTGAGATTATTATTCTTGGTGTATTTTACTGAGCAATGGAAATCATTATAATTATGTTCTCTTGGACGCTTTTGGTATTGTAGAATCAAATATGTACTCAATATTTAGCAAAGGTTGCATGTTTTGGACTAGAATACATGAAGTATTAAGGAATGATACAATTCGCTTATTTTAGTTAAAGGAAATCAATTATAGATGTTGTACAGGTATATAGACGCAATATTAAGAAAATAAATTAAATTGTACATCGATCATATGTAGACAATGGCGAAACTGAAGTCGTTCAAATTTACTTGTATCAATAAATCTTTACCTAGAGGTTTTATATATGAAAAAATCAGTTATATCTCCAAAGATGGCAAGCAGATATAGCACTTACCCTGACAAAAAAATTAAATGTATTATCCTGCATCTTACGGTACTGTCCTAAACCAGAAAATATTAAGTTTTTTTTTCTTTTTTAAGTAGAAAAAGAGAAATCTGGCAAATAAAAACCGTACGTCGACTACTTTATGAAAAAAAATAGACATTGCTTAATGGACTGTTCAATGGGATACTATTTGGAGGCGTCATCCCGAATTCAATAAACGACTCTCTTATAATTTAGGCTTTCTGCAACATACTTTAAAAATTTTTTGACTAAAAAGCCACAATAAGTATGATTAATAATAATTTCTACAATTAAAAATGTTTGCTTCATAAGAATTTAGGGTGAAAAACTACTACGTTATCATCGCCCTGTTATAAATCTCGTTTTGTATGAGTACCTGAATTTTGTGAGTAAATTGTGTTTATGTAGGTTGTAAATATTGTTATACCCTCATGGATATTGCTATTTATAATACTTGTTGTACAATAAATAAATTAAGACATAATTTATTTATTCTTACAATAATCGCATTTCGCGACTAGGGCGATTTAGCGACGAATCAGTTAATTCCTATAATGACTTTATTATATTTACTTAAGTATGCTCATTTCTGCAAATATTTTCAGTATTGTCCCACATATAATTTTTTGAAAATTTTGTTATGTTCCAAGTAGTGTAATACGTGGTCTATATACTGGCTAGGGTCATTTAGTAATTCAGCCAATGTGTATGGTAGGTCTATGTGAGTCCGTAGATAGCAGTCAGTTAGTATATGTTTTATAGTAAGCCTACAGTTGCAGTGTTGGCAGTAAGGTTCCTTTTCTCCAGTAAGTGTGAGTAAGTCGTGAATGGCCAATTCTTAACCACGATAAAACTACTTCTTCCCCTCTAGTTAGCCTTTTTGAGGAAGGCTATTCACCAAGTATATGTTTCAGTTCTCCACGTATGTTGTCAGTTGTGGCAAACCTATTATAATTAAGACATAAGCTGATCCTAGTCATGTTTGGAAACAATGATAATAAATACTGAATTATTGAATACATAAAAATTCCAAGAGTAACTTGGAAGAACACTCTGTCTGGGTCATT
>CM032231.1:68302500-68307500 GCA_019009955.1 Riptortus pedestris
ATGTCAAAATATTGTGCAAATTAAAGCCTTGCCAAAAAAATACCATCACCATTCAGCCTCAAATCAATTCCCGGGCGAAGCCGGTAATCTGAGCTAGTATATATATAAAATTGTAACCTCTGTCTGTACATTGATTTTTTTCGCGAAATTTCACGATAACTTTTCGTTTCACAAGCCATAGACACCATAACTGCATTTTGTTTCTTTCGTGTATGTTTGTTTGTTTGTTTGTTACCTTTTCACGCAAAAACGGCTGAACCGAATTTTATGAAACTTGGTATGTATATTACTACTAACCCAACTTAGACTTTAGGCTACATTAATATCCTCTGAGACGAACAGGAGTGGGGGTTATAAGGGAAGCCTGAAATTAAAAATAGCGATATTTCGATTCCTATTGGTTTTTCGGCAAATATAAAAATAACAAAAGTTGTTTATTTTGTTATTTAGAGTAACTTTTGTTATATACACTTTTTTCGTATACCGAATTATAAACGAGATATACGCAAAAACCTATAACGAATGTGAACAATTTTATTTGAGACGAAAGACCCAATCGAAATGAATAAAACTCGGTATGTGTATTAGCACAAACGCTTTCATTATAATAAGCCATACTAACATTTCTAGGGACGGGCAGGAGTGGGGGTTGTAAGGGAGGCCTGAATTTAAAATAGCGGTATTTTGTTTTCTATTCACTTTTCGGCAAATATGAACGTAATAAAAGTTGTTTATTTTGTTATTTAGAATAACTTTTGTGATATTCATTTTTGACTTTTAACGAAGTATAAACGAGATATACACTATAAACTAAAGCGGGAGTCAACTATTTTATTGGGCGCTAACGATTGAACCGAACTTAACAAAACTCGGTATGTCAATTAGCATTAATTCTCCCATGTTTATAAGCTATATTAAAATTTTTAGGTTCGAACGGGAGTGGGAGTTATAAGGGAGGCATGAAGTAAAAATTCACGATATTTCATTTTCTATTTGTTTTTCGGCAAAGGTGCACATAACAAAAGTTGTTTACTTTGTTATTTAGAGCAACTTTTGTTTCATTCACTTATGTCGTAAAATGAAGTAAATACGGGATTTAAGCTAAATCTATAGCGGGAGTCGACGATTTTATTAGTACTTATTTAAATAAGTTTATAACACTTAAGTGTTTTTAATATAGGCATATTATGACAAATGATGTTATGTTTTAGCCTTATCTATTTTGATTATTTAGTACTAAGTATGATTCGGATTAGTGAGATTATAAATCCCCCTCCCCCTTCGCCTCATTTATTTATTTTACCTAGAAAATAACTTTATTATTTATTTCCAATAGAAATTTAAACTATAAGAGCATTTCCATTATTTAATTTGTATAATGTATAATTAAAAAAAAATCGTGCTGAATTTCCTCAAGGAGTGATAGGGGAAGTAGTAGGGAATCAAACTCTTTGATTTTGGTTATATACTATCTTATTTCCGATATCTTCATGTTATTGAAACAAATATGTACTATCATAACAATTAAACGTTAATGTCATTATGAAAAAAGACAAAATGCTCTTAAACTCGATATGATTGTTTAAAGTATTACTTAGGTTGCAGGGACGACTACGATCTCTTCCCCTCGACTAGCTTTTTGAATATAATATAAATTATTTTTAGGGTAACACTATTATTTAATGCCATCAGGTAGATAAATTATTACAATAATATTTTGAATTAATAATTTAAGGAGAAGAGTGTTGATAGCTCTAATGCGAGAGAGGAAATAGACGGAGGCTAATAGAGTTAATTGAGTTTACCAATTTCCTGTGAAATGCTGGGCATTACGGGAAGTCATCTACTATTATGAAAATAACCTTACGTGCTAAACTATGCTTAAACTATATGTGCTCGGATTGGTTTTTGACAGGAAATAAGTTTCATTATAGACGATATTTAATTGTAATAAATACTATCCATGATTATGGTTTGAAGTATTCAAAAAGGTGAATTAAAAAATGGCAAGGGATAGATTAGGAACACATTTTTATTTATTCTTCAAATATAAAATTTCTCATTTATAAGTCGCCTGCCTGACCCTCACAGCAAAACAATGCGCGCCGACGAAAGTGTAGTTAAAACATTGAAGCCCTGCCCAAAAAAATACTATCATCATTCAGCCTTAAATGATTTCCCGAGCGAAGCCGGGCACCTTAGCTAGTATATATATATAAAATTGTAACCTCTGTCTGTACATTGATTTTTTTCGCGAAATTTCACGATAACTTTTCGTTTCACATGTCATAGACACCATATCTGCATTTTGTTTCTTTCGTGTATGTTTGTTTGTTTGTTTGTTACCTTTTCACGCATAAACGGCAGAACCGAATTTTATGAAACTTGGTATGTATATTACTCCTAATCCAACTTAGACTTTAGGCTATATTAATTTTCTCTGAGACGAACAGGAGTGGGGGTTATAAGGAAAGCCTGAAATTTAAAATAGCGATATTTCGTTTTCTATTGGTTTTTCGGAAAATATGCAAATAACAAAAGTTGTTTATTTTGTTATTTAAAGTAACTTTTGTTATATACACTTTTGTCGTATACCGAAGTTTAAATGCGTTATACGCTAAAAATTATAGCGGGAGTCAAAAATATTATTTGCCAACAAAGACTCAACCGAACTAAATAAAACTCGGTATGTGTATTAGCAGTGAGGCTTTCATTATAATAAGCCATACCAACATTTCTATGGACGGGCAGGAGTGGGGGTTATAAGGGAAGCCTGAAATTAAAAATAACGATATTTCGTTTCCTATTGGTTTTTTCGCAAATATAAACATAACAAAAGTTGTTTATTTTGTTATTTGGAGTAACTTTTGTTATATACACTTTTGTCGTATACCTAAGTATAAATGAGTTATACGTTAAAACTTTAGCGGGCACTAACGGCTGAACCGAACTTAACAAAACTCGGTATGTCAATTAGTATTAATTCTTCCATGATTATAAGTTATATTAAAAGTTTTAGGTTCGAACGGGAGGGGGGTTAAAAGGGAGGCCTGAAATAAAAATTTACCATATTTACATGTATAAGAGACGGGAAATATAAAAATATCGAAGACTGTGAAGCCTTATCGAACAAATAATTCTATTATTAGCAAATCCACGGCAAAGATGGGTATCAATCCTAAACACTGGGACGGGTAATTGTCAAAATATTGTGCAATGTAAAGCCTGCTAAAAAATACGATCACCATTCAGCCTCAAATGAATTCCCGGGCGAAGCCGGGTATCTGAGCTAGTATATATATAAAATTGTAACCTCTGTCTGTACATTGATTTTTTTCTCGAAATTTCACGATAACTTTTCGTTTCACATGTCATAGACACCAAAACTGCATTTTGTTTCTTTCGTGTATATTTGTTTGTTTGTTTGTTACCTTTTCACGCATAAACGGCTGAACCGAATTTTATGAAACTTGGTATGTATAATACTACTAGACCAACTTAGACTTTAGGCTATATGAATATTCTCTAAGACAAACAGGAGTGGGGGTTTTAGAGGAAGCCTAAAAATAAAAATAACGATATTTCGTTTCCTATTGCTTTTTCAGCAAATATGCCTATAACAAAAGTTGTTTATTTTGTAATTTAAAGTAACTTTTGTTATATGTTCTTTTGCCGTATACGGAAGTATAAATGAGTTATACGCTAAAAACTATAGCGGGAGTCCACAATTTTATTTGGCACTAAAGACTCAACCGAATTAAACCAAACTCGGTATGTGAATTAGTACTAACGCCTTCATTATAATAAGCTATACTAACATTTCTAGGGACGGGCAGGAGAGGGGGTTGTAAGGAAGGCCTGAAATTAATAATAGTGATATTTCGTTTCCTATTGCATTTTCGGCAAATATGCACATAACAAAAGTTATGTATTTTGTTATTTAGAGAAACTTTTTTTTATATACACTATCATCGTATACCGAAGTATAAAAGCGTTATACGCTAAAAATTAAAGCGGGAGACAACAATTTTATTTGGCACAAAAGACTCAACCGAACTAAATAAAACACTCAGTATGTGTATTAGCACTAACGCCTTCCTTATAATAAGCCATACTAATATTTCTACGGACGGGCAGGAGTGGGGGTTATAAGGGAGGCCTGAAATTAATAATAGTGATTTCCTATTGGGGTTTCGGCAAATATGCACATAACAAAAGTTGTTTATTTAGTTATTTAGAGAAATTTTCTCAACACTTCTTTTCAATATGAACTACCAGGTACCTCACCTGAAAAAATTAATTCAAATGTATGTCAATATTTTCTCCTTAATAATTCAAATCTATGCATAATGCACAGGAGACGGGAAATATGACAATATGCAGGACAGTGAAGTCTTACATAAAATAGTTATTTTCATCACTAGTACCAAAAGTGGGTCTTTTCGGTGCGAGGTCTAGTTTTACGAGCGAAGCGAAGCCGAGCTTGGAAATTGGACCGAGTACCGAAAGGACACTTTTGGTACGTGTTATGAACAATACTTTTCATTATACTGCTCATACTTGAGTCCATTAAAACCCTTTTATATTTCATTAATAACTTAAAGATACAATATAAGAAATTAAAGTGACACATTATTTTATTTGAAATAAAACATCTGTTTATTAACCTATAATAGAAAAAAAGTACTTATATAAGAAATTAAATTGACACATTATTTTATTTGGAAAAACATCTGTTTATTAACCCATAATAGAAGAAACATTACAGATTTACATTAATATTTATACTAAAATTTTGATTATTATTTATGTTAAAACCTTTGTTTAGCATTGCCTTTTGGAATAGAGTTAACTTTTGATTAAAGTAATTATTTTCCAGTTCGGGCTCATCTCTAAAAAGGTCTTATTACTTATTATAAGTAAGCAAATATTAGAATGAATATAACCTCCTTCAAACACATGTTTATTAGTAACAGGTAAGGTTAGCGCACCGAAAAGAT
>CM032231.1:68312500-68415000 GCA_019009955.1 Riptortus pedestris
AGAAATTAATTAACAAAATCATTAGATACAATAGAAACTCCGTATAGAAGAGCTCATTTGGTAGAATTTAATTAGCACAAAAACTAGTTTCGCTCTACCCTTGATTACGATTCTCTGAGGAGAGCTATGTAAAAACAAAAATGGGGACCCATTCCAGTTTCTTAGTAATGCTCATAAAGGAAGAAGTATTCAAATGAAATTAATAACACAAGAAACGATTAAGAGATAATATAATATTGAAGTTTTAATCTCTCCTTTCAGTTTCTTGGGAAGAAGAATTTATTCCTCTTGGCTAAGTGTTTTTTTCATTCTTTTTGGAGTTTGTGGAAAGAGCGTACAAAATCCAGGGCATCCAAAGAAAATGTTTTTAATTAAAAGAAAGCCTCTAGCCCCATTTCCTAAGGTTTAATAGAATAAGTGCATATTCCAGGCGGTATTACCAGAACTCTTTCTATTCTAATTAAAAACACAATACCCTTAAGTCTCTTGGTATATACCACTTACAAGCAACTCCCTGTTTTGGCTTTGCTTCATTCCCGCACGTGTTCAATAAGCAAGCCTGCAATCATAAAATGGAAAAAAAAAACGAAACAACTCATTATTAATTTTAATAAACTCAAATAAATTGAACGTGTATTATTTATCAGTCACTCTCCAATGAATTAAATAAATTACAAATAATAATATATCCCCTGGGGGTATAAATAAAAATAAAATGACTAATAATAAAGAATACGTAAAACCCAGAAAACCAATTACATGAAAAAAAAATCCCCTGTCATAATAAAGTCACGTAAATGAAAAGTAAAGATAAATAAATAATAATCTTGTGAGCTCAAATCACAAAGAAATGGACTTGTGAACACAGGAAAGAACAATATTATAACAAAATTCTCTTACGTCTGCACTACTTATACCTAGAAATGGTAGTAAAAGAGATGAGAGACAGGATGAAAGATGAAAGGAACATATTTAAATAGAAATTTGGATATTCTCACCAATCCCTAATAATAGACCCTTCCAGCTAGTTTCGTCAAGGAGAACGGATTCACACAAAGGAGAGAACGTACCTGCGATACAACCGAATACCAAGAATCGGGACGCATTTACTCTGAAAAAAAAACGGCACTAAAAACAGGATCCTCCAGCGGAGTATGAAAGACGCATTTTAAAATAATATAACGTGCAAGCTTAAGCTTAATTAAACTACGTTACAAAGAAATTAACATAGCCTCTAAATAGTAAACTCTATGAGTGCAGCCCGGACCGTGAACATCTTACAGCTGGTGGCTGAGGGGGTTAGCGAACTGTCGTCAAACAGGGACTTGTCTTCAGAATGTCTGATATCTAAATGTTCTAAGCCCTTCGAGAAACCCCTTCTTATATAATTCAGCCCAGATGGACTTCGTGCTGGCCGATTTAAAATATGCCCAAAAAGACTTTTAAAAGTTATTTAATTGTTTTAATCCATCTCGCCTATTGTTAAGTGCATCGGATTTAAAAGATGTGAATATTATTATAGAAATATAATGAAGCTAATTACCTAAATGCCAGGTCACATGAGAACTCAAATCCAAAATTGGATAAAACTCTAAATTACAGTGGGAAGAAAACATAAATAATATTCTATCTGAGCTTTGGGCTGACATTGCTCAAAATATAAGGTTATTTATGACTTTTAGTACAAATTCAGATACACTACAATATAATGCAAAAAGTCCGTCACGAAGGGGCTGCGTAAACTAAGCAGATTTCCCACGTGAAGTTATATAATAGAGAAATCTCCATACGAGAGCCGAACAGTCACGGAAACGGCCAAACTAGATTTTGGCGGGAAACTCACTCGTCCATTATCTGCCCATATTTTTTATAAAAATTCAAATATCTAGGTTAATATTCCAGATAGAGAATAAATGTATAGAACAATATTTATAGTGAATTTAATTTGCAATAAGATTCGTTTTATACAAGTTTTTGATCCGACGTATGGTAACGGAGATATTTCGAATTTTCGTAAATCCCCCCTCCCACTTGTCCGATTTCAGCCATTGACGAACTTGATCTGTCTTTTTGCATAAAATGTTTAAATATCGAATTGGGTAACGATCAAACAAAAATTGCGACCGCTACACAGTGGGCCGGATGGCCAATCTAGGTGGAAAAAACTGCTAAATTGTTATTTTTTAATGTTTTATGGTTTTATTATTATTATACAATTATTTAGTAGTAAATAATAACCACAATATATCAAGAAAATAATAACCACAATATATAAAGAAAAATCCAAAACATAGGTAACAATTGAAATCACAAAAGAAGATCAGTTAATGGGAGATATTATCAGTTAATCATCACTATCACTATCGCTATTATCGCTTTCTGAATCTTTATTTATACGTTTTCGACTTTTCCTGGTCTCCTTCCTAAAAGAATTAATTAAAGGATCTGAAGTCACCAACAGCCTTTGTGCTAAATCCGTATTTGTATCTATTCGAGAGCATTTCCGGGTATGGCACTCTCGAAATCTCCTCAAATCTTTATTTAGAGACTCCTGAGCCTCCTCCGATAGCATTCCGATAGGCACAATGCACTTTTTAATTATTTGGGTGCTATGGCTCAAAATTTTATGAACAGTCACGGGCATGTAATACCATGAATATGTACTTAGGTATAACGTTCTTGTATCTTGAACGTATGTCTGGAATTTGTCGACATTAATCTCATAGCCAGATGACAAAGTAGTCAAGATGATGTAAAATCTTTTTAAAAGTTCGTCGTCTAATCCAGTTATAGTGGCACATCATTGCTAACCAAATCCGGGTTTAGGTCTATCAATTATTAATCCCATCTCATCTTTAAATTTTTTTTGAATTTCCATTTTTCGATTTTTTATTTCTTTTTTGTGTTCATTGGTTGTGATAGCCCATTTTTTTTATAATAAGTCTGTAACTTATATGAATGAAGCATTCGAGTGACCTAATACAGGCATGCAATGGGGAAATTCCAAAATCATAGTTTACTTTGATATCATGAGATACTAATGGATTAATAGCATTCATCGATTTAGGAGTTTCTCCACATATATAACATCTCTGACTTGACTTGGTCCCTATTAGAGCATTACCAACTTTTCCGTCCACCATGGTCAGCAAAAATTTGTAATGAACATTGATATCTATATTTTCCAAAGTTACTTTAGTAGGTTGCAGCGACTCTATTTGTTGTTTAATTTTATTTGTTTCGGTGATAGTCAAATCAGTGGTTTCTTTGGAAAACATAAACTTTAGCGGCCTGCAGTTTCGTGTGGACGAAGGAAAAGGATTGCACCAAACTAAATTTTCTATTCTACCTAATTCGTGCATTTTTACAGGAACAAATGAATAAGAAAATAAATACTCATCATCGGCATCCTGGTCTTCAAATTTCTGCTTGTACCTACTATGACCACTGCTACCATCACAACCCCATTTACATATCATAACAAATGTTGTTTGAGAGGGGAAATTTTGAAAAACTTTGCTGAGGACAAGAACAAGTCTCATAGTTGTCAAATCCACTATGGACTGTACATTGAAAGTGACGCAATTCTGAGTAACTACCATATCTCCAGCTAACAATCGTTTTTTGTTTTTCCTAATTGATAATAAGATGGATATATTTTATGATTAATGTTTAATGCATGATTCCGAAGCAACTTATATGAATTTTTGACAGCTTACAGTCAATAAAAATAGCTAACGTTTCTTCGTTAGTAAATGGGCGGGTTTCATTAAGTTTACTTATTCGAAGTTTTTTAATTTGAGTAGCTACATCAGATGAACAAAGAGCTACTTCTTTAATGATGTTAGCTGCATCACGTTTTCCCGACTTTCTTACAGCGACTTCAGAAGCATACACTATTTCATTTAAAGGTATTTTTATAATATCTCCTATTTTTGTTTTCTTCGTTTTAGCACAGCAGTCTTCAAATGGCTTAATTGGTCGACCTCCAGAAGTAGATGGCAAAGGTTTCTCTTCATCACATGTACATATAAATGTGAAAATTTTATCCAACGAAATAGTATTTTTTTTAAGAAACAAATCTTTGTATCCTCCAGCTTCTTGCCATTTAATTTTAATTTTTGACAACAAAAGGTTTAAATTACTGGTCAATGTTTTCAATGAATGTTGTTGGATATTTTTCACAGCAAATTGTGACAAAATGGTCTCAATTATTGACTTTGTGTTTGAACAGCTTTGCCAAAGAAGGAAAACGTCCCGTCTCGTAATCGTGATTTATTATTCTGAAAATAGCCCATACGACAAAGTTAGCAAATATTAGCAATTCTATTTTTTATGAAATGTTAGTTTGTACTATAAACAACAACAGCCATAATTATCTTAGTGGTATTATGCGGTATATTTTTTTTACGGATGTTAACATTTTTTATTTCGTATAATTTTGAGATATTATTGCATTTTTATTATTAACTTAACTATGGATATGGTGTCCATCTTAATAAAATAGTTTAATAATTTACTTTCGATAATTTAAATACAGAAAAAACAACCTTTCTAAGTAAATTTTTAGGTTAAACTGAGCTGCAAACTTGTTAGTCATTAGAATGAAAACATCGGATTTGTCATTGTTTGTGTACTCTTGTGATGTTTGAACGGGAGCTAATTCCTAAATACCATGCCATATTGGATTAATAGATGTTCCAGATTAAGGCAAATAACCTTATTAGATGTTTTGATTTCATGAATTATTTCCACCTAGATTGGCCATCCGGCCCACTGTGCGCTAGAGCGTTAACAGGCAAATATATATATATATATATATAATTTTGAACGGACCTCATTTTCGTCATCTCCTGGGGAGGGCCGATGGGTATTTGAAATTTTAATCGCGCCTTGAGTAACCTCAATAGCTTACCTTAAGGGAAATCTGCTAAAACAAGTATAGGGAAAACTGTTTGTATGTAGATAATGCAAAACACATGTAGAGAACAATCTGTTTGTAAGTAAATAATGACAGATTAAATTTACAGTGCAAACAGCTTGTAAATATTTATTTATTAAAGTTCCTCTTTTTGCTACTATGGCTAATCGGGTTATCTACTGGTTACGAACCTTTTCTAGCCAGGGCGGGACTATGGATTTTATTTAATGAGTCCGTCACCAAATAAATTCTTTTTGCTCAGCCGGGAATCGAACACGCCAATCTAGGTTTACCATGTGAGATTAAGGCTAACGGTTTAACTCACATGTCTAACCTACGCCCCTGTTTGTAAATAAATAACTAGGTAACATGGTATAACATTATTGCTGGTCATAGGGATTTCCTCTGCAAGCAACCTTATAGACTTTCTTAATAATGAGTAAGAGTTTAAGAACTAAAATACTTCGCAGTATATCAAAATCGCGTTAGATATTGGGCCTCTAGAGAGAATTCGCCAAAATAGCTCCACAATATTGTGTGGCGATAACTAATCTATTTAAACACCTGAGCTACATACTCTGTTCTATAATTTGTGTATCATGCATAACAAGCCCCTGTTCCAAACAACATGAGCATTTAGTATGCCAAATTTCATTAGTCTCCAATTGAGCAAGTTAATAATAAAGGAAACCCTAATTTGGAATCTTGTAACAAACCAATTTCTAGTCCGTTCAATCATACCTGTATGTGCGGCTTTTTTGTTACTATTTTCTTTTAAAATGACAAACTATTTTCATTATCATAATGAACTTGATTTATTCTTTCAATTTTTTTTATGTACTACAGGTTACCAACCATTTTTAGTTAAAGGTAGGAATACCATTATTTTTTTTTTCAGTGCCTGAACATCTCAAAGATTCTCAGGTAAGAAAAAACGCCTCGATCCTTCACTATTCTTTATTCGTTGCGACAGAGCGCTTTCAGAGCATACGCTCCATCATCAGTGCCCTCTTCACAATGATGTGACAGGAACCAAGGATTCCCTGTGACTCAAGAGTCACAGGGAATCCTTGGTTCCTGTCACATCATTGTGAAGAGCAGGGCACTGATGATGGAGCGTATGCTCTGAAAGCGCTCTGTCGCAACGAATAAAGAATAGTGAAGGATCGAGGCGTTTTTTCTTACCTGAAATAATTCCTTCACCATCCAGCACCTTAAAAATGGATCTCAAAGATTATCGATAGCATTAATAACAGTTTTAAAGAAATATTATTTTTTACAAGTGATTACGACATTTTTTATTAGATTTAATATTTTTTTTTTTTAAAAAACATATTTATAAAAATATACCTTCTTAAAATTTCATAATATATTACATATTTCAACATCAACGTTTTATTTTTATGATTGCCCCTAATGATATGAAACTCTTACCTATCTCATAGTAGTAATTAAGGGTGGGTGAAATAATTCCCACTTAAGATATTGTTAATGGAAGCTTATCATGATTTAAGATTCATTTTAATGCAATAACCTAATAAAAATGCTTCTCATAAAAGAAGAACAACAAACATTGAAATATTTTGAGACTCGCAGATTAATTAGAAATCGTATTGAAATGAAATATGAGTAACTCCAAAAAGTACTGTGTTCTATTATTTGAAATAATTATGAGAAATTCAAATGAATAGTGCGAAGGGTTTGCCAACATTTCGACGTACAAATAATTATTAAAGGATATTATGCATTCAATTTAATAATAAAATCTCATCAATACTCATAGTGTTTTACATTGGACTGTAAAATACACTGAGCACAACGATAGTTTGTTATGTTATACAACAATACGGTAGAAAGTTTATTGTTCATGATTAGAGACAATATTAATTTGAGTAAAATAATTTAGACCATAGACATCTATTGGACGTTATGTAACAACTCTTAAATAGGCTAGAGGCTCAGGTTAGCCATGTGAGTTAAAGCGTTGACTTTAATCTCACATGGTAAACCTAAAGTGGCGGGTTTGATTCCCGGCTGAGCAATATTTATTTATTGACGGAATTCATTAAGTAAAATCCTTAGTCCCACCCTGGCTAGAAATGGATGGTAACCTGTAGGGAACCCGTCCCAATTAGCCGTAATTGCAAAAAGTGGACGTTAATAAATAATTTAATTTAATATAAATAGGCAAAGGTATATTGATGATTATATTAAAGAAATATATTAAGAAAGTTTACTCTAAAAAATATTGTGCCCACTCTCAATTATATATATATATATATATATATATATATATATATATATATATATATATATATATATACTACTACATAACCCGGCAAACGTTGTTTTGCCATATAAATTATTTCTAGTTTCTAAATAAATTCTAGTGTAGACAAAAAGTAACTTACTTATTATAAGTGTGTATGTGGTATATGCATGAGATAGGCATGCAGCGCTATAAAACGATAAGGGAATATAAATAAGTTATTATAGTTTATTTCTTAAAATTACATATCACATATTAATTACGACAGTAACACTAACAAACAATATCAACCTTTTAATGCTATAGCGTGAACAATATTTTTTGTTAGCCCATCTTTAGCGAGCACAAACAAACTGGATGGTTTACCCACTCGAGAGCATGCTACGTACAATTGCCCGTGTGAAAAACATGGTGTACTCGAATCTAAGCCACAAATGGACATCGTTTGGCCTTGGGATTTGTTGATTGTCATAGCAAATTGAAATTTTAATCGAAGTACAGTTAAAAACACTATAATTGATCAGTTGTCGAGCGGGATGATAATGATTAAATGGCTATAAAAAAATAGGGGTTGGTGATAAAAAAGTAAAAATTTAGGGTTGTATGTATTTTTTAATGCCACATTATAAAAAAATAAAAACAAAACATTTCGTCCAAAAATTAAAAAAAAAATGTTAAGGGTGAACAACCCTTATCAATTAGGGGTATGAAAAATAGATAGTAGCCGATTCTCAGACCTACTGAGTACGCATATAAAATTTGGTAAAAATCGGTAAAGCCGTTTCGGAGGAGTACGCTAACTAATATTGTGACATGGAAATTTTATATATTAGATATATACAGTCTAACTGTTATGACTTATCTTAACTGCCTCAACGTTGGAGTACTTGAAATAATATTTATTATAATCAGAAAGTTACAATTCCTGTTAATTCCATATTTTTAAAATATTTTTTTGTAATTTTGATGAATAATTACTGTTTTTCTTTAGACAATAGATAGTGTAAGAAAATGTATGCCACGTTAAGATTTGAAATACAGTTTTATATTCTTACAAAACTATAATTTAATCAAATTTGAAAAAAAAAAAAAAAAAAAAAAATCAATGTAGTAGCCTCAATAGCGCAAAATTCTGTGCTATTGCGAAATCATATCTTCATAATTCCATTCAGCAATATTTCAATTTGGGGAAGTTTTATAGTCTATTTCTATTTGAATTGTATTGCATGCATTAAGGGAAATTCAGTTTTAGTGTAATGGAGAGAACGATTTCCTAGTTTTGTAAAGTAATTGAGGAAAAACTAAAGCAAATACTCGAGGAAAAGAAGAAAGAAAAGTGAAAATAGCTGTGAACTTGTATTTCCCTTTTATTAGAAATTCAGAGGTTTTATTTATCCTGGGGTCCTTTTGTCTTCAACAGTCCTATTCTCCTTCATTGTTACTATTTATTTTATTAGAAAAGAATAACAGTATATATTATATTATTGATCAGTTAATTTCTGCAAAACGTGTAATGGCTTTTTACGTCTGGCCATATTTTTCATGGCCTTAAGGGAAATCAGCTAGGTGATATATGGCCAACAATGATTTACCCTCTTCAGGCGCACCAATAAAACCTCACCTGTTGATTGATTTAAAATTATAACTTTTTTCTCACAGCAAATATGTGTTTTGGAGGAGATTTATTAGTATTCTTATTTTTCATTTCCATAGGATGAGAAGATTGTTCTATCTAAGTACAAGAGAGTTAAATGCTCGCTATGGCCATTGGTGATTCCCTACTACTTCTAGCTTGTACGCCCTACCTGAAAGCGACATAGGACCCACCTTGAAAAATATATGTGTTTTGGAGTAGAGAGGAAAGAAAAACTACATTCGGCCCCGGGCATAAATGTCCAATTGGGTCCCAAGACTGCCGTGTGTGTGAGGGAAGTCCTGCCCGTGGGAGCTTGAAAGATTAACTAGAGGAGGTGGAGGCCAGCGGCCCCTCCTGTTGTTTGTGGGTCCTTCGTGACTCTGGCCGTCTGTTTCGACGACCCACGATTCTATTAAAGTACTTGCCGAGGTGAAAAAAGAAGGTTAAACTGCGCTAAACTAGGTACGCCAGAAGAATGTTTCACACTCATGTGAATAAATGAAGTGACGTAAGTTCAATTCCACTTCTACAAAAGGTTTAGTGTTCTTAGTTGTACTGAGTTAACCACTGTTCCAAATATATGTTTACGTTATAATGGTTGTTAAAGCTGGGATTGACGGTCAATATATAGAGGGTTGAATGAGGACTCCGTCAGTCCTATTATTTCAAAGCTTAGCTGCTTTCGGTGGTACATACTGTAGCGGTACTATTTGTTGTCATGGTAGCGAATGCTGTAGCGACACCATTCGTTGCCGTGGTAACGTATCCGAAATTATACGTTGTTTTAAACTCCGTCGCTAGGAACTTATTATAGTTGTCGTTTGCGGCATATCTCCAGCCTTCTGGATTCTGGATATGTCTTTAGTGTGATGGCTCACGATATTTCGCTAGCTTCTTCTCGTGGTCATGTTTGGCCTGTGCTTGTGGCAGCTCTTAATGACTTGTCTGCCGAGTCGTGGTCCTTATATGTGTTATCCTCCTTTAAGAGCTGCCACAAGCACGTACCAAACATGACCACCAGAAGAAGCCGCTTGGAAGACGGGCCAAACATCGTAGGCCACCACACTAAAGACACCGCTGGAGATATGCCGCACACGACAACTATAACAGAAACTTGTGAAGGCGAATGTTTTTTCAGTCTCGTCTTTGGTTATATGCTGCTAACATGTATTTCACGTTTTCAACCAAGTTTATAAATTATTTTAAGAAAATGTAAACATGTATGTTTTCCAACTAAATAAAAAACAGTGTTGTTTTTGACATATTCATTTATTTAAAGAATGAACGTTAAAATACCGTCGCCATCAGAGCCGAGTTATCAAAGAGTTTGACAGCTATGTATGTCAAGTTCAAATTAGCTAAACATGTCCTATCCGGAGCTATGTTTTGAGCTTGGTAAAATATGTTATCTTTTATGTGTGCCTTTCCCCAAGAAAAACTTCTGCTACTATGAAAACCTGTAACAGATAAAACCAACATAATCAATTGGGTAGGAGAAAACTGAATTAACAAATAAATGTTTCATGATAGAGCTTGGCGTCATATTATAATACAGTACCTATTAAGGGTTGTCCGAAAGTAAATAATCACGTTGAAAACAATGTTCCCTAAGTGTTTACTGCAAGGAATGCTCGCTGTCATGTATAAGCCACATAAATAATAAACACTTTATATGAGAGAATGACTTTTCATTTAAAGTTTGTTATGAAGTTATTATGAAATCCATTTTTAATAGATCTGTTACCGAAGCCAAACTCAGTTCAGAGCAGCCAATTTTAATTGGCAATCATGAAGGACCGTTCTGTCCCTTTTAAATATATTGTTTGTGGAAAGAATAGAGGTATTCTTACACAACTAAATCTATAGATATATGACACACACATGCCAAAAAGCTAGTACTTTAGGAATTTCTTTTTATTTGTCTTCTTCTGAATTTGGCATGTAATATGAGTCTGTGGTAGATACAGTAGTGCTACATTTTAGAACCATCCAAATATCCCTCCAGGTTCACTGCATTCTCTACGAATGTTTTTTTTTGTCTGTTCATCAAGGCATTCAACTTTATAAAACACTTCGTAAACATAGATTCGTGGGTTCAATTCCCGAATTGGTAGTAGGAACCTATTTAGCGACTAACTAATAAAAATAAACCCTGAGTCCATGCCTGGCCAGGAAAAGGTGGTACCCTGTAGATAACCCGTCCCAAACTGCCTCAGTAGCATAAAGTGGACGTTAATAATTAGAACTCACCACTTTTTCCGATCCTTCAAGTAATTAGGAATGCTGAAAGAGAATTCTTGTTTGCAATTTTCATTAAAGAAGAACTCCTGCTATACTCATAAATCAGTTATTCCCAAAATGAAAGATTCCATTTTATATAATATAATGCTTTCTCAGAGATGCACGTTTCAGTGATTTATCGATTTCGCGATACTCTTGTAACTAAATTTTACCACTCATAACAAAAGTTAATTAATTCCGTTGCCCATTTTGCTGATTTTTTATGTAATTTATTATTTAAGAAAATAGCATGAATTATTTAAAAAAATGATAGACATTAATGATGGACGCCTAGAATAGTGTAAATTTCAATGATGGAATACGAAAATTTATTTTTCAAGTTGTAAACCTGCATTTAGCAACAGTCATAACAGAAATAGTGAAACAGAGCACTATTCCACCACTTCTTCTTCCGCTGCCCTATGTATAGCCACATCAGAAATGCATTCACCTCCAAACATATTAACTCTACCGATTCACCATATATACAGCTCAAGCAACAGTTCACAATAGAAGACAAATTTAAGGCCTTTGATACCTATAAATTTGTTATTAATGCACTTAAAGTACGAACTTTCATAATGTTTGATTGATTTATCACTTCCTACACAAGTAGTAAATATTTCATTTATTATTATTATTATTTATATATTTTATTTATCTATTTATTTTTCATAATTGATATTGTGCCTTCGGAATTGATTGATAACTTAGAAGAATTGCCTGTTTATTTTGTCTATTATTATACATATAATTTTTATTTCATTTACTTATTATTATATTTTATTATTTTTTTTCTTCTTCTCCTAAAATTTTTATTTCAATAAATTATCTTTAGTAAGCAGATTAATGACATTTTATGTTCTTGTTTATTTTTCTTTTCTTTTCTTTCTTACTGTTTCTTTATTTTTGTTTCTATTAATTTAAGATTACTTATGTATCAAATTTGAAGATCACAATGTAATTCATTGTTTATTGATATACTAATTATAGCCAAATTATGTATTTTATCAATCACCAATATTATTGTATTACTTTAGAGAAGTACATGTACCTACCTATGTGTATTATTATTTTTTTTTTTTGTTTTTGTAAAAATTCGGACCCCCTGTAAAAAGTATCTATCTATCTATCTAGTGAAACAGAGCAAAAGAGAAAAAAAAATTATTAGAATAAATGTTTTTTTCTGTAATCGTTGAATAATGGTAACATTACTAAACTGAAATGAGTGAAGAAAGTGAAACATTTTGCAATAGAGTGAATAAAGTAATCACTTACTTCACTTGCCTTCTTAATTAATAATAAGTATAAATTAAAAAATAATTTGAAGTTGGAAATTAAATGCTTTTAAACGTTTCTTAACATTGTAAGAATTTATTTTAACAAAATAAATTGAAATTTAAATATAATAATAATTACCTTCCT
This sequence comes from Riptortus pedestris, assembly GCA_019009955.1. NCBI lineage: Eukaryota > Metazoa > Arthropoda > Insecta > Hemiptera > Alydidae > Riptortus > Riptortus pedestris. The sequence goes on from CM032231.1 coordinate 68,325,032, forward strand.
TGTTTATAACCTGCACTTGTTTATAACTGCACTACTTCACAATCATCACTAGTTGTTTTATAACTATGCTTATAACCTTTCACAAACTTGCTTATAACATACCAACAACATACCATAATCTTCACAACATCCTAATTTTGTTCATATTCTGGTTAGATCTGATCATGTATTACACGATTACAGAAAAAATTTAATATTACACTCGTGACGAAAGTAGAATTTACAACTCTCGTGAAATTACCACAATCGCTTCGCTCGTGTGGGTAAACGTTTCACTCGAGTTGTAAAATGATCTACTTTCGTCACTTGTATAATAAATAACTATTCTTACAAGTAATACATTTTGCAGTTATTTATTTTATATTCATGAAATATTGGTATTTTATATAACGTGAATTTTATTTCAGGGTAAAGCCCAAGAGTTATGAAAAAAAGAAGTAATAATTTTGTTTCAAATATTAATAATCATTTTGTATTAAAATACCAGGAAACAATAAGGCCAACCGTACACGTGCCACAATGAATAGTCCATTCTGAATTTATGTGATGCTTAATATTTATGAATATTAGTCAATTTAAATAATATTTAATTTAGTACTTATTAATATTCATCTTGTTCCACAATGATTAATTGGGGCGGGATATGTACAGGTTACCACCCAATTCTATTGCGATTGGGACAAAGGATTATATTTATTGAGTTCGTCATTAAATGAATTACCAAGTTTTTGTATGTTACTATGGACAGTAAAAAAAAAAAAAAAAAAAAAAAAAAAAAAAAAAAAAAAAAACCTTCACATAGGGTAAACAGTTTTCCTACATGTTGAAACGACACACTACTGATCACATCACATATCATCTATTTCCAAAAAATGAATATTGGATGACTAGAAGTGGGCTGTCAATAAAATCTTAGTTGATGACGGCATTACACTAACTGTTTGCATTCATCTCACATAACAAAGGTCCGTTGAAAACAATATTTGGTATTTATACTTAGAATAAGACGTTTCATGATAAATTCTTTTACTTTTACAAATGCGATGGCTAAAAAGGGGGTTAACTGGAGGTTGAAATCTAAAAAAATACAAATATCTTGGTTAATATTGAAGATAGAGGAAACATATACATAACATTTATAGAACATCAAATATGGAATAATATTGGTTCTATGCAATTGTATAAAGACGGTGGTATTTTGAATTTTAGAAATCCCTCCCACTTACCTAAACCCGATTTCAGCCGTAACCAAACTTGATCTTTAGTTTTACATAAAACTTTTAAATATCGAGTTTTGTACCGATAAAACCATTAAGAGCGGTAACAGACATACGTATTACCGAGACGAGCAGACACAATATTAATCATAGGAAAAGCAATCGAAGGAGTCATCCTAAATCCCACAGTAGGGTTCGAAAAATATATCAACCTGTCAACAGGAGTAGGAAAAGAAGAGAATGTATTAACCCTGCTGTGCGATAATTCAAGGAAAAATACTTTGTTGTTTGTTTGGAGTGTTAATGGTTGGCTTATAGGTTTAAAAGGTGCAATATCCAAGAGAACAGCCGAAGATTTAAAATAACTGGGATTATCCACAATGGACCTACAGAATTTATCTACAGATGTAATCAAACATTCGGCGAGAACACTAAATTATCATTTATACAAATAAAAGCTCCACACAAAGCTGTTCTCCCTTCCACATGGCCCACTTCAAAATTCAATTGGAATTGCTAGTTTTAAAAATAATAATAAAAAAAAAGAGAATTTTTCTCTTACCCACTTAGGCAGATTAGGCGGCTGTCCTTGATGGGAACCCTCCGGAAGGAGGGCAGTTTGTTCTGTTGTTTATTTATATATATATATATATATATATATATATATATATATATATATATATATATATAATTTTGATTGGAAGTCATCTCCTAGGTAGGATCGATGGACAAATGTGGAAATATTTCGAAAATCGCTTCATGAGTACCACCTTCCTTGGCGCAAATCAATAACTTAAGTCCGTCACCCAGGGGCTGCGTAAACTAGGCAGATTTCCCACGTGAAGTTTTACAATAGAGAAATCTGCCTAATAATAACAGTAGTAGTAATGGCTCTCTAAACCTATTCACGAGGGACGAATAGTTACGAAAACGGCCGCAATAGCCCTCGGCAGAAAGTCCCGAACATAGCCGACTCCTGCCGACCACACACACAATAAAAATGCAAATATCTCCAGTTAATATTCAAGATACAGAAAAAAATGTATAGAACAATATTTATAGTAAATTTACTTTGCAATAAGATTGATTCTTTACAGTTTTTCGATCCGACGCATAATAACGGAGATATTTCGAATTTTCAAAAATCCCCCTTCCACTGGTCCAATTTCAGCCATTAACGAACTCGATATTTCTTTTTTTTTTCTTTTTACATAAAACGATTAAATATGAACTTTGGTAACAATCAAACAAACATTGCGACCGCTAGAGCGTTAACAGACAAATATAGATATCTACATATATATATATATATATATATATATATATATATATATATATATATATATATATATATGTAGATATCTATATATAAATAATTTTGAACGGACCTCATTTTCGTCATCTCCTGGGTAGGATCGATGGAAATTTGAGAAAATTTTTCAAAACTCGCGTCATGGGTACGACCTCAATCGCTGATTTCCCTTAAGAGAAATCTGCTAAAAAAAAATTGCATATAAGTCTCGGACCGCCCCTTCTGTTTCCCCGCTATTCTGCAAGATTGATTCCTTCATGGACGCTGTGCTAACTGACTATGGGGCTCTGAGGAAGCTGAATATCCTTACAACTGCGTCATCTGTTACGAACCGAAGACGCCGCAGGCAAGCAGTTGAAGCTTTCATAAGTGGATTACCGACTCCCCGAAGGCTGGTTCAACTTACTTAGAACAGACTCGAGCATCTAGCCACGCTCCAATAAACACACTAAAATTATATGTTCTAGCAGTATTGTGATTTCACATGCAGTCGACCATAAGAAAATTGAAAATTTTAACACTTCAGCATCATGGTTTACAACGTAGACAAAATTATTTCTTTAATTAAGTTCCATTATCTATTTGATACGAGCCTCAAATATAATATAGGGAATCGACCACGAACAAATAAATATTTAGAAGGTAGTTCGTTAATACATGTATAAATCGTTCAAATTTAAACTAATATTAAAGGAATTTGACTTTTTATCTTTTAAAAGGGAAATAAAATATATCCATTTGGCTAATGTTACAAAATTGTTAAATGTGTGTTTGTGGAGGAGATCAAATAAAGTAGTAACAAATTTATTTTTTAATACAACGAACGTTTTCAACTGGCCATAATCGCTCCTCAGTAGCCACTCATTGACTACGATATTCTCCCTGCGCAAGGTTGGCCATCGTTGGCTCCAATAATTACCAGCTAAAATTGACGCCTTTATAGCTCTTATACAGCTGAGCTTCAGGCCATCCTATTAGCCTTGTCAAGAATTCAATGCTGCCAAAATGAAATAGTACTGTGCACTGATTCATTAAGCTCATTACATACACTTAACAACATTTACTAGGCAAATCCTTTGGCTATCAAAAGATTTGAACAATTTCACCGACTAAACTTTAGTAACACACGCAATACTCTTTTATGGTTACCCGGACATACAAACATTAAGCAAAGTACAGACAACGACAGATTAGCAAAAGGTACTATAGACATGCCAAACATTGTCATAAACTCTACCGACCTCCAAGAAGTATTAGCCGAATGCACTAAGGGACTACAAGAGGAGTGGCAGCAATCTTGTGATAACACACACGACAATTAACTAAGACAAATAAAACAAACAGTTAAGGATTGGCCATCAAGCAAAAGGAGCACACCAGTGAAAGTTGTGCTGACCAGAGTACTCATTGGCCATTACTTTCTGACACATGGACACATAATGACAAACAAGGACACACCGACTTTTAAACATTGCAACGAAACATATTGACTAACTGTCGACGAAGAGACAATTTAGACATTCCACTTGACTTACATGAACTTTTGACCTATAACAGTAATTGCATAGACACAATTATTAAATATCTATAAACCTTTAATATATACAACACACTATAGTAAACAATTTCTACACACTACTCTTCAACACTTTCTACTACTTCTCTTCTACATTAGCAGGGTGTAGACACTTTAATTTTATTTATTTATTCTTTTTGTTTTTCGCTTCATTTCTTTTTTTTCTCCCTTCAATACTTGTATTTTCATTTATATTATTTTCATTGCCCCGAAGTTTACATACACAACATCGTTTCCTACATATCGACTAGTATGCCAATGAACCGTTTCAGGAATCACCATATTGCATAGTTCACTCCTTTTCTCTTTTTTGTTTGCTGTTTGCTTTTTTGAGCACACCTGGTTAATGAGAGAATCACAGGCGCTGCGGAACTCATTTAAATAAATAAATAAATAATATATAACAAATTTGAACTAATAAACTGTTGGCCTCTGATATAAACCTTCTAATCTATTCCAAGCTTTGTTTGTGCTTTGTGTAAGATGGAATATAAAGGTATGAAAAGTAGCGTTTGGCGATTTCAGTGCTCAGTTGACATTTAGACGTACTATTGGAAAACGTAGGAATTCAAGAGTCTCTAAATTACAAATGTATTGTTTATATTGAACGAGGATTTTCTAGCCAGTTTTGAAAAAAAGAATTGGCTAGAAAGGAGGACAATGGCGGAAAAAAGAACACAGTTTACAATCCAGCAACTCAAAATGGAACAACAATCCAAGTTGTACAACATACAATAGGCTCGCATAGCGTTAGACCTATGTTGGCAATATATCAAGTTCGGCTAGAGCCATTCCTGCATGGGCACTAGAACATTTTAATTGTTGGTTGGTTTGATACTGGAGGCAGCGGTAAACCGCTGAATGTCTTTGTTCCCATTTAAGCCCTCTTCTCTGTTCCAATAGAAATCCAGTTAACTGTATGCTGCAGGTACAAAAACTATTCCAAAGACTATAATAATATCAATAAAAAGGAAATAACAGAAGTGATCCTAGAGAAAAAAGAAAATACTAAACACCAGTGCTATAGGCCAGATGCGCAAAGAATTATTTTATTTCATATTTGAGTGCCAAAAAGGGGACTAAAAGTACCAATTACTTTCCGTGGACCTATGAATTAAGAAAGACCTTTTGAAAAAAAAAATAAAAATAGTAATTTATTCAAATACTATAAAATACTGTAAAATATGGAATATTTTGTGAATGTAAAGAAATATAAGCTATTCAATATTCGGCTCCGTCATTCATACTTTTGAATGGTGAGATTTTTTTAAAAAAAAGTACTCATTTGAAGCTCAAAATCATTAGTGTTACGGGACGTGTAACCCCAGCATATAATTGAAATAGAAGAGTAATTAACGGAAAGGAATATACAACTATGTGGTGGCAACTTAGACAGTTCATTCATCCAGGTAAAATGGCATAACCCCACTCTCCAGTCATGAATTAACGAACACCTCCGTTTGATTGTTGAGGTTGACTCAGGATTGGTCGTTGTAACTGACGTCCGCTTTTCATCATGCTATTAATTATTTATTCCGTGCTAATCAAAAATGGATCGCTCAATATTTAGATTTTCCCTTTCAGTGAAGTAATTAGCTCTCTTCACCATCATCCATTTAAAACCCTTGCTAACCGGTGATTGCATGCACATCTATATAAACGCGGTTTGTTAAAGAACCTTGTAATTAGTGTACACTAAACAAAGATATTTTGACTGTGTATTGCGTTAAAAGAATAAAACGTTTCCTGTTGGATGGCAAAATTTAATAATTGGTTATGAAAAACAATAATAGTGGTGTGTAAAACGTTAACTACATAACTTAACTTGAAAAATATATTCAAGGCTGCGTAAATGATGAATTCCTTTCCTATTACTTTTGTATTAGTAATAAGATATATTCACATATATTTTTTGTTGATTATTTGATAGCTATTCTAGTGTAATTTCAATAAAATAAGGGAGTAAAACGTGTATAGAAAAAAGTATTTCACAAACAACCCAATAGTAAAAAAACAAACAAAATCAAATACAAATGCTCCGAGAGCTAAAAAGGGTCGTCTACTTCATGTGGATTCCAAGCCACGTGGGAATAGATGGAAACGAAAAAGCAGATTTAGCAACCAGAGAAGCCCACCAACTCGACTCCATCACCCCAACAACAATTACATCTGCAGAACTCTACCAAACACTCAAAGAAGAAATGAATAAAAACTGGCAGCACATGTGGAATGAAACCCAGAACAATGAACTAAAAACTATTAAAACCACCATCCTTCCATGGAAATATTCGACAAGAGACAACAGAAGAGATGAAGTTGTATTAGGAAGACTCCGAATTGGGCATACAAGACTTACGCGTGGCTATCTTATGCCAAAAGATCAACCCCCGATTTGTGAGAAGTATAACACAGAACTGACTATCTATCACTTATTAATGGAATGTCATAAGTATACAGATATTAGAAACAAATGCAATATTTCCAAAAATATAGAAATGGCCCTTGGAGATTTTGTTGTTTAATTTTGTAAAAAAACACGAGTTTATACAAAGAAATTTAAAGTGCAATTGTTTGTATCCTCGTTTATATTGTTAAAATGGCGATATGGATGAGGATACCAAAATGTGAATTATAAATATTACAGGGTGATGATAACCTGGTAGTTTTTTGCTCTCAAACCCTATTCAACAACAACAAGAAATAAGTATTAACCAACAAGGCCAAATTATTTTAATGCATTTACCAGGACAAGGGTGTAATGTAATATAAAGAGTAAAAAAAATATCTCATTGACAGTGTGTATTTATTATTATGTTCACGAAATAATGAAATTCTTCAAGTATAGGAAAATGGTACGGTATAGAAGGAAGAAAGACCGGAAATGAAGATTGCAAAGAAAATACTTTAGGAAAGGGTATTCTTGTGGTTGACTTCAAACAAGATTATTTGTAATTGAGAAGCACACAATATTATATAGTTATATAAGTACAATTTAATGACTTCATTATATTTTACTTATATTATAATATCCTTGATATCAAGGTGCTTTAGGATAGGATATTCTTGTAGTGGAGACATAACTTCGACTCAATTATGAGTAATTGAGAAGTGTCTAATATTATAAAATAATGTAAGTATAATATAATGTGCACATTATAACTTTGACTTTCTATATCCACATTAAATTGCACAAACACCCTCTCCTTATAGTCTTAAGACCATAAACAATATTTCATCAAAGCGGAGAAAGCAAAAGTAAATTAAATTGATCATATTTGAGATATCAAAGAAGTTATAGAAGCATAATCCAACAATAATATACTCTATCTATAATATATATATATATATATATATATATATATATATGCCTAACATATTTACTTATTGAATATAAATTGTTAAACAAAAAGCCTTTAAAATCATGTTTGGCATCAAAGAGTATAAAAAAATTCGTTGCTTAGCATTTCTCCCCATCTTCTCTGGTTATTTTAACCCTCCGTTAGGCGCGGGTCATTTCCAAACGACTCTAAGCGCGGGTCACCTATGAGGTGACGATGGAGAAATATGTTGGTAAAACTGCTTTTTAGGGCAAATATAGAGTTAAGCAAATATAAATACTTATCTGAACAAATAGTAAAACTATTTTATTTTAAAAGTTAGAGAAGTTACCTATGAATATGTCTTACAACTATCAAAAATATTAATTCATTTCAGGTAACATGAAGCAATTTATGAACAATGAATTCTTCAGGTACTACTTAGCTACTAGAAAATATATATAAAAAAGTACAATAAGAATAGTTTAGAACTACTTAATCATTTAATTTCTGCAGGAATAACAAATACCAGAAAACATTTAAGATAGAAAAGGAAATTTAAACGTTTCACGTCGAATCTTTTAATGTCATCTAGTTCTACTTAGGTGAGTTTCTTGCCCAACATGTTTTACATAAAGTCTTCCAAATTCATTCTCGCTCTTCTGTATATGCCAGCTAAGTAAAGAAGGCTATATAGGCTTTTATTTCTGTGAAATCCGTCTCTTTGGCATCCCTCTGCTTAGAAAATTCTGGCTCAACGATTTTTATAAACTCGCTTGTGCAGTGCAGAATAATACTAATTATCGTCTCATCAAAGAGACAGAACCGGCAGTCAAGTTCATTAGTAACCTCCTTTGCCGTCCCTTTCATTCCTAGAAGGTGTGTCAATAAATTTTGTTTTCCTATTTTACTAATCTATTAAAAGGGGTTTTTTCCCACTTAAAACGGTCAACGATCTTTCTGTTCACACTTCTCAATGCAACATATTTTCCGTGTGACTGCTCATCCTCCCCATCACTTTCCGATTCCACGTCACTTTGTTCAGTCTGAGTCAATACCCCGTTCTTCCAAGCCGTCTTCAAAGTCCGAATCTTTGTCGTTCTGTACGTTATCGTCTTCTTCGAAAGGATCCAGTAATGTGTGGTGGAGTCTAGCTAGCAATGTCATTTTGATTACTCAAGTCACTAAATATGTATATCCTGGTCCATTTTTTTTAATAATGTTTTAAAAATGCATTGTTAGTCGCGGTCACCTCAGAGGTGAATTCCCTTTTTTGTAGGTATTTTTAACTATTCAAAAACAATCAAGGCACTGCATATGACAAATGATAAATATGTCTAAGTTAAATAGTTTAAATATAGAAATAAAAGAAATTGAAATAATTACAATTTTGGTCGCGGTGCACCTGTGGGATGATTTTAGCACAAGGAACGCACTGTGTAAAAACTTCGAAGTTCAAACCTATACTGTATTGAGGAGGAAGGGAAGCTAGAAGCATTGCTGGAGGCGGAAGTCGTTGGGTGCACTCAATCGGAAGCTATTGGAAAAAAATCTCAAAGATGCACCTGTCAGGACGCCGCGACTAACGGGGAGGGTTAATAGTCAGAGTCACACATACCTGACACATAGGCACTTAATGACAAGGACTGATAACCCTTTATACAAATACTGCAACAAACACCTTACGATAAAACACATACTGACAAACTGCATCCAACGGAAAAAAACCTTCACATACCCCACGATATGACAGAACTATTAAATGACAGCAGCCAATATATTCTACAAATACTTACATATCTAAAACACATCAACATATAATGCAAAATAGAATAGGTCTACAGCATTCCTAAAAATATTTAAAAGGCTTAACTTTTATTATATTCTTTAGACAAAGCACGGATATGAGAAAGAATCAGATATTAAAGAAATATTTTCCATAATATAATTGTACAACAAAGGTAAGCACATGAAGGAGTAAATATATCATCCTAATAATGCCAATCACCATCGCTGTGAGGCACAAAACTAAATAAATAAAATAAAAAACAAATAATAATAATTACATAAAAAGGTACTAGTATATAGGAATAACATAATTTTTCTATTAAAACCATTTTAAATGGTTGTCTTTATTACTAGTCTAATGTTTATTAATTGTCTTTATTACCAGTATTTAATGATTATTTGTTGTATTTAATTTTTTATTTGTTGTTTCAGTTTTTGTTATTTTTCTATAATTTTATTTTCATTTTACATTGTGAAACTTTGAGCCAAATCGCTAAGATGCGGGTGCTCCTGTATAAATAAATAAAAAAAATGGTCAAAAAAATAAATTTACAATGCAAAAAAGAAAATAAATACACATTTTCATATGTGACTTCCAAAATGTAAGGTTTCATTCTGAAGAATAATTACTCATGAACAAATTAGGGAAAAAAAAAAGTTAACGTCATTATGAAAACATATCTTGGTCACAGTGCAAAGGATTTTCCTTGTGACCTACAGCAATATTATTTTACATAAAGGGAATTCCTAATAAGAAAACTTAATATGTCTCGTATTTTTAAATGCAAAACTTGAAATTTGCCATCACATTAAATAATATATATATATATCAGCCGAAACAAGCAAAGTTATGCAAAATATGTTTGAATACCGTATATGCAATCAGCTGCATTGCTATGCAAGACCATATTGCAGCGCTATTGCTAATTTATTAATCAATAGTCAAATCCATCGGATTGGCCTTCCGACAGCGTGAATATTAATATGCAAGACAGGACATCTAAGGGTAATTCTAGACTTCCAGTAGGCAATCTTCATACCTGTACTCAATATAGCATATGTCCTGAATAAAACATTTATACATACGGGCGCCTGTCAGATTTATGAAATAAATAATTCTCGGTTGATCCATAACAACAATAATCTAAATCATTTAAAGTTCACACACACAAACAGTGTGGTACAAGGAAAATCTGCTAAATCAATTTTCTTTTTGTAATGCTTTTATTCATTTCAAAATCTTCCAAATAATCGCAGCAGAATAAAAGTAAATATATTTTCACTATTTCATTAAATAAAATTCTATCCCACCCTGGTTAGAAAAGGGTGGTAACCCTTTACATGAATAACCTGACCCAACTAAGATAGATAATCCGCCCCAATTAGCCATAGTTGCAAAAAGTGGACTTTAATAAATAAATTAAATTTAATTATTTTTAGTATTTGCAATTACAATTAAAACTGTGTAATTATACAAGGAAAACTAGTGTAAAAATTTCAATAAGCTCATTAAATTAAGAAATCAATTTTATCAGATTTCCCGTAAGAGAAATCAGCTATTTCCTAAATCAGCTAACTAAAGTCCTCAGGACAAAATTAAAAAAAAAAAATATCTCAAATGTCCCAATATCCTATCTAGAAGATGCCAAAAATGCTGTCCGTTTGGGAATATATAAATACTGTTACGGCATAATTGGTCGTAATTTTGGTTTCAAATTTGTAGGCTTTCAGTAAAACCCCTTTAAATAAGTTTTAAAATAAGCCTATATATCATGAAACATTTGATTGAAGCTTAAATACCATATGCAAGGTTTTAAAGCGCCATTCTTGTGAGAGATACATTCGAATAAATTGTGAAATTACGTCATCAATTCAGATTTTACGTTTTTGACTCAGAAATTATTATTTGTATTTGATCTATACAATATTCATTGACAGTTTCATTCAAAACTAAATATCATATTCGTTACCGTCATCATATTTGTCGATGTAATTTGACTCGGAATTGTCATTAGGGGGTATAGAGGGGTATTTTTGAAATTCAATGTGTCTCCGTTATTATGAGGATCGAAAAATACTATAGAACCCATCCTGTTAAACCATTAAGATTTTCTAAAGGTTTTGTAATATGAGTTTTCTCGTATCTCAAATATTGAATCCATTTCTACTCATGGCGCGATGTGTCGATCCTACCCAGGAGAATTCCAAATATATCCCTTGTTATCCGCCGGATAGTAATATGTTATAGGATATATCTTGGTAAACTATTAACGCGTTATAATTGCGGTTCTATGCATTTTTTTAAACTCTAGTACTAATCGAGTTAGAGCCTCTTCTACTCTTTTACAAAGAAATAGAGAATATGTGGTATAGATATAGTTCACTTGCACATGGGAAATCTTCTTCGTTTACGTGACGAACTTGTTAAATACTTGTGGTAGGTAACTAACTTGTTAGAACCATGAGCTGTTAAAGGATCCGGACTTCTGCCAGACCTTAGTTCCACCATTCCTCGTGAGTAACAGAGAGGCTCCTCCAACTATTGAGGCACAACTTCCTCAATGATGGATTCCATTATACAGTCTCAACCACATTATCCTAGATTCATGGTACTAGTTATATGACACTTGCCCAAGAACTCCACAATTGAGTTCTATGAGGCTTTTACTGGCCGATTTTCTCCTCAATAGTCCGAGAATCGATCTCGATGGACGCCGTATTCTAGACAGGCTTAACCCTTTATAGGTCGGATTTCAGTGTTACACTTAGAACCTAATTATGGATACGGCGCTACTATCTATAACATCACTATCATAAAAAAAAATGTTCTCCGAAGTTATGGGGTGGGATTCCAGAGCATCTCTTGCTCTTGTGGGAAATCGCGGGGGCTTCCCTAGCAGCCCTTGTCCGTTCAGGCTATCGTGGAGGTCACTCGCCCGCTTAAGTAAAAGGTCACCCAAGCCCTTTTAATCCACTTTGACAGAAATAATCGCTAAATTCCCTTAAGGAAAATCTACTGAAAACAGGCGGACGATTGTTTGGGGGCCTTTCACCTGAAGACTCTCGTTCAGGAGCCGTCTGTCCATTTGAGTGAACATATTTAGGAAATAATATTGCAAATGAGAAACAATTAATTACTTCGAAAATAATTATTTGAAAATATGTGTATTAAAAGCCAGTCAAATATTCTATCTATATGAAAAGCTATTCATGGCTTTACATGAAAAACAGAAATCCTACATGAAAATAGTATTATTTTTTTACAGTTTCATTGCATCAATTTCTTCAGTTTTTATCTGCCATATTATATGGTATATTATTACATTTGCCCAGCTGATTTTGACCGGCGATTATTCTTTTTGTCATTGAAGACGGGACTTCCCTAGCTGGGCGTAATAGAAAGGTTATTTAGTGAAACGAGCGTTAATCATCCGTGTGATTTTAGAAAGGAATAAAGAAGCGAAGTGAAAGTTAAAAAAGTAAGGACTAGGTTGTAAACCAGTGAAGTTTTTCACTCTAGGCGTGTTTTCGCACGTGTGAGGTGTGAAGGGATACTTTTGGGTTTACTGACCTTCCAAAACCCTAGGAAAGAAATTAATCAGTACGATTTAAGTCCACAAAATATTGAAAAGAAACCCTCTTTTGCCTTTTTGGCAGAGTATTTTTTTCTGCTGATGTGGGATTACTTTAAAAACGTCTCCGTTTCTCCAAGTCTGAGGTAGAACTGAAAGCTTGAGCCCAGACTAGAGGCAGAGACCTCAGCGGTAGTGTAAAAAGAAGAACTGTAATTGCAAGAAAAGGCTTTACTGGGAGCTGCATAAAATATTCAACAACAGAGCAAGGTCTGCACTCAACCACCCCTCCAACAGCGCAACCCTATTTCTATAAATGTTCCCAAACATTCAGACGATATTCTGTAACAATTCTTTTTTCTTAACCATTATTTGGACATTGTTTTCGTTAATAAACTTGCCAAAAATAACAAAGGTAGGTCGTAAAGATCAAGGCAACTTTCGATCGTATATTTGGACAATATATGTATATCTACATAGGAAAGTATACTCTCAAACCAATAAATAAAACGTCCGTCACGCGGGTGCTACGTAAACTAAGCAGATTTTCTACGTGTTGGTACGACACACTACTGATTCCATCTCACCATATAGCCACTATTTTCAAATAAAAATCTGATGAATCTAGAAGAGATTTTTTTTTCTGAATACGGAATCAACCATTTATTTAGCCGTTTCACATAATTATTTAGAGGAGTATTGAACGTCACCACTTGATAATGCAGGGCACAAATTGCTGTTATTCATACATAAGAATTATAAAAAAATGTCAACAAAGTGAGACCTAGTAGTGCTCAGACTCAAAAAATGGTCGCTACTTTAAAACTGTCAATTAGCCCAGGGTATTTATCAACAGCAATCAAGGATCTGATGAAAATGGTAGGATGGCGATAGGGTAAGAGTTTTTGTCTTCGGTCATTTCTCTGTGGATTTTCTAGAATCTTTCAAAATAACGTAAACGTTCTATTCTCATATTGCATTATAGAGAAAGTAGAATTCATTCCAGCCAAGGAACAGAGGTAACTCAATAAAATAGGCATATTTGGTAGTTTATTCAAAACTATTAAAAACTCAAGAGGAAAATAATAACTGAAAAAAAAAAAAGATAATTAAAATTCAAATATTTTTCAACGAAATATGAAAGTTTTACTTTGAACATAATTCCCTTGAAACAAATAGAATAATACAAAAATATATAAATACAATATATATATATATATATATATATTTAAAAAAAAAAAAAAAAAAAAAAAAAAAAACCTTAGTATTGCTGGCTCGTGGAGTCTCAAATTGATAAAGGGCTAAGTAAAACGTAGTTTCAGTTATGTAAAGGTTAGAGAAACCAAATGTTTTACACACACACACACTCTTAATAGAGAGTAGTGTTTCTGTGCAATTTAGCTGATGAAGATTCGAAACATTTCGAGCGAAATAAAGTAGTTTAATCACATGAGGTGATGGATGACCTTCCGTCCGAACTAGATGAAATATTATTTCACCCAGACTCAAATAAAAAACCTAGATTGTAGGATCCGGAAGGCACGACTTCTTCAACACGCATGAAATCTACTCAGTTTATAGAAACCCAGTATGATTGACCTTGCCCTACTAGAGTCCCACCCATCATCAAAATTATAGTTCTGATTATCGATTTTAAAGAAATTTATTACACAATGTTGAACAAGATGAACCGCAAAACGAGTAGTTTGTAATAGCACCAATAGTAAACCATAGTTGAGGGATTTAGTGGAGAACATAATGTATAGAGAATTATTGTTGTGTATAACTTATCGTACAGTGATTTAGAGCATCTCTTTCTTAGAGGAGATGACACCAGTCTTGTATTCATTGACCAATAGTTGTTATTGAGTAATAATTGTATCTTTGAGCATTATATTACACTGTACATTTAAGAAGACGCAGCGATCACATGTTAGCAGATTTTCCTTAAGAGAAATCAGCTATTGAGGTCGTACTCATGACGCAATTTTCGAATGATTTTTCAAATGTCCATCGATCCTACCCAGGAACGAAAATGAGGTCTTTTCAAAATTATATATATTTGTCTGTTAACGGTCTAGCGGTCGCAATTTTTGTTTGATCGTTACCACACTCGATATTTTAACGTTTTATGCGTTAATGGCTGAAATCGGACCAGTTGGAGGGGGGGTTTAGAGGAGGGATTTTCGAAAATACGAAATATCTCCGTTACCATACTTCGGATCAAAACATTGTATAAAAACCAATCTTATTGCAAATTAAATTTACTATAAATATTGTTATATACATTTATTCTCTAACTTAAATATTAACCGAGATATTTGCATTTTTATTAATTTGAATGGACGAAATGAGATCGGCTAACTTCGGGTATAGTCGTGAGTTTCCGCCAAAAGCTAGTTCGGCCGTTTCCGAAACTGTTCAACTCTCGTGAAATTTCTCTATTGTAAAACTTCACGTGGGAAATCTGCTTAGTTTACGCAGCCCCTGCGTGGCGGACTTTTTTTAATACCCTGAATAAAACTCTCAGGTCAAATGTGGAATGCCCTGAAAGAAATGGACGGAGTACATAAACATTTAACAATTCAAGTCTTTATAAAAATCGTTGATTCAACATTCAAAGGCGTTGAAGTCTAAAATATAATACGTTGTTGCTCACTCGGGTTGTTCAGTCCAATGAAGATTCCCAAATTTCGCTAACGATCAAAGCGATCTTTCACAGCTCAATGCTCTTCTTTCCAGTTATTTATTCCTTATAATAAAATATCTAAAGGATGTTTATGTAGTATGGATGTCAATAGAATTTAGAAGTTGAATTCCTTCTTTGAATTCTATTTTAGTAATTCTTTCAGTAATATATTTACACGATGGCACTTTCAAAAGAATTCATATTTGATTATACATTTACATCCTTAGAGCACCTTACCGATGGGATTTCATTTTTTACGTTATCAAACAAATAACACTGCACAACAAATTTGCAACTTTTGTTTTTACAATGATTATTGACCTTTATCACTTGATATTTACTAATTTGGTGTCGCTGATCCTATATATGCCTTAATTTGTTTTGTAACAGCTGTAGTTTACTTGTTATAGCTACCACGGGAAAATCAACGTTTTACCGTGTTACATTGCTCATAATTTCTAACTTATTAAGTTTTCTTAGTATAATTTGATATGGCATCGTCAAGACAAGTATGTGTGAACGATCCGAATTATTTTTGTTTCATTTGCGGGGAATATATGTTCAAAGATTGCCGTTTGAATGTGACAACGTTCGTAATTGGAGCTTACAAAAATTATTTTGGTCACTCCCTGGAAATGATCGACAAGCCTTGGATTCCTCAAAAGGTATGTGTGTTGAGTTGTCAAAAGGTACGTGTGTTGAGTTTCTACGTTTGTGGACAAATAAGAAAAGAAATAGATTTAGGTACGAAACTGCCATGTTGTGGAAAGAACCCGTGAACCATCACGATGACTGTTATTTTTGCTTGGTAAACATAACTGGTATTAACCGAAAAATCGAGCCAAATGGGAATATCCGTCCATGCGGTCCGCACATCGACGTGTTTTGAGCCTATTTTATCACCTGAACCTCAACCTGGCCCTTCTCAGGAGAACTCTATGGATTTTGAGATGATAACTGACACTAGTGATAATGACTTTGAATGTGAGTTAAAGGCGCCAAAACTATTCAACCAAGATGATTTAAACGACCTTATCAGAGACCTGGGACTGTCAAAACATGCTTCAGAAATTTTAGCTTCTAGGCTAAAAGAAAGAAACTTAGTAACAAAAGGTACTAACGTTTCTTATTACCGCACAAGAGAAAGAAATCTCCTCCAATATTTTGCTGAAGAAGATGACTTCGTGTTTTGTAAGGATGTATCTGGTTTGATGGCTGCAATGGGATTACAAAATTACGTTTCTAATGAGTGGCGTTTATTCATAGATTCATCAAAACGGAGTCTAAAATGTGTTCTCTTACATAATGGGAATAAATTAGGGTCGTTGCCTATTGCACATTCCACGAAAGTAAAAGAAGAATATAAAGCTATTGC
The DNA here is from genome assembly GCA_019009955.1 of Riptortus pedestris. Taxonomy (NCBI): domain Eukaryota; kingdom Metazoa; phylum Arthropoda; class Insecta; order Hemiptera; family Alydidae; genus Riptortus; species Riptortus pedestris. The sequence continues at coordinate 68,341,878 of CM032231.1, forward strand.
TTTGGTTTTAGACAAAATTAAATATGCCCAACATAACTGGCTCATATGTGTTGATTTAAAAATGGTAAACATTCTTTCAGGCCAACAAAGTTGTTACACAAAGTACCCCTGTTTTCTATGCCTGTGGGACAGTCGAGCTAAAACTCATCACTGGATTAAAAAAGATTGGCCTCCTCGGGAAGCGCTTGTTCCAGGACAACAGAACGTGATAAACCCACCTTTAGTATCAAGGGATCGTATAATTTTGCCTCCGTTACACATAAAACTAGGACTGATGAAACAATTCGTGAAAGGTCTTGACAAAAGTGGAAATTGTTTCCGTTTCCTATCAAACAAGTTTCCAAAACTGAGTGCAGAGAAGATAAAAGCAGGAATATTTGACGGGCCACAAATAAGATCGTTAATACAAGACACCAATTTTACAAAGACTATGACAGATAGTGAGAAAAATGCATGGAATGAGTTTGTATGGATAATTCACAATTTTTTGGGAAATAAGAAAAGTTCGGACTTTTCTCAACACGTACAAGAACTAATGTGTCACTTTCAAAGGCTCGGATGTAACATGAGCATCAAGTTACACTTCCTCCACAACCATCTAGACTATTTTCCTGCCAATCTTGGGGATCTAAGTGAAGAACAGGGCGAGCGATTACACCAGGACCTTCGAACGATTGAGCAACGCTATCAAGGCTACTGGAATGCACATACGATGGCTGATTATTGTTGGAGCATTCAAAATAACTCTCTGCCTTCTGTTTCATCAAGAAAATCAAATAAAAAAAGGTTTTTGTTCAACTGAAAAATAAATTATTTGGAATCATATCTAAATTTATAGTGTTTTATTATGAAAACAACCCATATGTCATATTTTTTTAACTAGAGCTGTTACAAAAATTTCAGTCACAGATTTGAAACCGTCATTGAAAATTGGACTAATATCATGTATCATAACCCAAACATCAGAAATGCTGTTGTGCAGTGTAATGAACTAAAATCCTGAGATAATTAAAAATCAGTTCTAATTCTCTTCAAAATAGCCTATTATTTTTATAATTTTAATTAATATGTATACCGTCATTCTAAAGAGCTACCAGGCTGTGTAATAGAGTACACAGTTTCTTTGTGTAGAATATAATTTAAGTTTACGGTACTATGAACCACATTACTATTTATGCCCGCTTTAAAATAAATATACTAAAAACACTGTTACAGTGAGCCCATTATTCCGGGAACAAAATCACAAAGGTAAATGAAGTGAGTAAGATACGTATCATACTTGGTTAAATTAAAATGACAACAACAAGGTCATTGCTACACATAAATGAAAACAGAATATACGAAGGATTTTAAGAAAATAAGAGCAATTATCTACATAGTTTCTTAAGGATGGAACATTTTTTTCATAAAATAATGAGTTCATATACCGGCATAAGGATATGTAGAAATTCGAAAAGAATAGAATTTATCTTGGGGTTGATGAAAAGTGGAAATGAAAAATCAGAAAATGTGATCATCTTTGCATTCCAAAAGACTTACAAGCGTGCGTGCAAGGTGGTAGTTTATATGTTATCAATCAAATCATTTTAATCGTTATGTATACTAACGTACTATTTGCACTCGCGTTTTTGTAGTCTTTGCTGTAAATGAAGTGTGCGCGGGTACGGAAATCTATGTGTTCAGAATATAAATATGGCTTGATGCAATAACAACAATACTTTTGGATTTACCATTTTTTTCTGAATATGAAGGACAAACATTGAAGAAGTATATAAAAACCGGAAGTCAATTTCGTTCCCCAACTTTATTTATCGCTTTTTGTATTTCGAAGGACATCATATTGTCATCTCATGAATATCTTGCAACTCCGCGCCCTTAGCTTGGGGTGAACAGCTGGACGTACAGAAGATGACTACATGGAGTTAAAAGTGCTAATCCCCAAAAACAAGTTGCGAAAAACTGATTTATGGTGTTAAAGTGAATTGACTGTTTTCTTGTTTTTGGTCCGTAATATATAATATATATAATATCGTTGTGTCTTTCGTTTCGTCATGTTTGGTTGCAAAAATCATATAATTAGTAAAATTTGGTACCCGCATCTATATTTGTGAAGCCGCTTCCACTTTTTTCAAACCAGTTGGAAGTCATTGCTTTGTAATATAAATACTTGTATTCGAGAAGGCGCAAAGTACAAGTCAGAGGAACATCGAGCCCTTGAATTAGTAGTTTCCTCATCTTGGATAGTATTGCTCTCGGTTGCTATTCCACAATTCAAAGAGGTATTTTCTTTGAAACCCTCTTCATCGTATTATTTGAAGCTCTTGTAATCTGGACGCCAATTTCACCAACCCACAGTTTTTGCGTTGTTATAATAAAATAAAATGTACACGTCAAAACAACTAGAATACATTTTTCCACTATAAATATATTAATAAGAAGAAAACACGAATAACAAATCCACAAAACATCTTTCATTTAGCTTTTAAAACTTACTGAAGCATTTATACTTTGGAATGAAAAAGAATTTAACTTCTCTAATTAATTTAGAAAATATTTTTATATATTAAGAAAAATAGGCTAAGTTTTAAAAAGGTTTTTAATAAAAGTTTTCAAAGCCCCCATTCAGTGGGGTGTTGCTTTTATCCCCTTGCTGAAATATGTCAAGTTTTACTCGAGTTGCATCACACTCAGAAAAGTTATTCCAACAATGCATTAGGCAGCTCAAACTTGCTCCCGCTGAGGATGTGGCTATTTCGACGTTTTTGGAGGTGCTTCGGTCTACTAATGTCTCTATCTACTTAGGCTATTTAAAATTAAATTTTCCCCAGCATTGAGTGCAAAGTGCTATAGAGTTGGGCTCTCATGGCCTCACTCCTTCAACTACAAATAAATGGCTTAATTGATATTCATTATATAGTACACACTTCTGCTCATGAAATTATAGATATCTTAATGTAAATTTATTTACATATAAAACATGTATTCATTATGCATAAGCTATGCATTCCTAATTCCTAATTCCTTTATTTAAACTGATAAATATATTTTTAAAATCTTCCCTGAGCTAACAAGTTTGCTTGATAAACCTGATCCACCAAGCGGAAGTCTACACTTGACATCAATTTTACTGCTCTTTTACTGCCAAAGGTGTCTAAACCGATTTTTCATTCGTCACCTTCAATTTCGTATTTTGAGACCCATTGTTAATATGATGCATTTAATTAGCTGGGAATAAAAAAAATCATTATGAACTCTTTTTGAAACTAGGCGACCCCAACCAATGGCAGCTATTCGGAGTTATTCTTCATTAATTATAAACTCTCTGTTACACCTTTTCTACTTAAAAAACCCCTTTGCAAATAGACATTTACAATGCTTGGTTTTTCTAGCAGCTGTAAAATTAAAGTCGTCCATTTACTACTTCCAAAGAATTAAATAACACACCTCAGTTTTCAAGCTTGTGTCGTGTATCTTACCAGGTTAATGTCATAGTCTCTTCTTACACAAATTTTAACTTTTATTTTACTTATTCTTTGTTAAGTCCCGACTACTTACTTATTTTTTAATAAGATTAAACATTTTATTCGAAATGTCTATTTTATCAATACCACATATTAAAAAACACTCATACTCCCTATATCTCGCATGACTGGCTGGGCATCAGCAACACACACAAATAAAAACTACAGTCCTTCCAGAGCAAAGTACTTCGGATAGCGGCAAACGCTCCCTGGTTTGTTAGGAACAGCCAAATGCACAGAGAATTGGAGGTTGCTCCTATTTCAGTTCATATTCAACAACTTGTAAGGAAATATCATGGCTGCCTTCCGATGCCAAGTGGAGCCACCCATTATAATTTTGGTTCAACCACTGAAGAACGACTGCGTCTAAAGTTGGACCAAAATATAATAATTTTCTATCAAATCTTGTATCATAACACTTTGTGTATAATACTTATGTATTGGTCCAAATAAATTTTCTTTCTTCTCTCAATACCACATACACTGTTTAGTCCTTTTCATTTTCCGTACTTTACCTTAAATAAGATACATTCACATTAATAAAGATACCAAATGATACAATGCGGTATCACATTGTCCATTGAATGCAGTCATTGTCCTTTTTAAAACGCTCATTGTTAACAATATGAAGGATATAGCCAGGAAGAGACACTATGACATTTGTTCCTAACGAAGACGATTCAATTTCTATAACGATACCCTTTTGAAGTTGGTGTTATGCAAATAAATAAATTATATAAATGTTAAACAATGAACAATAGTACTGTAACGTTCATATCAATTACTAAATTTCAGTTCGTCCCTGTGCTGGTAACTATTTTCGGCTGACATTCATCTGCGGTCAACAATTTGTCAAGTTTTAAACTGTTAATTAGAATTGACAGATCTATTTGATAGTTGGTTAGGATGCCCAGAATTATTGAAAATCTGTTCTTTTGGTGGTATTAATCCCTAAAATCTAACTGGTGATTCACCCTGATGTATTGTGCTACTCGACTAAGCAACCAAAAATTAAAAAAATTAATAAATAGCAAGGTATTGAGTAATAACCACTTATTTAAAAAAAGAATTGAGGTTTCAGAGCGGGTTCGCCTTCATCTTTACTAGACAAAACATACGATGATAATGTTATCATATTCATGAAGAATTCAAAATTATCAAAGGACGCTATAAAGTATTGTTCAATGTTTTATTATTTCCTAATTTTATTCACTTCTATAAATAAAAATTTAAGTTCTCTTGAATCTTCTTGGTGATGACCGTTGTTAGAACAATACTTGTTTTATGTGGTTGTCGGTAACGTGGGTTGAAATGAAACTACTTCAGTTTGCCAATGTTTTGGTAAAATTTATTACCTTTATCAAGGCCTACAAGTGTACATACACATTAATGACAAAAAGGGTTAATTTATTTGATACCGGATATTTTTAAAATGTGACATGAATGTACGTTTACTTATAAATATATGGTATGCTATGGTTAAAGAGTCATTAAATAAAATTGAAATTACTTACTTACTAAATTTTACAGAAACGTTGGGAAAGTGAAGTAATTTCATTTGAACCCACGTTGCCGATAACGACATAGAACAAGGATAAATTCTCTTGTTGGCTAGGTTTTAGAAAATCAGTTGTGTAAAATTCATTTTTGATAGAACATTACAGTACATTGCAATTTTAGAATAATATTTACTGTTAGCCGACCACCTGTCAAATGGAATCACTAGCGATGTGACTTACAAGCTATCCTCCCCCCTGTTGCTAAATATTAACTCAGGTAAGAAAAACGCCTCGTTCCTTCACTATTCTTTATTCGATGTGACAGAGCGCTTTCAGAGCATACGCTCCATCATCAGTGCCCTCTTCACAATGATGTGACAGGAACCAAGGATTCCCTGTGACTCTCACAGATTTCCCATTTGCGACACGTATTTGCATTTAACTCATGACATAAACGTTCAATGAGAACAATATTTGTGACTTAGGCTTGAAATAAAATGCTTCATAATATAACAGCTTATTATTGATATGGCATGAGTAGAAGTGGGGGTTTACTTCTATACAATTTTTCGATCCGACGCACAATAACGAAGATATTAAGATTTTCGATATTTCTCCCCTCTAAACCCCCCTCCCTCCCCCCTGTCCGATTTCAGCAGTTAACAAACTTGATCTTTCTTTTAACATAAAACACTTATATATATAGAGTTTCGTAACGATTAAAAAAAAGTTGCGACCGCTAGAACGGTAACAGACAAATATATATATAATTTTGAATGGACCTCATTATCGTCATCTAATAGGTAGGGGGTCGATGGGTATTTGAAGAAATATCTCGAAAATCGTGTCATGAGTACGACCTCAATAGCTGATTTCCCGTAAGAGAAATCTGCTAAAACATCAGTACATATAACATAAGTAGGTATATTATTACAGATCATATTATGTCAGTCTAGATCCACAGAGGGGATTTAAGACGACTCATTGTAAGAAATAGGGAATTAGTTGATCAAACGAGGAAAAAAGGAAAGCCTCTTTGCTTGCAAGGACTCTTTAATCCTTGAGTTGAGTAAGAGTGGATAGGATTGTAGTTGTTATGAATCCTATATTATTATCTATAATAGCAGAGATGACATAGCCCTCCGCAGCCGTTAGTGAAACGTGATCCGACCTTTAACTAGACCATTTGTCCCATCCCTCTTTCAAATGGCTATGGCGACTGTTTGCATGCTATATGTTTTATTATGTAAAGCATCCCTTCGCTCTTCCGAATGAATTTGCCCTCTAAATAATAAATACCAATGAAGTTTTATATTCCTTTCCCTTAGATTATATGTGTCTCAATTTCACTCCCTCTGGCATACAAACTATTAGGAAAGGTGATGGTTTTATATGGCCACATTTTCAAGATGTCATATTGAATATTTATTCTTATGCCTGAGTCGCAAGGAGAAAGAAGAATGCAATAATTTCAAATGTAACCACTCCCAAGAGAATGATAACACCTAGTAGAATTTTGAAGAGGGTGTAGCAGCTGTGTCGTGCGATAGCGTTGCCCCTGGATACCAATTAACCTAACTCTCCTACTAAAAAGTTTAGACAGTCAGTTACTAGTGTCGTTTTGTAGAAGCCACGTGCTTGTTGTTGTTAGCGGAATATTACTGTGAACTGCAACAGCCGTGCACTACCGTCAGATCAAGCCAGCACAACTGCCAGGATCAACTGGAGATGATCAAAGAAGATTAAAAGCAAGAGTCGGTATAGTAAGTAAAAAACCCGCTTATTTAAAAGAGATACCGGCCAACAAGAAAGCCTCATTTCAACCTCAATAGCTGATTTCCCTTAAGGGAAATCAGCTATTGAGGTTGTACTCATGACGGAATTTTCGAAATTTTTCTTCAAATGTCCATCGATCCTACCCAGGAGATGACGAAAATGATGTCCGTTCAAAACTGTATATATATATATATATATATATATATATATATATATATATATATATATATATATATATATACATATTTGTCTGTTACCGCTCTAGCGGTCGCAATTTTTGTTTGATCGTTACCAAACTCGATATTTAGTCGTTTTATGTAAAAAGAAAGATCAAGTTTGTTAACGGCTGAAATCGGACCAGTGGGAGGGGGGGGGGTTTAGAGGGAAGGATTTTCGAAAATTCGAAATATCTCCGTTACTATACGTCGGACCGAAAAATTGTACAGAATCAATCTTATTGCAAATCACATTTACTATAATATTGTTATATACATTTATTCTCTATCTTGAATATTAACCGAGATATTTGCATTTGTATTCTGCGTGCGGTCACCAGTAGGCTATGTTCGGACTTTCCGCCGAGAGCTCTGGTGGCCGTTTCCATAACTATTCGTCCCTCGTGAATAGGTTTTGAGGTTAGGTTAACTGTTTTTTGGGGCTAGAAACTACTGGGTTATTACGCCCTAAATAATGTTTTAGGTTTATAGGTTTCTTACTACTACAGTTGTTATTAGGCAGATTTCTCTATTGTAAAACTTCTCATGGGAAATCTGCTTAGTTTACGCAGCCCCTGCGTGACGGACTTTTTTCTGTTCCAACTTGGCCAGCAGGAAAGCCTCACTGTAACCTCCCACTTTACACTACAACCTGGAAAGTGTCTTGACGGACCGTAATTGTTTTTATGTTTCAGTGTTTATAATTTTGTTATTATTTTAGCAGATTTCCCTTAAGGGAAATCAGCTATTGAGGTTGTACTCATGACGCGATTTTCGAAAATTTTCTTCAAATGTCCATCAATCCTACCCAGGAGATGACGAGAATGAGGTCCGTTCAAAACTGTATATATATATATATATATATATATATATATATATATATATATATATATATATATATATATTTGTCTGTTACCGCTCTAGCGGTCGCAATTATTGTTTAATCGTTACCAAACTCGATATTTAGTCGTTTTATGTAAAAAGAAAGATCAAGTTCGTTAACGGCTGAAATCGGAACAGGGGGAGGGGGGGTTTAGTAGAGAGGTTTTTTGAAAATTCAACAAATCTCCGTTACCATACGTCAGATCAAAACATTGTATAGAACCAATCTTATTGCAAGTTAAATTTACTATAAATATTGTTCTATACATTTATTCTCTATCTTGAATATTAACCGAGATATTTGTATTTTTATTAAATGTGGGCCCATAACGAACGAATAGAGAGACGGCTCTCGTATAGAGATTTCTCGATTGTATAGCTTCACTTGGGAAATCTGCTTAGTTTACGCAGCCCCTGCGTGACGGACTTTTTTATTTGATATTAATCAGAATATGATGATTTTTATTTTTTTGAAATCAAGATTTTCTTTATTATAGAGAACACCTTCTGAACACTAAAATAAGACCCCTATAAGTTTGTTATCTCCAACTGGCTTACATATTAGGTGTTATTGCCCTTAAAGGAACAGGTGTTCTTTTCCCATCATAATGTTTGGACATTCCTGGCAAATATCGCGTCATGAGTACGACCGGTGACTAAAATACTTCTATATATTCATGTACATACACCAGTACACCGAAATAGTAAATATTTTCTTAAAGAATTAGTAAGATCTAATTATTATGTATTTTATTTTTGTTAAAGAAATGATATGATTTAATTATTATTTGTTTCATTTTTGATAAAGAAATGTTAAAATAGGATTGTTATTTATTTTATTTTTTGTTAAAAAGGTTAACATTTAATTATTACTTATTTTTTAGTTGTACATTATATAAAAAGACTTAAATAAATAAAGTGACAACTAATTAACTAACATTAACTTTTGACTGTAATTAGCAACTGTCAAACCACGTTTAAGTTATTATATGTTTTTCTATGTATTTAGAATTATTAATGAGATTCTCTCTGACAGATAGTTTAGCCATTAATTTCCACCATTACCAGCAATATGCAATAGATTTGTGAACTGATTCCATGACATTGCTACCTGGAAATCGCTCTAAATGTATGAATGCATTAAAGATGTAATGTTGAACTGACTCCGTTGAAGTTTATTATTCTAAGACAAAATATTTTTAGTAGTAAATCTTTCTGTGAGAAACCCTCTTTAAAGAAAAAAAAGAAAAAGGAAAAAAAAATAGAATAATTTTCTCTTTACTCTTGTTGATAAGGGATACAAAAAGGACACGGATTTGATAGATTCTTCGCGCTGTGGCTAGAAATCAAGATTTTTTTTTTAGATTATTTCATTTTATTAATAATATCACATTCATTATTATTATTAGTGCATTTAAATGCATTTGGTAATGTCATATGTACAATACAATCGTCCTCCATCACTTGACAGAAGCTACACCCTATCACCAGAAGAAATCAAGAGCAGCACAAAGGCTTGCTTCTGCAAGTGCAAAGATGTGGGCACCACCTGAATACCTTATGCTGATATTAAAGTAAATAAATATAAAATAAATATTAAATAAACATATTGTATTTTTTAATCATATGGATAATGTAAATTATAATGATGTGGCCAGACGAGATCAAGTGGTGTTGACTAGACTTAGAATCGGACATTCACTACTTACACATGCATACCTTATAAACCGTAAAGACTGACCCACATGCACTCACTGTAACACAGTACTGACCGTCAAACATCTCCAGACTGACTGCAGACTACGTGAACATTTGAACTTACCCAAAGACTTGTACGAACTATTAACAGAAGGTAGCCCACATATAAAAACACTCTTAAACCTCTTGAAGACAACAGACATTTACAACAAACTTTAAAACTCACCTACCCTACTCATTTCTATGCGTTTTAAGTCTCTGTATAACACATTTTTAATCTTGTGTCTTAGACTTCCATACCCTCATGGCAGGATTTATCTCAAAATTTATAGTTTTACATAGCTTTATTTTAACATTTCCTTAATTTTATTTCCATATATTTTATACTATGTTTTAATAATTACGAAAACATTTTTTTCTTTATTTTAAAATTTTAATTTAGAGAATTCAAATAAATGGTACTGAGCGACATCGCCTAGTTGCTGAGCACTTCAAATAAATAAATAAATAATATTAGTATTGAAATAGGCATGGATCCAATTAAATACTAGTCAACTAAATATAACCCAATATTAGACATAAGGTGAAATGTATATAGTGCACTCCTTAGTTTGGCATAAAAGTTAAGAACAGTTTTAGCAGATTTCCCTTAAGGGAAATCAGCTATTGAGGTACTCAATGATGCGAGTTTCAAAAAATTTCTTCAAATGTCCATCGATCCTACCCAGGAGATGACGAAAATGAGGTCCGTTCAAAATTATATATCTATCTATCTATCTATCTATCTATATATATATATATATATATATATATATATATATATATATATATATATATATATTTGTCTGTTAACGCTCTAGCGGTCGCAATTTTTGTTTGATCTTTACCAAACTCGGAATTTAATCGTTTTATGTAAAAAGGAAGATCAAGTTCGTTAATGGCTGAAATCGGACCAGTGGGAGGGGGGGTTTAGAAGGGGGGATTTTTGAAAATTCAAAATATCTCCGTTACTATACGTCTGATCGAAAAATTGTATGAAATAAATCTTATTGCAAATTAAATTTACTATAAATATTGTTCTATACATTTATTCTGTATCTTGAATATTAACCGAGATATTTGCATTTGTATTCTGTGTGTGGTCACCAGTAGGCTATGTTCGGACTTTCCGCCGAGAGCTCTGGCGGCCGTTTCTATAACTATTCGTCCCTCGTGAATAGGTTTAGAGGTTAGGTTAACTGTTTTTTGGGGCTAGAAACTACTGGGTTATTACGCCCTAAATAATGTTTTAGGTTTAGAGGTTTCTTACTACTACAGTTGTTATTAGGCAGATTTCTCTATTAAAACTTCTCGTGGGAAATCTGCTTAGTTTACGCAGCCCCTGCGTGACGGACTTTTATTTATATAAAATTAAATATGAATCAATATCCAATATAGAAAAAATGTATTACTTAGAGTGTTATGTATAATACATAGAACAAACAAGACAGCTTTTTCAATAAATTTTTCATAAATATTGGTTTAAAATAATTTGTGATCAAGTGCATTGTCTCTATGAGGTGGGACAAATTTCTCACCATTTATAAAGCTTGTTATCCTTTAATAAATGTACATGCCAAAAAATAAAATAATGTATGTTTTAGAACATTGTTTAGTAAAACAATTGTACATATTTGGAGTTGTATTAAGATTGTTAATGAAACTAATTTATTGTATATAATTATTTAAATTGATGAATGTTATAGAGGATTGAATGCATTAAAAAACTAATCTGATATGGGCACCACCTTACCTTGTGCTGATATTAAAGTAAATAAACAAAATTTGTCTATCCACTTTATTTGAAAGGATTTCGTTTGATACGAATATACGATATCGCCGTTCCAATGCATTGGATCATAAAATACCATATAACATGATTAATATATATTTTCATGGTAAACAAAAATGGTTCTGTACAAATATTTTATCTGGATGCACAAAGTAGGCCTGTTTTCCTCTATAATGCGGTTCTTGAGACATTCGCAGTCGTGGTTACAAGCTACTGGCTCTCTGAAGATCTTGGAACTGAAGATGGGAGCTGGTGCTCTGAAACTGCACTTTGTCTCAATAAACGCATTGTAGAGGAAAACTGGCTTAATTTGTGCATACATATTGATTCGTTCCTCTACAATCCACTTTCCCAGGAAGAAATATTTTGTATCTCTATTAGGTGTTAAAAAGTATTGCAATTTCTATTTCTTCACCCCTCTCTCTAAACCCCCTTTGCCTTTCCCCAAATCGTTTACAGTCATTGGGGAAGTTACACAACTGGACAGTAAAATAGTCCTAAATATTTCAGAATTCTATGGCAAGTAGTATTTGAGTTACATTTACATTTGTTCGTACGTATATGTGTATAGATGTCACAATGTAACTAGGCAAAATAGGTTCAGGGAAGATCGAAACAAATAATTCCGATGAAATCTGAAAACCGGAATTTTTTGCCATTCCTTTTCTTGGTACTAGGTTGTAAAAATTCTCAACACCTTTAATTACACATTATTATCTGTAATAGAAATTATAGCTTAATCCAGGAGCCTTCATTTTGTTTCCCTCGCGATAGATCATAATTGAACAAGTTGTTGATTGGAAAACAATCAATCGTTGTCAATGTTAGACCTATCGATTGGAGTACAAGGCTAAACCGGGCAGAAACTAATATTCAAGTTCGCTCCTTTGAGAAGTTTGAACAGGCTCCCCCCTCCTTGGGCGATAACACGGCATCCCTTCTGTCATCGGGGCTCCACAACAGTTGCAATACAACTATCCTTCAACCCCCCCCCACCCCTATCGCCATGGCAACCGGTCACGTCGCTACAACTTGTATGGGAACAGTTCCATCTCTCAGGCTCAGTAGCTTTGGAATTCTTTTTCCTCGTACAATCGACGTCGTGATGAATATTTCTCTTCAAAAATGTAAGCTGCGTAAATATTATCTAGCAGTGACTTTTGCTTGTCATAGAAAATTAAACAGTATTTATTTCCGTCTTGGCATTCTCAAGAAAGGACAAATTTAAGAGAAAACTGATTTCCCCTAAGAGAGTAGTTACAAAAGCAGGTTTATCCACTAATCTCATTTCTACTGTTGCCATCAATTGCCTACAAAAGTAATACCACAATTTTTTTTTTATATTTATATTATTTTATTTAGAATATTACAGCCTGCATTTAAATGCATTTGGCAATGTGTGATATGTACAATAGAATAGTCCCTCCTTCACTATTGACAGAAGCCACAATGAATCACACCTTTTCGCCACAATGAGATGAGCTGCCTCTCCCTGCCTGGCAAGGAAGTCAAGAGCTAAGGTGGAATGGCACTTGATAAGAAAATAGCCACTGCTATCACTTCACTTTTCACTTCTATAGATCTCTGGGCCATTGCTTCTTGAGGCGCCATGGAGAGGAATATTGATGAGTGGTACTGGAAAGGGCCAGGACTTCTGGATTAGGATGATTGGCCAGCCTGCTGTCGTAATTTTGGAATCTTAAGGGAATTAGGTCGTTTACAAATGGGGAATTAAGATCTTTATGGAGGGTGCGGTTGTAACATAATATGGAGCATCTACTATGGTGCGCAGGACTTTGAATTGGAAGGTTTGGATGCGTAATACCACAATTAGACATGTTCGGAAACGTCCTAGGATTAACCTATGCACAAAATCGTGCCGTCATATTCATGACTGAAAAAGGTCCATAAACATGTTAAGTAAATGTCCAATCATTTAGTTGTTAAATCCGTGATATAAAAAATTGGCAAAAAGCCAAATTTATGTTTTGAATAGCCGTTATCCATTAATGAATTAAAAAAATGATTGTTTCCTGCCATAATATGAAGACTGAATACAGTGTGGATTAAGTAGTCCCTTTATTGTAACCAAACTAAAGTCATATTAAACTTTTAAGCTTAAAATCTGGAATGACTATTAGACAAATATTGGCAAATTTATTATTGTAATAACGATATCACACAGAGAAAAGAAATGTATACCAGTGGAAATCGATATTTATTTCAACCTGTAATCAACAGTTATTATGAAATTATGATTGTCAATAAACTTTCAAACGCCACCTAATTCTTCTTACGTATACCAAGAGAATACGACACATTATCGATATTCATATTTCAACAGTGCTTCATTCTTATTACAACCTGACGGAGAGGGGATTGGTTTTATAAATGATTTATAGAATTTTCTATGAACGCTAAACGTTTCGAAATATAAATAAAAAATACCCCATTAAGTAGGAACTCCATGATCTCTTTAAGTTTTAAAACTAGGTGACCCTAACACAATGCTGCTTTTGAGAATTGTTCATTAAGTTAACAGTTCCATTCTGTGTGTTATACCTTCTCTACTACCTCTATAAAACCCTTTTGAGAATAGACATTTACTATTCCTGGAAAATGTTCTCCCAGCAGCTTGAAAATTAAATCCATCCATTTACTACTTGCAGTGATTTAAGCAACACAGTTTTCAAGCACTTTTGGTGTCATGTCTATTAGTCTCTGTTAACTTCAAATTGTAACTTTTGTTTTACTTATTCTTTGTTAATTAAAATCAACTTGGATTACACTTTTAAGTTTTATTGTCTGATTATTCAACAATATCACGTTTACTGGTGAAAATTGATTACACTGGTAAATAATGAGAAAAATATTACTCATTTATGCGTCGTGAGTTTTTTAAATGGACCTTATTATAATTAAATATATCCGAAGTATCAAAAGTACTATTAAGGAGTGATTATTTGTTGTATTTAATTTTTTATTTGTTGTCTCAGTTTTTGTTATTTTTCTATAATTTTGTTTTCATTTTACATTGTGAAACTTTGAGCCAAATCGCCAAGATGCGGGTGCTCCTGTATAAATAAATAAATAAATAATAAAATATGGAATATCATGCATGAGCACAGAAACTACTCTATTATATAAAACCAGTTTACTAAATCATAGTTAGGAAAATAAAAATGTGGAGTTTTCTTCATTGTAAATTAAGTATTAGTTAAGTAGCAGATTCCCTTTAACGACTTGTAAATTGTAAGGGCGACTTGGTTACCACAACAAAATGCAAATGTTTTCTAAACTGTCGCACATATCGCAGTTATAAAATTAAATAATCAATGGCTTTAGTCTACGAATACCAATCTAAGAAAACATTAGTACGTAGGTTTTGGAAATATGAATGGTATATCCAGAGTAAGTGGGGATGGCTGAGAAAAAAGAAAAACAATGAGATACAATGACTGCCAGAGTGTAGGAAAGGATAGTCAAAGATACTTCTGCGTGTTTCCTTTTTCGTGAACTAGTAGATCGAAAATAAAATAGAAAAGTGGTAGTAATGAGTGTTTGGCTGAAAAAGTACTCAATCCGTCAAATAGATGAATATATTTTTGTGCCGACAGTTTCGACACGATAGGTATCCTTCTTCAGATCTACAATCAACAAAAATTTGTTTTTCCACCTAAATTCCACACATCTATTTGGCTTAGTACTTCATTAGCCGGTACCCAATAACCGTTTACTAAAATATAAAACTAGTGGCTAACCAACGTCCAGCAGAAAATAGAAAAAAAGATACATATAATCCTAGGTTTAGAAGGAGCGGCAGTGGAACTCATTTTCAACTGGGTAAGTGATGTGACAAGAATATTGTCAAGTCGAGAGAAAAAAAAGTCCGTCACGCAGGGGATGCGTAATCTAAGCATATTTCCCACGTGAAGTTTTGCAATAGAGAAATCTACATACTTGTAACACAACACCATCTTGAATATGGGGGGGGGGGCATCAACACAACGTATTTGCATATATCTCACAAAGTAAAAGGTTAGAAGACAAGAATGGAGAAAGGTTAGGTTACACGGGTGCCAAACAGTTACGGAAACCGCCGAACTCCTAATCCGGAAACATAACACTTAATAAATATGCAAACATCTCGGTTAATATTCAATATACAGAATAAATGTATAAGATAATTTATAGTACATTTAATTTGCAATAAGATTGGTTCTATACAATTTTTCGATCCGACGTACAGTAACGGAGATATTTCGAATTTTCAAAAATCCCCCCTCCCACTATTCCGATTTCAGCCGAACTTGATCTTTCTTTTTACATAAAACGATTAAATACCTAGTTTGGTAATGATCAACAAAAATTGCAGCCACTAGAGTGTTAACAGACAAATATATATATATATATATATATATATATATATATATATATATATATATATATAGATAGATAGATAGATATACATAATTTTGAACGGATCTCATTTTCGTCATCTCCTGTGTAGGATCGATAGACATTGGCAGAAAATTTTCGATAATCGCGTAATGAGTACGACCTCAATAGCTGATTTCCCTTAGGGGAAATCTGCTAAAAATCACATTTATGTGCATCATCAGAGCTGGAAGCTCCACTGGAGTGTGTCGACCGGGACTCATGATGCACACTTACTGAGATTGTACTCTCATATAAAAGCACTTGACGACAACTTGTAAAGTTCCCTATTCGTTTTATATTTTTTTAGAATAATAAATTAAAATCTATTCAAAATTCATATGCATAGATTATTCCCCCTACTTAAATTACCACTAATGTTGCATCTGAAGTATCAATACAGGAAACTATGTGAAATTACTACCGAAGAAAAGACTCGCCTTCCAGGACAAGGTTTATAATTCAGGCCCCTTATATTCTAAAGTAGGAACTTATTTGGCGGAGGATGAAAACTCAGCCTGACATTCTTGATTATGACTGTTTGCATTTGACTATTGCTTTGATGGTTCACCACTCTAGCACAACACCCCAGTAGAGGGATCCTAAAAACTGGAACATCTAACTTTCACAAGTATACAAAAATAAATTCTGAACACCTCTTTCATTGAACATTGTATTATCCCTAATCGAAATATCACTAAATTTGTTTCAACCACATCTCCAGTGTATATACACATATTCCGTTGGTATTATAAGCCATAGAGATCTTAAGCCCCCTCCGAACGAGTCACATGATGCTGATTATTCATGATCACAGTTTTATGTAGTGAACGATCAACACGACGTAAAGAAAAACCTTTAATGAAGGAGGACCTAGAGTAGTTGTCTCCAGTAGACTGACTTGCTGCACTTTACACAGGTGGTCGTCGTAGGTTCATTCTGTGTCAGCTTGCTTTTGGTAGGATCATCTAAGAGCGTTATATTCGTTAGCCATACAGAGAACTCTTAGATGTAATGACTCCATTTGATCATCAAACGATGCGACACTAGCGTGCTCTGGTAACAAGCTCGTCTAAAAATGTTCTCCCTTGGCATAGATGGAACCTATTTTTACCTTCAGCTTACACATGCTGTAACTCGGACGGTCACCGGGCCCGTAGCACTGGCTTCAAAGCAGTGTGTGTTCCGGTGGATATCACCATATGATTCGAAATACCAACAGAGCTCGGATTACCCTAGGATCAATTAACAGGGTGTGTACCAAGGATATAATCAGTCGATTGATTGTTAGTGTAAGTGGAGATATTTGAGACACTAGGAAGAAGTGAAGCCGCATTTCATCTCATGTTGACATGATTATTCTTCCACCAATGGAAAAAGAAGAGCAATTATGTGTGCATGCATATATGTATATACACATATAAGAAAGTTCATTTCAAATAAGAAATTCATATTGCACTCTCAGTTTTGAATAATACGTATTTATACTTCAGTATAACATTCAAAATACCTAATTATGTATATATGTATTATTACAGTTGTCGTTTCCCCTTGGTGTACTTCCATAAGCATTGTTGATAAGGAAAATAAAGTTAGAGGATGGCAGGATTAAATAATGAGGGTTTAAACTTGACTGCCATATAAAAAAATATTGTCATTAGTTCACCAAAATAATAAGCGGCTGACAGTCCTGGATGCTCGGAATGTTAAAACTTGTATTTATATTAGTCAGTACGATGTAGAATGGCAGAAACGAAAAACGAAGAGATAAACTAATTATCATCCGATCAGCTGTAGAGGTTTTGTAATCATTGTCTGAATATCACTCTATTGTTCGCTGTCACCCTTTCTGATTGCACTGCAATAGATGCACTTATTTAAAATGTTCTTTAAGCATCTACGAACTTCCGAAATAGTCGTATCGCATTTCTTCTATACTAACGAAACACCTCTTAACCATTCGTCATAGTGAACTATTTCACCGACAAGGCACTATAGCGCATAATTATATTATTGCCTTATGTTTCATGCTTTAATTAGTACCTTGTTTCTGGACGTTCAGAAAATAAATAATTTACTAATCGACACCCCTGTCCAAGAATAAATTTACAATAATTACATAATAAGGGAAAAGTAGAGTACCATTTTTCTATGAGTAACTAAAGACTAAATTCATTCCAGGCCGATATCGAAACAGAAAAAGTATAAATAAATTTATATAAATCATCTGTCTAATTACCCAATGCATGACAATAGAATGCATTTTCATTATTTTTAAAATCTAACTTTTATCAATTAGTTGTTTTGTAGCTCTCATTTTGACAGATTGTACTTTCCATTTTTTGCCCCTCCCCTAAAAACTTTGTAAGGACTTCATCTGATATATTCCTATACTTCGTATGTCTAGCATACATATAACATATCACCGTATATGCTAGGGGGCAGTGGAGATAGACCTCATTTACAACTGGGTTATAGATATGACGAGACACAAATACCTTTATCGGATAGGGGGGTTCGTTCTAATGAGGCATCGTCAGCCCTGAAACCCATAATAGCTCTCGAGATCTTTACACCCAATTAGATCAAAAGTGAAATCTAATAAATGGATTTCTGTAGAATCTTTGATAAAATCTATGAACCCTTATTGAATTATATTATTGGCATATGCATAATGGGTCGTTTCCGTTGGTATATATCCCTAACATTGCCTTGTTATGTAGAGACGTAGTTACTAGCTGATGACATTTTACTAGCAGATCCTTGAGGACAATTTATTAGCTGATCCTTGAGGACATTTTACTAGCTGATCCGATAGGACATCGTTACTAGCTGATCCTTCAGGACATTTTACTAGCTGATCCTTGATTACATTTTACTAGCTGATCCTCGAAGACATCGTAACTAGGTGATCCTTGAAAACATCTTTACTAGTTGATCCTTGGAGGACATCGTAACTAGCTGATCCTTGAGGACATCGTTCCTAGCTGATACTTGGAGGACATCGTAACTAGGTGATCCTTGAAAACATCTTTACTAGTTGATCCTTGAGGACATCGTTACTAGTTGATCCTTGAGGACATCGTTCCTAGCTGATCCTTGGAGGACAACATTACTAGCTGATCCTCGAGGACATCGTAACTAGCTGATCCTTGAGGACATCGTTCCTAGCTGATCCTTGGAGGACATCATTACTAGCTGATCCTTGAGGACATCGTAACTAGGTGATCCTTGAAAACATCTTTACTAGTTGATCCTTGAGGACATCGTTACTAGCTGATCCGGGAGGACATCGTTACTAGCTGATCCGGGAGGACATCGTTACTAGCTGATCCGGGAGGACATCGTTACTAGCTGATCCGGGAGGACATCGTAACTAACTGATCGTTGAAGACATACTTACTAGCTGATCCGGGAGGACATCGTAACTAACTGATTGTTGAAGACATCTTTACTAGTTGATCCTCAAGGACATCGTTCCTTGCTGATCCTTGAAGACATCTTTACTAGTTGATCCTTGAAGACATCGTTACTAGCTGATCTTTCAGGATACTTGGCATACGCTTTCGAGAGAAGGACATCATCTTCAGCATATGAAATGTTGTACTCACGAATTTGACTATGACCCAATTAGTCCTCAAATCCCATGATATAACCCTTGGAAGAAGCGAACAACTAGATTTATCAAATATGCCATTTTCCTTCACAAAGCCTCTAATAAGACCGATTAAACTTTCAGAGCAACACTCCATCTTCAGTGCCTGTTTACACAAAATCTCTATGAATATCAAGCACACAACAGTTTTTCAATTATTCAACAAATTCAAAAACAACCTTAGCTTATAATACAAAAAAACAGGACAAATTAAACTACAAGTTTAAAATTATATTAAAACTTAAATAGTATATCACAGAAAAGTGAAAGTAGTATTACTTTGAAAACACACAGCCTAGCTTTACAATTTAACACTAAATATAACTAATAAAAAAGTGTACCAACGTTTAAACTTCATAGCTATAATTTAAAAAGCAAAAACAAAACTAGTATTTTAATATCGGTTGTTTCTATTCTAAGCTTAGGGTGTTTATGCATTTATTGAATAATTAAAATTCTGCTGTGTGATTATTATTCAAGGGGTTTTAGGTTCAACATGCACTGAAGTTTTGTTCAACATGCGCAAACCTATTTTGTACAACCAGATTTATTTTCTAACTGTGTATTCTCCCGTACAAATAATTGAAAGATAATATTTATTTATTTATAATGTAGAGCTCCGCAACTGTGGCGACTTGGCTCTTCTTAAACATGGGGGAAAACAAAGCATAAACAAAAAACATGTAAACAAAATAACAAAACAAAGTAACACAAAAGAAACAGAAACATATAAACAATAACACAAAAGGAACAAGAAACACGAACACAGCATAGAACTAAAAACAGGTGGTAATAATAAATAAGTGAAAAAAAAACTAGGTAACTTTGAAACAAAACTATTCATAAAAACAGGCAGCATTCAAATTTAAACACACCACACACACACACACACACACACACACGCGCGCGCGCACACGCACACGCACTCACACATTAAAAAAAATTAAAATATGTAATTAAATATTCTTAAACTGCCCAATTGGTTTTAAATATGTCAGAATCGTGGCAATATGTGGGCTACCCTCAGTCAGTAGTTCGTTCAAGTCAGGTGGAATGTTTAAGTAATCTCGCTATCTGCATTCTGTTAGTAGGTGTTTTATAGTTAGTCCAGTGTTGCAATGAGTACAAGTAGGCGTGTCTTTTCTGTTCATTATGTAAGAATGTGTCAGGTATGTATGTCCAATACGTAGTCTCGTGAGGATAACTTGGTCTCTTCTTGAATCTACGTACTGTTTCTTTCTGAAAGACAATAGAAACCTGAATTCTGTGGAGGAACTTCATTTCGACTGAATTCATTTGCACCTTAAAATGTAGAAACAATGCTCAGTTCTTAATCCACATGCGCTGTCCGTGTTTTAATATTATGTATCATTTTGTATTATTATTCACATAACACTTAGCAGCTGATCTTCACTGTTCCTATCTAACGAGCCGTCTCAGCTGATTTCTTTTTGTTAAAAGCACTGATTTCCTATAAAACAATAACGTTTCTAAAGATAATTACTCAATGATATTGGAGAATATCTGAATTAAAACGAAGAAAAAAAAATCATTTGAAAGTTTACTCTGTGATATTTATTAGATATTTGATGAATAAGGTTTTTGGAGTGTAGATAGGAGGGACACGAGCTGAGCCTGGAGGCCATTCTTCACATGAGTTAATACCTCGGTGACAGCTGGCCAGCAAAGTATTTTCAATTAAAGTATAACAGGTGCGTTCGTAATGACAGCAGTCGGAGCTTATTAAAAATTGAGCCTCAGACCATTAGTTTCTAGAGGCATTTAATAGCGCCATTTTTTTTTTTTATCTTTCAGAAATGGACTGACTATCCATTAAAGGTAATGCACTTTTGCTGGCAATTTATCGTCTTTATTTTTCATTAAACCTACAGAATTGTCAATATCTTAGCATTGATTAAAGCAGCCAATTACTATTCATGGGTTAAAAATACCGATTTAAATATTGAGTATCCTTTTGTTCTTAAGTCCAGTAAACTGATAACGACTGAGAATATATTGAGGAAGGTCAATAACATACAATACACTAACTTCTTTTTAGATGTAGATGAGATTGTTGTAGGGGCGATCAACTGCATGGTTATTACGCCCTTCCATAGTTTATAATTTACAAACTTCTTTTTATCAAATTAAATGGTAACCAAAAATAACAAAATAAAAATTAAAACGTAAAGAAGATGGATTCTAGAATTAATATGAAAAGTTAAAATTGAAGTTGTCTTAGTGTTTGATACGTTGATTAATAAAAGAAAAAAATGAGAAGATTGTTGACAATAATTAAATTTATTTATTAAATTTATTGCATTTTTTAATAATATGTATAATGTAAATTATAATATTAGTATTGAAATGGGCATGGATCCCATTAAATACTTGCCAATTAAATATAACCCAATATTAGACATAAGGTGAAAAGTATTTATGTGCTCTCTTTAGTTTGGCATTAAAGTTAAGAACAGTTTTATTTATATAAAATTAAATATGAAACAATATCCAATATAGAAAAAAATGGATTACTTAGAGCGTTATGTATAATACATAGAACAAACAAGTCAGCTTTTTTAATAAATTTTTCATAAATATCGGTTTAAAATAATTTGTGACCAGGCCAAAAAATAAAATAATATATGTTATAAAGTTGTAAAACAATTGTACATATTTAGAGGTGAATTAAGATTGTTAATGAAACTAATTTACTATATATAATTATTTCAATTGATGAATTTTGTACTATATATCTTAGAATTATACCTAACTTTTTGACTAATGTATTACATAAGCATAATTGTAATTCCAATGATTCGTAAAGAATTTAAATGCAATAATATTAGAAAATTATTTATTGAAAAACAAATGACGTGTCCTATTATGTTATGATAACATTTTTTTTTTTTTTATATTTATTCGTTTATTTGCAACAACATAATTAAATATTACAAGCAAATGATATGTTAGAAAAAAAGTGACTTGACTATTGACTTGAGGTGGGAAGTTGTCCATTGACAATACCCACAATGGAGGGAACAATGGGTTGTTTATGGAGTTAAACTGAAACACTACACGAGAAGATCTCTTGGCCACTTACGCTTCAGACGCCGTCTTGGGTTTTCTGGAATATGGGTAGATGAAAGTGATTCGACTAAAGGATTAGGATGTGCGGGAAGGAGAGAGTGGAATTTCTGATATCGAGATTTGGCGAGGGCATGGACAAAAGGAATGTTGAGGTCATTATGGAGAGTTAAATTGGATACGTAAAATGGGGAATCTGTAATTTTGCGGAGTATTCTGGATTGGAGGGTTTGGATTTTGTAGGAATTTGAAGGTTTGGTGGAACCCCAAAGTTCAAGACCGTACGTCCATATTGGTCGGAGTATAAATCAGTCGTTTGTTGTGTAGTGATAGTTTAGATCTGTTGTCAAGCAGTCTAAGTAGAAGTCTGTACCGTCGGTTCACTTCTTGTCTTTTTAGTGTGATGTGGGGTTATGATAACATTTAATAGAAATAACACATTTCATTTCACATGAATTTATGTCCACACAAATACATGGCATTCAATATGTATTTGAGGCTTGACTATAATAACGTAGCCGAATAATAACCCAAATTCCACCTTGATATATGCTGTGTATAATAACCACAACACTAAGAACTTACAACAATCTTATTAATCCTTTAACCTTATTCTCTTATTAATGGAGCCCTTTGGAAATTATTGGAGGCTTTTATGTTACCTGTAACTAACAAATCCACAAACATAAAGCATGGCTTTTTCTAGTTGTGGACCAGCTTACAGAATGATTATAGGAAAGTCAATGAGATCAAAATAAGCCTAGTCAGTTACCTTCCTTACGAATCTTCATTTTCCCTGGATAAAATCCCTTTAAAGCGCCTTTTATACCATTAGTAGTATATAATATTGCGGCTTTGAAGTTAATAAAATGTGTTATAAAACAAGAGGAATTATAACAAGCATCAACACAAAATGGAAGCTGTAATAAAAGCAGTTTCATAGGCGTCCTACAACTCACTGCAATACCACAAACAGCTTTTATCAGATTTCCCTTTGGAGAAATCAGCTATTGAGGTTGTACTTATGATGGGATTTTCGAAAAATTTCTTAAAATGTCCATTGATCCTACCTAGGAGAACACGAAAATGAGGTCCTTTCAAACTTTTATATATAGTTGTCTGTTAATGCTCTAGCGTTCGCAATTTTTGCCTGATCGTTACCAACCTCGATATTTTAGCATCTTATGAAAAAAGGAAGATCAAGTTCGTTAACGGCTAAAATTCGGCTAAAAATTAGAGGGGGAATTTTGAAAATTCATAATATCTCCGTTATTATGCGTATAATCCAAATATTATATAGTACCAGTCCTATTGAAAATTTAATTTTCTATAAATGTTGTTATGTACATTTTTTTTTTCTTTATCTTGATTATCAACCGAGATATTTGCATTCTTCTTTAGTTTTCTGCCATCAGTGAGCTATTCTGTGCCCCATCGCCACTCCTACTCATGTCATGTTAACAAAAAGCTGTCATATAATGATGAACTTCATTTGAAGCCCAAATACCAAATATTGTTCTTATTGTGCGTGACGCACGTGAGAAATCTGATTTGCTAAAACAGCTCCTTGCGTAACGGACAGAAGCAAAAAGCTGACAGAAGTTATTGAAGAGTTAACTGACCAAGCTCGTGTTTATATAACTTCACAACTACTTTCCGAGTTGAAAGAAGAGGTAATTTTTTAAATGTAAATTCCAATCCACTATTCTTCGACTGTTTTAATATATGTATTTCTGAGGATTCTTATGATCTCTTTTGCCTGTTTTCTTGTGGTAGAATATAATACTAACTCAGATTTTTGGTGAAACATATGCATGAAAGAGTAACATTTTCACTTCGAAATGAGCCGAGAGGCGTTAAGAATATACCAAGTTATATATGTGAAGTTGATGAGGTGAGTTAGATGCTCGTTACTGGAAGTGCCATGCCGAGAGTGTACTCGCCCCAGGACACGAGTTAATTGCACGAACGTGAAGGCGCTTCGTGCTCACATATTTAATGTTGGATATACTCAAAGTAGAGAAGCAAGAGGGTAGCATACTTAACAAACGGTCTCAGTTCAAGTCCATCCTGGCAGCGTGTCTCGGCCAAGAATATACATCTATGAAAGCGAAAGGTCCTTTACGAGGTTGTACGAACTTAAAGTAAAATAAATTATTATAAAATAGTGCTCATTTGGTGTAACAAAAAAACACTTTGAAACGCCACTTTAATTTACTTTCTTCAACTAGCTACACTCCTGGACTTCCGCATTTGTCCCTCAGCAGACATAATTCTTACCTGATGACCGTTTTATACAGTGACAATTTTATTTTCCTTAAAATATATTTAGTGCAACAACTTTCAACTTGCCTAAGAAGTGACAAGCCCTCTCAACTAGCGGCAAAAGCGTACTATATGATGGATTTACAGTAGTTGGAATCCTTCCTATATACTTGAATTAACTAGAAAACGTTTAGTCTCCCATTCAGCAAAGCCATCTGACTCTCTAATTGGCACCAATCTGTAGAAACTGTCCATAGCATACTTAATGATGAGATATTTGCCATACTCTAGGTACAACCGTATTATACATTGTACAGCAGGATTATTTTTTTAGTGCTTGGATTTACATTTTTATGGCATGGTTGAAAAGTTCTTACAACAAGTCTTGTATTATTTATGTCCATTAGATGTAAACTATAAAAAAGTTAGTCAACCTCGTGATTTTGAGGAAAATTATATCAATAATATTAATAAGCATAAATATTCAGTCTTGATCTAATTCTATAGATACTGTAGTTCTTGAACCTGCAATAGATACTGTCGATCCTGCAGTAGATACTGTAGGTCATTCAGGAACTACTGCAGTAATAATTCTGTAGATACTGTAGTTTTTGCATTTGATATTGTATGTCCTGTAATAGATACTGTAGGTCCTGCTGCAGGGATTGTAGGCCATTCAGTAACTACTCCAGCAATAATTCTGTAGATACTGTAGTTCTTGCAGTAGATAGTAGGCCCTGCAATAGATACTGACGGTCCTGCAATAGCTACTGCAAAACTAATTCTGTAGATACTGTAGTTCTTGCAGTAGATATTGTAGGTCCTGCAATAGATACTATATATCCTGTAGTAGACACTGCAGGCCCTGCATAAATTACACAATCTTGATCTAATTCTGTAGATACTGTAGTTCTAGCAGTAGATATTGGAGGGCCCGCAATAGATACTAACGGTCCTGCAATAGCTACAGCAAAACTAATTCTGTAGATACTGTAGTTCTTGCAGTAGATATTGTAGGTCCTGCAATAGATACTGTATATCCTGCAGTAGATACTAAAGAACCTGCATAAATTACACAATCTTGATCTAATTCTGTAGATACTGTAGTTCTTGCAGTAGATATTGTAGGGCCTGCAGTAGATACTGTAGGTCCTGCAGTAGTTACTCCAAAACTAAATCTGTAGATACTGTAGTTCTTGCAGTAGATATTGAAGGTCCTGCAATAGATACTGTATATCCTGCAGTAGATACTACAGAACCTGCATAAATTACACAATCTTGATCTAATTCTGTAGATACTGTAGTTCTTGCAGTAGATATTGTAGGTCCTGCAATAGATACTGGAGAACCTTCATAATTTTCACAATCTTGATCTAGTTCTGTAGATACTGTAATTCTTGCAGTAGATATTGTAGGTACTGAATTAGATACTGTAGATCCTGCAGTAGATACTGGAGAACCTTCATAATTTTCACAATCTTGATCTATTTCTGTAGATACTGTAGTTCTTGCAGTAGATATTGTAGGTCCTGGAATAGATACTGTAGATCCTGCAGTAGCTACTCCAAAACTAAATCTGTAGATATTGTAGTTCTTGCAGTAGATATTGAAGGTCCTGCAATAGAAACTGTATATCCTGCAGTATATACTGCAGACCCTGCATAAATTACACAATCTTGATCTAATTCTGTAGATACTGTATTTCATGCAGTAGATATTGTAGGTCCTGCATCGACCAACTACAGCAGAAGTAATTCTGTAGATACTGTAGTTCTTGCAGTAGATATTGTAGGTCCTGCAAAAGATACTGTAGATCCTGCAGTGGATACTGTAATTTTGTAGATACAGCAGTTCTTAAGAAACCCATCAGGCTGTGCTGGTGGACAATATTTTCGTGAGAAAGAATAATATTGCCTAGTATGTATGTATGCGGGCTCGAAGCAACGAGCTGGTCTACTGAATTACCGAAAGTACTCTCCATAAATAAATAAAAATATTGCAGTGGTTGGCAATATTATTCTTATTTTATAAAGTCAGATGGCCAACTATCTGGCCTTCTCCAATGCTAGTATTAAAACAATAGTGTCAACGCCGGTGTGAAAATAATTTTAAAAATCACGCAATTTTTAGCATTTATAGCCTACAATGTTTACCTGAAAATGTCAAGTATAATGTCGTAAAATCAATAAAATATGAGACCGGAGGGAATTTGTGTTTAAAGAAATTTCGTGCACAGTGAAAAGGCACTAAGCTTGAATAACTGAATGGCCTTTTTTTCTTTTTTATACTACTCCCTTGAGCAAACAGTGGTTTTAAATTGCGATTATATTAAAATAATTTTCATAAAAAATATATGAAAGTGCATAAAGACGAATTGAATAAAAAGTGCCTTAAAGGGGGAAAATAAATAAATGAAAAGTGGCCTACGGGAGCCTTAGTGAGGGGCGGGGCGGGGAAATTATATGTAAATGCGATAAAGAAAGCGGGAACCGAAAATAAAGAGAAGGTAGCAGGGTGGAAGGAGGTAGGCTAAAGTACCGCACAGCCAGATCTAATAATATTCGGAGTGTTGGCGGCGCGTTTGAGGTGGAAATTCTAGGTCCTAGCTTGGGGGATGATTTGTATGCAGCGAGGCCTAACTTGCCTCTATTAGGGATGCTCTGTATTAAGACAAAGGAAACCCTCCCAGTAACTGTCTCGGCGAGGGGGTCAGCACCTTATCAAAACAGGACTCTACCGTCTACTTATATTCTTTCTTGTCTTATTCGCCCTTTTTATTATTATTAATATTGGTTTTAATACTCATGTGTGAATGTTTTTATTATGTTTAATATGTGTATAACTGTCTAAGGACGTTTCAAACAGGGAGCTGACCAAATTTAGTCTTCAACGGATCTTATAATTAACCCCACAGAAATATTTGATCTAGCCCTCAGAGGTAAATAAAGAATATTAACATATGTGCAATACAATAAAAAAAATCAACTAAAATTAAAAAAAAAAGCATAGCATCTGCCTTCTGTTCGGAGCTAGGGGTTGTTATACAATCATTGACGTTTATAAAAGCAATACAATGTTTTGAACTTAAATTTCTTTCCCCATAGCCAAAGCACAATTGAGACGAGTTCTGGAAAGCCTTCATTTGCTTCTCATAAAGAGAGTGCACGGTCTTCCCCGCCGGTTTCAAGTGCCCAACAAATTCTGTTAAAGCGATAGAACGTACTTCTCACGCGTTCGTCAAAAAAAAATTTTAAAGTTTGCCAGGAAGTCTTGAGATGTCGCGAAGACGTATATTACAAAGAGATCCGGTGACTCAATTAATTGATTGGGTCCTTTTTTTGTGAAGGCAAAATCTCAAGATCGAATCTCGCTGGGAGCTACAATTTGTTTTTGGAATTTGTTGTATCTATGGTGTTTAAAGAACATTAATAAATAAATTTAAAAAAATATAATTATTTGTATTTAGTTGTTAAAAATTTCCACAATTGTTTTAGAAAATTCGAATGGTTTCTGTCGGTTTGTTTCTCATTAGGTACTAGGCACTAAACAAATTTCGTTAAAAGGGGTGGGGGGAGACCTTGCACTCCCCTTGTCAGCTGAGCTCGGAACGAAAATCAGCCTGGTTCTCCTTGTAAAGTCTCTTTATCTACTTCAGTACATCTTTTTTAAGATGTATTTTAAGATCTTTTTCAGTGAAGTTTTCCCTTATCTCGAGAATGGTTCCTGTGTATATACATGTTACGTGTAAATATGATAAAAATTATAAATAAAAATGCTTGAATGATCAACAACTCAATCGATAACCTGATGTGGCACCAACATGATTACCTTCTAACCTTCTATTAAATTAAGTAAGAAAAATATTTAAGCACTCCATTTAACAAGATTTCATTTGAATGATATATTCGATATCTTCGTACCTAATCATTGGTTCATAGACGTCACAGAATATAATTTGTAGATAATTTTGAACGGAAAAAGTGACTCTATACTAATCCATTGTATTTCCAATAGATACGAAGAAATTAGCATATTTAGTTTTTCTATATTTTAGCCCCACTTATCCCCCCTTTGTCAATTTTGATTAGGAAGAGAGATGCTCAACTTCATGTTACACCAGTCTTAAATATTAAATTTCCACATTCTGTGGTTAATCTTTGTGTGTTATACGAGATACTTATATACGTAAGTACACCCTGAGAAGCTGGGTGGTAGACGAACAAATTAATCAGGACCACAACCCAGGCGCAAAAACGCATTGTTCTTTACATATATTTACTATGCAAAATACAGTTTCAAAGAGCAAGCTTCGTCATCAGCCCCTGATTAGAGTTGTGCAGTCCAAAGCACATAAAATATCAATTTTGAGAACCATTTTGTGAAGCCATAAAACCATGTGAAAATGAAATTATTGAACTAAGGCATACAACTTCTCTGAGAAATATATACGTTTGGATGTCCTCAAAGGCTTCTAATTAAGTTGGTTAATATTTGTTTTCTCATAGCATTGCAATGACAACATCCTTCTACAGAAAATTTGAGGAAGCTGGAATTTCCTCTTAAGAGGAGGTGCAAACTTCACAGTTGAGCAAAGAAAATAATTCGCACATTCCTCATCATATATTAGCATTATCAAGATTCGGAAAACTAAATGTTTGAATAAAAATATGCCCTAATGCAAATAAAAAAATTCTATTACTCCATCAAAACAATTAATACAGTGACTTGTTAAATCAGGAGTACTTCCTACTCAATCCTTATTTAGTTTTTAAGGTGAAAGTAAAAATAACTCACCTCCACCATTAGAAAATGAATGAAAAAGTAAAGATGGTGGCCGGGAAAAATGAATACAGTTGGTTTGGGGTATTTATGCGCAGGCTGCCGGTCGTTTAGCATTCAAGGTGTGACTCACAGCCTCCCTTATTTCCAGGCAGAGAGAAAAAAAGAAGAAAAGAATTGTTGTTTCTTTTTTTTTTATTCCAATATTTTTTTCCTCTGTTCCACTATTTAATTGAAAAAAACAAAATGGTCAGTGTGGAATACAGTGTTAAATGATGGTCATTAGATGCTGTAATTTGCAAACGTCATTTGGAAATTAAATTTAGTTGTTTTCCATCTCCATTTCGAAACGACGATTTAATTAGTGGAATCGTAAGTTTTTCTTCAAACTAAAATTTCATTTACATTTTAGTCTCCCTGGATGACTTAAATTGAAATTTGTTTGTATATTCCGTGATTTTCACTTCTGACTCATATTAAAATTTGTATAGTTTTGTGATTCGCCCTACTTCATTTATTTTGGGGTATCAGGTTAGCGATGTGAGTTAAAGCGTTGTCTTTAATATTACATGGTCATCCACGAGTGGCGAGTTCGATTCCCGCCTGGGCAATAGGAGTTTATTTAGTGATATTAAATAAAATCCCTAATCCCACCCGGGTTATAGAATGGTGGTAATCTATAGATAGCCCGTCTCAATTAGCCATAGTAGTAAAAAGTGGACGTTAATAATGGTTATTATCATTTATTTTGTAATTTCTTTTTAATAGTTAATCCGCAAACTCTCCTGATATTTTTCGACCACCTTGTACTTTTTTAATGTAAGTTATTTATTGCAGGGGTTACTTTGCTATACATATTTACTTCATGTATTGAGATGTTATTACTTATTATGCCCGGCTAATTTAATAGAGTCACTGTGTAAAATTATGCCATCTGCTCATGTAGGATATAAATACTATCTCTAAATCTGCGCTATTCATGTTTTAAATAACATATTGAATGTTACAACTCGACTCAGGTTACCATTACAAATACATTTTGTCATCCTTAAGGATAATAGAGCATACAGGCCCATCATCATTGAAACTCTGAGAAGCTTACATTTCACCAACCCATCGTGTACCTACATATTTCCTCTCTCAAATACATTCTCTCTCTCTCTCTCTCTCTCTCTCTCTCTCTCTCTCTCTCTCTCTCTCTCTCTCTCTCTCTCTCTCTCTCTCTCTTTTATCCTTCTTTACCCCCACTTTACCTCAAGGCTGCCCTTTATACAAGCGGTACTTTCCAATTTCTTTTTTAAATTTTGAAACCCGTATTTTAATAAGTCACAGTAACTCGTCCTTACTACTCAGAAAATGAGCAGTGAGGTCAAGCCTAAGTTCAATAAAATGTGGAGTGGTGAGCAAATATTTAAAAATCGGCAAAAGTCTTAGGGCGCCCGCAATTGGAATGCCACAGTGGGACTCCAATAAAATTTTAAACTATACTTAATTTGCTATTTACATTAAATTGCCATACTTTATATAATTTGTAACTTACATTTACCTATTGTTTTTCATTTTAAACACTTCTGCAGCATATGATTTAAATGCGCAGAAAATTGCTTCTGTTTCAACTAGTTTGTTCAGGGTAGAGGGAGGCCGTTCCTCACTCCTCTCTCTCTCTATCTCTCTCTCTCTCTCTCTCTCTCGCTGTAATTCTGCCTGTGTCGCTGATGCGTACGAGATAAGCGCTTAAAGAAAAAAAAAATACAAAAACACCGTCATTCCGTAAGGCCTGCATTAACCATTTTCTGACAACTGAGTGATACGTTGGTAGATGGTGATAAGGGAGATGGTAACATATTTTTAAAAAGAATTATATTTAAAAAAGTCCGTCACGCAGGGGCTGCGTAAACTAAGCAGATTTCCCACGTGAAGTTTTACAATAGAGAAATCTGCCTAGTAATAACCTATTCTCACGAGGACGAATAGTTAGTGAAACGGCCACACTAGCGCTAGTGCGCTCGGCGGAAACTCCCAAACATAGCCAACCACACTCACAATACAAATCCAAATATCTCGGTTAATATTAAAGATACAGAATAAATGTATAGAACAATATTTATAGTAAATTTAATTTGCAATAAGATTGGTTCTATACACTTTTTTGATCTGACGTATGGTAACGGAGATATTTCGAATTTTCGAAAATCCCCCCCTCTAAACCCCCCCTCCCACTGGTTCGATTTTAGCCATTAACGAACTTGATCTTCCTTTTTACATAAAACGATTAAATTCCGAGTTTGGTAACGATCAAACAAAAATTGCGACCGCTAGAGCGTTAACAGACAAATATATATATATATCTATATATATATATATATATATATATATATATATATATATATATATATATATATATATAGATATATATATATATAGATATATATATATATAGATATATATATATATAATTTTGAACGGACCTCATTTTCGTCATCTCCTGGGTAGGATCGATGGACATTTGAAGAAATTTTTCGAAACTCGCGTCATGAGTACGACCTCAATAGCTGATTTCCCTTAGGGGAAATCTACTAAAAGAAGCTTCAACAAACCTCTATTACCGATTGTTTAGCTTTAAAACACAATCAGAGAAGTAAAAATATTAAACTAAATACTCACATTTTATTACAAAATGATAAATAACAATTAAAAGAAAACTTAGATAAAATGAAATTTCATCCGTTCTATTCCTTCAACTATCACCCACAAATATATAGAAAACTAAAACTAATTAGTAATGGGGTATGTTATATAGCCTGGAAATATAACAATGAAATACAAAAAAAATTTAGTAGAATTAAAGGTAAAGTAACTGAATCAAAATCTAAATATAATATATATGAAATTAGCTGTAACACCTGCAATGGAACTTATATTGGTGAATAAATGTTAAAGCAACGCGTATGAAGTACAGACAATAATGAAAATAAAACTGCTTTGACGGATCATGTTATCTGCAGGAAACACTTCTTCAATTTTAAAAAAGTTCAAATAATTGATAAAGAATGAAATAATACTAAACGGAAAACAAAAGAGAACATTCACATATAAAAAAATAGAAAAAGGGCAGTATACAATAAAACAGAAATCAAATAACTCAATCATATATTCTATAACATTTTATCTTAAATTAATCGACTTTAAATTATGATACGAAATAATTCATAATAATAATGAGTTCAAGATTGACTTGTAAATAATCGATTTTAGTCAGCTGACTTAACCTACCTCGGGAATCTCCCAGTATCATATGCCTCCTCTGTGAGGACAGTCGCAACGTAATGTAAAAGGTAAATTAAGAAATGTAAGCTGCAGTTCATAATTAAATTTAATAAATACACCATAGATGTAGGCAACTACTAATACAATATACCTATACCAAAAGAATTATAAAGCGATGTGTTCAATTAATGTTATTAATAATTTTTTTTTAAAATTTCATTTAAAAGGGGTAGCGAAACATGTAGAGCAGTTTCAATGAAGTTTGCACCAAAAAAATGTTTTTTATTGGAGGCCCTTGCCATCAAATTTGTAGATATATATAAATAATATTGGGTCCAGAATAAGAAGATGTAAAATATATTTAAATATTAACTTTATTTTTATATTATTCCTAGTTAGTATTCATTGTTTAGGCAACAGAGCTAATTTGTAAGGATTATTTTTATGAACACATTATTTGTCTGTAGGAGACGACCACTGCTCCTATCACAATAAAGGATCTTCACCTCGCTCCCACTCCCTCTCTTTTTCTATTAAAGCCTCTTACGTATTGAATATATTTTTGCATTCCGTTAGAGGTAACGAGGCCATTGCTACCAGCTCAGTCATGACCTCATTAACTATCTTTAGAGCTGGACAATCTAATTCATACTCCACGCATTTTTCCTTCATTTCTATTAGCAGATTTCCATTGAGGGAAATCAGCTTTTAAGATCGACGCATATCCTGTTTGGCTTGGAAGTAGTGAAATATACATATGATACAAACTTTCCAAAAAAAAGGTCTTCCGAAGTATGTGAAAGACACGAGGTTACCCACACGAAGGCTCTCATCGGGTTTGACGAGAGTAGAAACAAAGAAATCTACTTTAGGCTGCTCGGGAAAAAACTCAGAGATGTTGTGGGAGTGATCTATTTGGCACTGGAAGATGAATAAACACATGTTTGACATCAAACTCAGTGAAACACAAACATGTAGGTGCTGTGGAGAAGTGGAGGAGACTCCTAAGCACAATGTCCTAGAGAATTTAAGATTTCGGTACTTTGGACATGGAGTCCGGTAAGAAGGAAGTTACATGTAAGGGGTACCTTGCCTATATAAGAAATATAAAGTCATTCTAAATGAGCCATTTGGAATGGAGATGTAAGGCTAGCACAGTAGGATCTTAAAGGCCGCAGTATCGTGCATGAAATCAGTGGGAACGCCATTAGTAATCTATATATCTGTCTAAGGTTCTCCAAATGGCGAGGAGTATTTCATAGTTCATCAGGAATAGCTAACTATTCAAAGAATCGGAGGCTCAAATTAGCCGTGTAAGTTAAAGTGTTGACCATAAATCTCACATACTAAACCTAGAGTGGCGAGTTCAATTCTCGCCTGGGCAAAGGAAATTATTTAGTGACGAAATTCATTATATAACATCCTAAGTCCTACCCTGTCTACAAAAGGGCGGTGACCTGTAGATAATCCTTCCCAATTAGCCTTAGTTGCAAAAAAAAGTGGACGTTAATAAATAATAATAACAATAATACACAGAATCGGTCACCGAATTATTCCCAGCTCACCTAGAACATCGAAGACTTCCCTAGAATAGTCCCTCTAGATCAAGAATTATTGTCGTATAATCACTATACATTCTTGTAATTCAATAAAGGGTAGAACCGCGCAGTGTAAATGATACTGTTGTCATACCTGTCGGTGGAGACCGTCGCTTTCGATGCGATGGGACCATCTTCAGGTAAAACTTTTGACGGGCCTGAAGATGGTCCCATCGCATCGAAAGCGCTTGCCAGCTTTACTCGATCAGCCACAACGGTCTCCACCGATAGGTATGTCAACAGTATTATAGTTTCTAATAACTAAAATCTATATTCTGAAAAATGCTCTGTATTGAACATAATAAATTCTTCTAATAATTGCTGTTATAATAACGCCCACTTAGTGCTACTTAGGCTTATTGGGACGACTTGGCTATAGACTCCCACTCTATACTGAAGCTGGGGGGGGGGGGCGGGACTAAATATTTTATTTAATGAGTTCATCACTGAATAAATTCCTATTGCCCAGGTGAGAATCGAACTAACAACTCTAGGTGTGATAAGTGAGATTAAGAGCAACGTCTTAACTCATAAGGCTAACCATCAATTAATTATTAACTGAGAGTAAGACAATCTATTAATTGAATTTGCTCATGAAAACGTTGTATGAGACGGGGTTTCGCTAAAGCCGTTAAAAACATAAACTATGAAATAAATAATCATATGATATAACAAAACGTCATGTCATATTTATTCTGCTTTTCTCTGTATTAAGAAGACTTTATAAATATGTCATGAAATTTAAGCTGGCATGAGATATTTATTAATATGGTTGTTCCATTATAATTTGGCATGAATAGAAATAGACTAAAGCAAAGCTGAAGAACTCGCCTATTATTCTTATAAGAAAAAATATGCCGGAAAAAGATTGTAGTAAATCACTTTGGCAACAAATTGTTTACTGTTTTCAATCCGACGCTTCATAAGCCAGATTAACATGTAACATTTGGTATTTTAACTCTTCTCTAAATCACCACTTCTATTACATTCACATTATGATCCGACCCACAACAAAGGTGATATTTCGAATTTTTAATTTACTACATTTCTAATATTCCCATTTTAACAGCCCGATTGAAGCCTACAACGAACTCGATCTATTGCTTTACACGAACCTTCCAGAGAGTAATTAGTAGTAGTGAATATATATATATATATATATATATATATATATGTGTGTGTGTGTGTGTGTGTGTGTGTGTGTGTGTTCATAAATTAGAAGGAACTAATATTAATCATCTAAGTAGGAGGACAAACTCACTAACTGATTTCCTTTAAGGGAACTCTCCTAAAAAAATGAGAATGCAATGAAATATATGCATATTGAGATATGAAATGAAATTTAGCCTCTGCTAATGACGCCACTGGGCATTTGCATAGTTTCCATGTAGAATTTATAGATTTTTTAACATGGAGGAACGGGTACAATCAGAATCAGAAGGGATGTCATACTACCTTGCGGCGCTCAGAGTAGCATATACAATCTAGGAAAGAGTCTACCTGTGGCGTTGACATTGTACTTATGACGCGAGTTTCGAAATATGTCTTCAAATCTACATCTTAAGTAGGGGGATGAAATCGGTTAAGATTTATGTGTATTTACACACACGCATGCTAGCACGCATATATATATATATATATATATATATATATATATATATATATATATATGTATATATATATATTCTTCATAACAAGTACAAAGAGGGAAAAGTGCACTTTATAACCGGAAGTTGGCAATATGTAATTCAATTTAGACAATGATATGTATTTAAATTTAGCAAATGTGTTATTTTAGTAAGGACAAATAAATGTGTCGAACTCATGAATTTTCAAAGGGATTTTATAAATAATGGTATTATTTACTTCCTTTTTAAAGCAGCTATATCCAATTTATTTAACCGCTAACACAGTACAAAACAAAATAGTTAATTCAACAATTAATACTATCAAGGCTTACCTTGCCGCATTTAGGGTAGACCAAACAATATTGGCTATTAAACTGAGTGTGTGTGTGTGTGTGTGTGTGTGTGTGTGTGCGACAACTTTTGGACAGAACGTCATTTTTTTACACAGCTGTGAATTCTAATTTCCATTATCAGTAAAAACTTCTAAGGGTGGATTGATTCGAGAAACAGGAGAACTAAATTGAATTTTTTGTTTCTATCGGATATATAGGAAATATGAATTGAACCTTTTATATCCATCATAAAAAATCTAAGAACCAAGTCCTGCACACACGTTTTCATCCGACGGATAGAAATGGAGATATTTACGATTTTATTTTACAACTT
Organism: Riptortus pedestris; assembly: GCA_019009955.1. NCBI lineage: Eukaryota > Metazoa > Arthropoda > Insecta > Hemiptera > Alydidae > Riptortus > Riptortus pedestris. The sequence continues at coordinate 68,378,682 of CM032231.1, forward strand.
TGCGACTCCCCTAAATTGGATCTCTATGGTCAAAAAACTGCGAATATGATACTACTATTTTTCCTAAATGATGATGAGAGATCGGTTCTACTCCCGAATTCATTTAGTGACAAACTTAATTCATGATTTGATATATTTATTTGGTGCTTCGCAGCTGTGGCGATGTTACTCAGAAAAAAAAACTGAATAAAAAATAACGAAATAAAATTAATTTCAACGAAAATAACAGAAATTTAACACGAAAAATAGAAACACAACACGAAAAAGAAATTGAGCATGAAAACAGAAATGGAACAGAAAAAAAGAAATTAAAAACAAAACACAGAAATGGAAAACAAAAACCAGAAATGGAACACATAAAGAAAATGGAAAAACTAAAACAGAAATGGAACACAAAAACAAAATGGAAACCAAAAAACAGACATAGAACATGAAAACAAAATACAGAAATGGAACACAAAACCAAAATGGGAAACAAAAAACCAGAAATGAAACTCAAAAACAAAATTAAAAAATAAAATACAGAAATGGAACAGAAAAACAGAAATGGAACACAAAACCAAAATGGGAAACAAAAAGCAGAAATGGAACACAAAACCAAAATGGGAAACAAAAAGGAGAAATGGAACACAAAACCAAAATGGGAAACAAAAAGCAGAAATGGAACACAAAACCAAAATGGGAAACAAAAAGCAGAAATGGAACACAAAACCAAAATTGGAAAAAAAAAGCAGAAATGGAACACAAAAACAAATTGGAAAACCAAAAACAGACATGGAACACAAAGCAGAAATAGAAAACAAAATGAAACAGAAAAACAGAAATGAATCGAAAAACAAAAATGGAACACAAATAATAGAAATTGAACAATAAATTGAAATCTTAATTCATAAAATCTTTAATTCACATTGGCAAGAAAAGGATGGTAACCTGTACACAATTCGTTCCAATTAGTTATTCTACAACAATGTACAAAGTAAATAACATTCCGAATAATAAAACACCTAGTATCTGTCTCAAAATTTACAAATTCTACCCAGAGGTTAATTTACTAATAAAAAATGTTCTCCTAACCATTAAATTATCGGAAACTTTTAATGTAGAATGAATTGGTTTATAATGCAGGTTTTCTGTGGCATGAGTAAAAGAAAAAATGTGTTCAGGAAAAGAAAAAGGAGATTTTAAAGAGTGTCTTTTTTAATTTTAGGTTAAACGATTGTTGATGTTTTTGAGGATATATCAGTGTCAGCCTTTGAATTTCAATATAAATATATATGCGGGTATGTTTTCGTTGTGTGGATGGATGTATGTATAAATGAGGGAATTAATTAATTAATTAATTGTGTAATGAGAGACGCGATTAGCCCTTCGCAGGAGAAGCTAACGCCTTGACAAAAGGCCCATTGTGCTAGGAACGGGAAACTGTTCCTCCAATAGGAGCGCCATTGATGGAACTAGTACAAGCCGGCAGATAGGGGCTCGTTTTAAACTATTACTTTGGATAATCTGCTTTAAGGCCAGGTTTCAATCTATTCTATGAGGATTTGAGAGATGAAGCTATCAATCTAACCCCACAACTAGAACGGCTCGGATTAACTAGTACCTTTTACTAGGGTAACTTCTTGATTGGCAAGGATACAATTTGGGTTCGGCTTATTTGAATCCCATTGGCTCCTGTGCGATTACAGCACAACTTTAGTTGCCCGTTGTAATTAGTGCAGTTAATCATTAGGCAGTTCCCTCATGATAAATCACTCACTGGCCAATGTTTCATTCCCTTTCATCTCCGCCAGCGGTTTTCAACCTTTATTGGGCTAAAGCAGCTGACAGCGAATAATCCATATATTCTATAATAAACACGAAAAATGTAGGGCTCAGATATTTTATATATATATATATATCCTCATATAAATTTAAATCATTTATTGATGTCCACTATCTGCCACCTGTTCAGGACGAATTAACTACACTTTATTACCCTGGATGTACACCGTAGGTCTGGTTCCTCTACAATATGTTTTATTTTTGACAGAGTGCGCTCAACAAGCAAGTTCTCTCTATTGCTCTTCAAAAATAAGGCACTGAAGATGAAGCTGTTGCTCTGAAAGTGCACCCAGACAAAAATAAAACGTATTGTAGAAGAAAACAGGCCTACTGTGTACATCCAGACTAATTCATTCCTCTACCTCACAGCTTCCCCAGAAAAGACAGGTTATTACTCTTTTATAGCCAGGATGGGACACAGGACATTACTTACTCTTATTAAATTTCTATTGGCTGTACGGGAATCGAACTCATGGCTCTACCAAGTTTATTAAGAATAACGCCTTAACTCGCCTAGTTAACCTTAGTTTTTTCACATATTAGTTTATCTGCCAACATGCCTAACACATTACTCTCATCAAATCTGCTGGATTGGGAAAACCAGCCATGTTCTGTTTGATTTGGAAGACAACTGATTGAATACGATTTTCTTCTGCAAATGGAAGATCCAACAAATTGTTTTGTTAAACATTTCGAAATTAGTCATCATTCCTCTGGATTCGACGCCAAAGTGAGGGAGTGGTATAAAAACAAGGCAAACAGAATTTTAGAGGTGAAAAGCAGCTCTGCCCGAATGTTGAACCAGATCGAGCTTTGGAAAAATGTCTCTAAAAATACACTGATGACATATAGCAACCATAATCCGGATGAAGATTATTTATTAATAAAACTATTTTCAAGCCTATACAATTCATTTGCATTTACAATTAGTGTTGTGGAAAATCCTGCATTTGAACTACAATAACGTAATTTTTAATATATTAAAAAACAATAATAGGGACAGTTTTTTTATTGACATGAGACAACTTGCAAATAATGTTCTGCACACTCAGTCGTTGTACTTTATAATTTCAAAATAGTTAATGAAATGAGTTTGTGTGTGTTCTTGTTTGTGTATCGGTGAGCGCTTCTATCGTGCTTGTGTGCATATAAATAGGCTTTTATTTGATTTAAATAGGATATTAATTATTACGGTGTAAGGTATACATGAAGAATTCAAACGATATATTCAAACTATAATTTAATAAAATGTGTCGCAGTGTCCATGAAGTTTTCTTTACATCACATAAAAAAAAAACTGACTATTTTCTAGCAAAAAATATGCAATGAAATCTCTCCCGGGGAAAACAAGTATTTATTTTATTTTTTTTCCTCCTCCATTCTTTCAAATTCATTCGGAAACGATTTGAGTTTTCAGAAGAGCACTTTTATCTACAGATAGAAATTCCCGGAACAAACTTCATAGAGTCGCTGTGAACTAAATACTCAACAAGCCGAAACGGTTTGTTTCCATGTGAACATGCACTATGCAGTGCCTGTATGATAAACTATGAATAAATAAATCTTTGTATAAACTTGGATATAAAGAAAACATAGCGAGGGAGAGACCAGATGTAAATTAGACCCGAAGTTCATAAATTTCAATTACTTCTCATCGATTTGTGGCATAAAATCAGAAATACTTCACTCTTCGACTACCACTGACATTATCGACACCCTGCGGTTACCAGTTGTCAAATTCTGCAAATAATATAAATCTCATTTTGCAGACAAATATTATAATTGACTGTAATTTTTAATTAATTTTATATTTTCCTTGTATTTGTTGGGCTATTTATATGTATTTGAGTTTTTAATAAGCATTGTACAGCCATATCACCATGAGCCATAAGTTCACGTACTTTCCAATCATTTCATAGGGCATATGCCAGTACAGTCTTCTCATTTGTTCTAGCTTTTGTTTAGAGCAACACGCCAAAGCTGCGAAACTCCTATAAATAAATAAATTTTCATTTGTTCTAGTATACCTTGAAATTTAATTATTAGATAGGATAGGCTGGCTGTTGGAGGTCCATTATCAACGGAAGGATAAGTAGGCCAACCACCTCCACTCTTAGTGATTCCTTATTAAATGGAGTGTTCTTTCGGGCCGAACCGCCCCACCTTCAGAGCTCTGGCTCTAGGCTTTAAGCCCAGTCCACACTAGTAGACATGTTGCGCGATTTTGGTCTCTGAGACGTGCCTCAGGTTGTCTAAGTATAGAGGTCTATAGACCGATCTCGGTCTACGGGCTTGTTGCGAGACCAAAAATCGCAGGTCTCCCGATTGGAATGGGAGACTTAATGCAACTTAGACATATTCCGCAACATTTTGGCAGTGTGGACGTACTCAGCGTCTACGAGACATCTTCACTCTGTTTCCAGCTACCGAGTGGTGTGGTTCGGCTGTTTATTCAATTTTTCGAAAGTGTTTTAGTTACTTTGAATCTATAAATGTTTTGTGTTGATTTATTTTTCATTTAATTTTACATTGATTTTGTTAATAAAAATTGAGTTTTAATGTTAGTAATAATTGTTTTATGCATACCTTTACGTATTCTTTTAATGATGAGATAATTGCTTCGTAGACCTCTGGAACCATTTTCGATATTGCCTGCTTTGATATTCTTTAGGTGTACATGAGGCTCGTGAATGATTCTCCACTTGCTAGGAAACGCAGTGTGACTGCCAGTCGAAGAGAAGCTGGGATGGTTTCCCTAAACTTTGTATCTTGCTTCATTATTATTCTTCCAACCATCAGAAGCAAGTCTTCAAAATCAGTAGTCGTCAGCCGGGTAAAATTCCGAAAACGTCTTCTAATCTTAATTTACTTAATAGAGCTTTACCGAATCTAGGACCATCTGAAAGTACTTATCGCGCGTCCACCAACGGTTACGTTTTCGTGTTCTTTCACTTATAATTACCACTAAGCAGGAACTCATTCCACACAAAACAATGTCTGGACTGTGAACATGAGACTGAGAAAATTCCATCGTTGTGTGGACACTAGACGAGACAATGAACGATGTCTCGAAACCGTCTCTAGACAGTCTATAGACAAATCGCGCAACATGGTCTACTGGTGTGGACTAAGCTTAAGTTAACTTCTTCTATCTTCACTTTCTCTCTATGTAAGAAGCCTTACAGGTTAGTATGTCTTTCAAGTCTTATCACCTCACATTCTATTGTCACTTGCTCTCTAAGTAAGATGTCCCGACAGGATAGTATGCATTACAAGTCTATCACCTCACATTCTATTGTCACTTGCTCTCTAAGTAAGATGTCCCGACAGGATAGTATGCATTACAAGTCTATCACCTCACATTATATTGTCACTTGCTCTCTAAGTAAGATGTCCCTACTGGACAGTATGTCTTACATGTGTGTAGCTCACATTCTATCTTCACTTTCTCACTAAGTAAGGAGCCTTACAGGATAGTATGCATTACAAGTCTATCACCTCACATTATATTGTCACTTGCTCTCTAAGTAAGATGTCCCTACTGGACAGTATGTCTTACAAGTGTGTAGCTCACATTCTACCGCCACTTTCTCTCTAAGTTTGAAGCCTTACAGGATAGTATGCCATACAAGGCTATCACCTCACACACTATTTTCACTTGATTGATAAAAATGCGTTTTTTAAACAAGTTTCTTTTTATGTAGCTCATTCAAAGATGTGAACCTTTTGCTGGTTCTTTAATAACTTTCTAAGGACTTTGAATGAGAGTAACAAAAAGTACGTGCCCCAAAGTTAAAACAAATAATGCTCTATGGTGAAACTAAAGATAAAGACCTACATCATTCAACTCTGATTTTTTGTTAAAATCATTCGTTTAGCTATGAAAAGCATTTGATCCGGTTTACCTTGAACGCCCTGTATAATTAATAAAATTATGTTTACTTATTTGAATTCTTGGAAACATTTCTTTCTTCCTATGGATACTTTCAATAGCCCTAGAAAAAACGTAATTATTTTTAAGGATTGTTAATTTTAAAGAATGCATAAGATATGTATGTGTCTGTGCCTATGTGGGCCATATCATGAGCTTCGTCATCCTACATAAAAATAAATAAAAAGAAACAACAATTTGAGGAAACAAAGATAATATGAATAGGGATACCATTAAACCCAAGAATATACTGAATGGAGCTTATCCAACGTATTAGACAGTTTATAATGAGTATATGGGACCCACACAAAACAAGCTCCATGCCACCCATGAACCAGAAATACTTTACAACATAAACGATGGCTATTTGATTCACAATTAAATTTATATTATTTAATTTACTATTTATTAATTTTGGCTGAACAAATGATCGGATACTTGATAGAATCAATAGCAGGTCTTTCTTGATTATTGTCTAATCAGCCAGACATACCAAAGCTACTGGGACATTTTTTTCATTACTGCCAGATGAAGCTAAACAGAATCTTTACTTTTGCCTTCTTTCGAAGATTATCCAATTACTAAATCCCTTGTAGTAATCCGAAGATAATCATAGCAATAGGGTCGTTCATAAAACAGTTTGAAATGTTCTTAATTTGTTGATATAACAGAGACTACTAGAAATAATTGATAAAGGGGTTGTAAGGATTCTAAGAGTAGATTAAGGTGTTAGGGAAGAGCTTGAGAGCTTTTAAGGGTATTTATAGAGCTCAAAGGGCTCCTAAGGACTTTGAGGTTCTTCAGCTGTAACCGAACTGAGAGATGAGGTCACCTACTTCAACGAATCTAGCTGTTCCGCTTCTAACTCCTTGCTCTTGAGAGACTATATTATAAGTCTCAAGAAGGAAATTTTATTACTGAGATTAATGAAATTACTTCATTCTTTAAACAAGTATTCCCTCATCCTTTTCAGCCAAAAATTAGAGAGAGAAAAAAGAAGAACAACTTCTGTGAACATTTATATTTTCATCATAACCTTGGGATGATGTTTGTTTACCTTTGTGTTGTATTTCTTTTTAATGCCTCATTGGTAGACATATCAATAAACGAAGAATATGCTATGTTCTGTACTGCCGTTCAATTTACAATAATTTTACCTATCTCATAGAAAATCTCGTTACTAGTGAGAATTCTAATGATGAAGCGTTTTGAGGTCTCTAAAATATTGTTGCGAGAATTGGATGAGTGGGCGAATACACAAAGAGAGAGCCGCGTGAAAGGAGGAACAAAGACTAGTGGAACGAGCGAATCTAATTAGGGCCAATCTAAGTAGGGCCGCCGGAAGAATCTAATTAGGGCCTTCCAGGAAGTTCTGGACCTTTCCTTGGCTAGGCCCTTCTACAGGTATATATAAGGGACTCTCACAGTACCCCACAGTTCAGTTATAAGCTCAGCTGTGTTGATGGTCACTTGAGTGCTACAGTGCGACTTCGTGCAGTGCGGTAAAGTGTTTTTATAAGAAGAGCAGTGTTGTGCCGTGACTGTAAGTAACAGTTTAGTGCGTGCAGTGCCGCCGTCTTATGTGAAGTTCAGTGACCGTGAGTGAAGTATTGGACTGTGAAATCTGAAGAACTGTGACACTATCAGTGTAATACTGTGAGTAGTAATAGTTAACCAAGAATATTGTGCATTGTGAAATATATCGTGCAGTGAAAAACTGTGAAACGTGTGTGTTTAATTTTGCAATTCAAAAGAACTCGTTTTATTACTGGTTTTGTAATAAAAACGTAACAATATGCTTTCAGGTTACCAGTCGGTATACAATGATACTCGCATTACGCCTTCATTCCTTGTCTCTTTTGCCTAAACTGAGGACACAAGGAATCTTTTTTCTGCATCAGAGTCATACCTCTATGAACCATTTCTTGAGATACCGTTTCCATCCTACTGCAATCACCTCGAGGGTTCCATGATTCATTGCCTTTTCTATTTCCCACTGCTCGTAAATCGGAGATATATGTGAGTCAGGCTTCTTGAATCCGTTGCCCAATTATATTTAAAACTCAGATTGAGTTTCAAGCGTATTTTAATAATTGAACTTCATTTCTTATTTTATGCAGCTTGCTCTCAGTATTGTACCTCTTCTTCATTCGCTGGTTGAATTAAATTTAATTCTAGCCAACGGGTGATGGGAATTACTGTTGATTCCCTTGGTCCAAACATTTTCCACGAAGCTTTGTTGTCTTTTATGGATCATTACATTGTCTGTCTTAATCTTCCTAACAACCAGATTTGTTAGCAGTAGAGTTTATATACCTTATTCTATTATTTCTCCTTGTATTATTAAAACTCCGTAGTCCTTGTTGGCTGAAAATGAAGCTCACTACCAATTTTAGTGTTGAAGTCGCTAACTACTATTTTTACGTAATGGTGTTGAATGTCACCATTGCTATACTTGATCTATATCCATCCATGTATTTTCATGTGTATCCTATAAAATAAAACTGTAGTCTTATCTGTCGGTGCACACCGTCGTCACTGGCTGATGGTCGAGTACCTTGTACTTGTACAACTCTAGACGGTTAAAAGAAGATGGTGCCTTCGCATCGAAAGTGCTTGCCAACTGTACTCGACCATCAGCCATTGACGACGGTATGCACCGACAGATATGACAACAGTATCATCTATAATGGTGGTTCCAACCCTTTACTTGATTTATCATACAATAAAACTGTTAGACGTTTATCCTTAACTAACTTATTTGGCCTTTGCTATCGAGCTACTTCATCTCATAGCTTCGGAACATCGTGTACCTATGAATATAAGTTTACACATTACCGAGGCATCTCTCTTTTTGAATGGGTGTAATTTCAATGGAGTAACTCTTCCCACTTTACTATCGTTTGATCTGAGCAACCTCCGGCATTCAATGGAGGGAGTTGGAGTGTTTCATACGTAGCCAGGGTCGTCCACATCTTTCGATGACCAAAGCCCCAAATGGTCCTGTACAACCTATCTGTCCGTTTCACAACATAGTACAGTTCCACAATTTGGTCGAAAGGTTATCTTGAAGTCTACCTGTGGGTCCATTGTTCGGTCAGCAGGTCGACCTGAGTCCACTGTTCAGTCGGCAGGACCACCTGAAGTTGGTCTGGTGGGATTCGATCTAACGGCACACCTGTTAAACTTTTGCCGTAACACTAGCTTGGCTATGCACTGATGACCGCTGTTTCTGTACTTGAAGAACAGGAGTTGGACATTGTATCTCTGTGGTATTGGTGCTCAGCTCACACCTGGAAACAGATGGGTAATTCATTGCTAATGTTGTACTAAAGAGAAGGCGTTTATGAATAGCATAATATTATAAAGTAATAAGTATTACCTTTTAATATTTTGATAACAAAAATAATTGGATGATGATGAAGATTTTACAGATTTTCTGTTTAGCGTTCCCTGGCATTAATTTTTAAAGTCTCATAAAGCTAAGTTGTTAACGCCACTCATGGAAAATTTTCTTTAAAATAAACTTTAGTAAACCTTAGTGGGCTAATTAACATCCTGAAAAAATTCCCCCAACAAATTTTGTGTGTATTAAATATTTCTTAAATGGCCATGTGAAATTCACCGATTCGTTCGGTAGTAAAACAAATATCACTCACGGATCTATTTTCTCAATGGCTCTTCACTGCTTCCAACTGTTCCACGCTGTTCACGAGTGATTTATCGCACAGGTCTGCTGAGTACAAGTGTAGCAAAAGACGAGTTCTCCATAGCAGCCTTCAAGGCACACACCTGCTCACTCCCTGTTCTAAGACCAGACTGACTTGCTACTAATCTCACAAGAATTTGTGGGTATTAGAGCATTCTAATGCCATATATTAGCAAGTTGTAAGATCTACTAGAAATAGTGTGAACATAAATATTAAATCGAAAATGTCATTATTTATAAGCCTTTCTAAGGAGTTGACAATGCGAGTGGAATTTCGTGCAATACTCCGTCCCTCCCCTATTCCACCCCAAACCAAACTTGTTTAACTGGAGGAGAGGAACCACAATAAAGAGGGGTGGGATGGAAAAAAAAACCCCTATGGCTACAAGTAGCCAGGACACAAAGTAGCAAGCTGACTGGGGGAAGTTGGTTATTTCAAGAGTCTGAATATTGGAAAGCGACGTTTGACGGGAGGGGTAGGGGTGACTGTAGCAGCCAGCAATCTGCATGCATTATAAGGCCCAGGAACAGCTTCCACACCGAGCTCAATACTGTATGAGCCCGCCCTCACTTCCTTGCCAATCAATCTGCCTCAAGTTTTGAACCAGATGTTCCCCCCTGGCAGACCCTCCTTAAGATCCGGACTCCTCTGATGGATCAAATGAAATAATTCATATTCAACCTGACTTCCTTCAAACGACCGGGTTTCATTATGCTAAATGCCTCAAGGCAGCACGGTATACCCTCAAGTCAACAGGCTAAATAATATAACCATTTACATAAAGTACCCTCTGGTGGTCAGCCTCAATAAGACAATATTATTAACTTATTTCTTTCTATATGCCTCTTCCCTTCCTCCCTCTACTCCTAACAAAATAAAAGATTCTCTCTCTCTCTCTCTCTCTCTCTCTATATATATATATATATATATATATATATATATATATATATATATATATACTAGCTCAGATACCCGGCTTCGCTCGGGAATTCATTTGAGGCTGAATGGTGATGGTATATTTTTGGCAAGGCTTTACTTTGCACAATATTTTGACATTTTACCCGTCCCAGTGTTTAGGGTTAACACCCGTCGTTTTTGTGGATTTGTTAATAATAAAATTATTTTTTTGTGTAAGACTTCACTGTCCTGCATATTGTCATATTTCCCGTTTCTTGTGCATTATGCATAGATTTGAATTATTAATGAGAAAATATTGACATACATTTGAATCTATTTTTTCATTTGAGTTCATATTGAAAAGAAGTGTTGAGCAAATTTCTCTAAATAACAAAATAAACAACTTTTGTTATGTGCATATTTGCCGAAACCCCAATAGGAAATCACTATTTTTAATTTCAGGCCTCCCTTATAACCCCCACTCCTGCCCGAACCTAGAAATAGTATGGCTTATTATAAGGAAGGCGTTAGTGCTTAATACACATACTGAGTGTTTTATTTAGTTCGGTTGAGTCTTTTGTGCCTAATAAAATTGTTGACTCCCGCTATAATTTTTAGCTTATAACGCCTTTATACTTCGGTATACGATGACAGTGTATATATAAAAAAAAGTTTCTCTAAATAACAAAATAAACAACTTTTGTTATGTGCATATTTGCCGAAAATACAATAGGAAACGAAATATCACTATTATTAATTTCAGGCCTCCCATATAACCCCCACTCCTGCCCGTCCCTAGAAATGTTAGTATGACTTATTATAAGGGAATCGTTAGTACTAATTCACATACCGAGTTTGGTTTAGTTCGGTTGAGTCTTTTGTGCCAAATAAAATTGTGGACTCCCGCTATAGTTTTTAGCGTGTAACTCATTTATACTTCCGTATACGGCAGAAGTGCATATAACAAAAGTTACTCTAAATAACAAAATGAACAACTTTTGTTATGTGTATATTTTCAGAAAAAGCAATAGGAAACGAAATATCACTATATTTAATTTCAGGCCTTCCTTATAACCCCCACTCCTGCCCGTCCCTAGAAATGTTAGTATGGCTTATTATAAAGAACGCGTTAGTGCTAATTCACATACCGAGTTTGGATTAGTTCGGTTGGGTCTTTTGTCCCAAATAAAATTGTTCACTTCCGCTATAGGTTTTAGCGTTTATCTCGTTTATACTTCGGTATACGAAAAAAGTGTGTATTACAAAAGTTACTCTAAATAACAAAATAAACAACTTTTGTTATGTTCATATTTGCCGAAAATCCAATAGGAAACGAAATATTGCTATTTTAGCAGATTTCCCTTAAGGGAAATCAGCTATTGAGGTCGTACTCATGACGCGATTTTCGAAAAATTTCTTCAAATGTCCATCGATCCTACCCAGGAGATGACGAAAATGAGGTCCGTTCAAAATTTTATATATATATATATATATATATATATATATATATATATATATATATATATATATATTTGTCTGTTAACGCTCTAGCGGTCGCAATTTTTGTTTGATCATTACCAAACTCGGAATTTAATCGTTTTATGTAAAAAGAAAGATCAAGTTCGTTAATGGCTGAAATCGGACCAGTGGGAGGGGGGGTTTAGAGGGGGGATTTTCAGAAAATTCAAAATATCTCCGTTATTATGCGTCGGATATAAAAATTGTATAGAATCAATCTTATTGCAAATTAAATTTGTTATAAATATTGTTCTATACATTTATTCTGAATCTTGAATATTAACCGAGATATTTGCATTTTTATGAAATTTGGGCCGATACCGGATTTTTGAATTTCCCGCGAAAAGCTAGTTCGGCCCTTTGCCGTAACCGTTCGGCTCTCCTATGGAGATTTCTCTATTGTATAACTTCACGTGGGAAATCTGCTTAGTTTACGCAGTCCCTGCGTGACGGACTTTTTAATTTCAGGCCTCCCTTATAACCCCCACTCCTGCCCGTCCCTAGAAATGTTAGTATGGCTTATTATAAGGAAGACGTTAGTACTAATTCACATACCGAGTTTGGTTTAGTTCGGGTTGAGTCTTTTGTGTCAAATAAAATTGTGGACTCCCGCTATAGTTTTGAGCGTATAACTCATTTATACTTCCGTATACAGCAAAAGAACATATAACAAAAGTTACTCTAAATTACAAAATAAACAACTTTTGTTATGGGCATATTTGCTGAAAAAGCAATAGGAAACGAAATATCGTTATTTTTATTTTTAGGCTTCCCTTATAACCCTCACTCCTGTTTGTCTTAGAGAATATTCATATAGCCTAAAGTCTAAGTTGGGCTAGTAGTATTATACATACCAAGTTTCATAAAATTCGGTTCAGCCGTTTATGCGTGAAAAGGTAACAAACAAACAAACAAACATACAAGAAAGAAACAAAATGCAGTTATGGTGTCTATGACATGTGAAACGAAAAGTTATCGTGAAATTTCGCGAAAAAGATCAATGTACAGACAGAGGTTACAATTTTATATATATACTAGCTCAGATACCCGGCTTCGCTCGGGAATTCATTTGAGGCTAAATGGTGATGGTATTTTTTTGGCAAGGCTTTAGTTTGCACAATAGTTTCACCTTTACCCGTCCCACTATTTAGGATTAACACCCGTTGTTGGCATTTGTTAATAATAAAATTATTTTTTTATGTAAGACTTTACTGTCCTCCAAATTGTCATATTTCCCGTCTCCTGTGCATTATGCATAGATCTCAGTTATTAAGCACAAAATATTGTGGTGAAACTAAATATCACCATTATTAATTTTAGGCCTCCCTTATTACCCCCACTCCTGCCCGTCCCTAAAAATGTTAGTATGGCTTATTATAAAGAAAGCGTTAGTGCTAATACACATACCGAGTTTTATTTATTTCGGCTGAGTTTTTTGTCCCAAATAAAATTGTTCACTTCCGCTATAGGTTTTAGCATATATCTCGTTTATAATTCGGTATACTAAAAAAGTGTATATAACAAAATTTACTCTAAATAACAAAATACACTTCCGCTATAGGTTTTAGCGTATATCTCGTTTATAATACGGTATACGAAAAAAGTGTGTAAAACAACTGAGGAAAGAAAGAGGGAGTGAGAAAGGTTCTAGATTACAGGAAGGTCTCCCCACCCGTCCCTGACGCTCCAGGTTAACCAACAGAACATGACTAACGGCTAACTCTTAATTACGCTATCATTACCTTATATTCAGATTCTATTTTCAATTCTAATTATGTATGTTTAAATACTTTCGTTTTTTTGTGAATTAATTGATGTTTTAAACACATTAAAGGATGAAATTACTTACTTCCGATTAATTAATGTTCCAGTGAAAGACAGAGGAAGGGGGGGGGGGAGTAATATACTTTGCTCCTCATGAAATAGCTACTTGTTTTTAAAATGCTTCATACAATTGAAATGTTCTTGTTAATCGTCATGTTCATATTTGCCGAAAAAACAATAGGAAACGAAATATCGCTATATTTAATTTCAGGCTTCCCTTATAACCCCCACTCCTGCCCGTGCCTAGAAATGTTGATATGGTTTGTTATAATGAAAGCGTTAGTGCTAATCGACATACCGAGTTTTATTTATTTCGGTTGGGTCTATTGTCCCAAATAAAATTGTTCACTTCCGCTATAGATTTTAGCGTATATCTCGTTTATTATTCGGTATACGAAAATAAAGTATATAACAAATGTTACTCTAAATAACAAAGTAAACAACTTTTGTTATGTTCATATTTACCGAAAAACCAATAGGAAACGAAATATCGCTATTTTTAATTTCTGGCTTCCCTTATAACCCCCACTCCTGCCCGTCCCTAGAAATGTTGGTATGGCTTGTTATAATGAAACTGTTAGTGCTAATAGATATACCGAGTTTTACTTAGTTCGGTCGAGTGTTTTGTGCCAAATAAAATTGTTGACTCCCGCTATAATTTTTAGCGTATAACTCATTTATACTTCAGTATACGACGAAAGTGTATAGCAAAAGTTACTCTAAATAACAAAATAAATAACTTTTCTAATGGGCATATTTGCTGAAAAAGCAATAGGAACCGAAATATCGCTATTTTAAATTTCAGGGCTCCATTATAACCCCCACTCCTGTTTGTCTTAGAGAATATTAATATAGCCTAAAGTCTAAGTTGGGCTAGTAGTAATACACATACCAAGTTTCATAAAATTCGGTTCAGCCGTTTATGCGTGAAAAGGTAACAAACAAACAAACAAACAAATAAACAAACAAACAAATAAACAAACAAACAAACAAACAGACACCAAAGAAACAAAATGCAGTTATGGTGTCTATGACATGTGAAACGAAAAGTTATCGTGAAATTTCGCGAAAAAAATCAATGTACAGACAGAGGTTACAATTTTATATATATATAGATATATATATATATATATATATATATATATATATATATATATATATATATAAAAAATTGTAACCTCTGTCTGTACATTGATTTTTTTCGCGAAATTTCACGATAACTTTTCGTTTCACATGTCATAGACACCATATCTGCATTTTGTTTCTTTCGTGTATGTTTGTTTGTTTGTTTGTTTGTTTGTTACCTTTTCACGCATAAACGGCTGAACCGAATATTATGAAACTTGGTATGTATATTACTACTAACCCAACTTAGACTTTAGGCTATATTAATTTTCTCTGAGGCGAACAGGAGTGGGGGTTATAGGGGAAGCCTGAAATTAAAAATAGCGATATTTCGTTTTCTATTGGTTTTTCCGCAAATATGCACATAACAAAAGTTGTTTATTTTGTTATTTAGAGTAACTTTTGTTATATACACTTTTGTCGTATACCGAAGTTTAAATGCGTTATACGCTAAAAATTATAGCGGGAGTCAACAATATTATTTGCCAAAAAAGACTCAACCGAACTAATTAAAACTCGGTATGTGTATTAGCAGTGAAGCCTTCATTATAATAAGCCATACCAACATTTCTATGGACGGGCAGGAGTGGGGGTTATAAGGGAAGCCTGAAATTAAAAATAGCGATATTTCGTTTCCTATTGGTTTTTCCGCAAATATAAACATAACAAAAGTTGTTTATTTTGTTATTTGGAGTAACTTTTCTTATATATACTTTTGTCGTATACCTAAGTATAAATGAGTTAAACGTTAAAACTTTAGCGGGAGCCAACAATTTTATTGGGCACTAACGGCTGAACCGAACTTAGCAAAGCTCGGTATGTCAATTAGCATTAATTCTTCCATGATTATAAGTTATACTAAAATTTTTATGTTCGAACGGGAGGGGGGTTAAAAGGGAGGCCAAATTATAAATACCAAAATACCAAATTATAAACGAGATATAAGCTAAAACCTATAGCGGAAGTGAACAATTTTATTTGGGACAAAAGATCCAACCGAAATAAATAAAACTCGGTATGTGTATTAGCACTAACGCTTTCATTATTACAAGCCATGCCAACATTTCTAGGAACGGGCAGGAGTGGGGGTTATAAGGGAAGCTAGAAAGTAAAAATAGCGATATTTCGTTTCCTATTCGTTTTTCGGGAAATATGAACATAACAAAAGTTGTTTATTTTGTTATTTAGAGTAACTTTTATTTTATACACTTTTTTCGCAAGAAAGACTTAACGGAACTAAATGAAACTCTACATCTAACTAACACCTTCCTTATAATGAGCCATACCAACATTTCAGGGGACGGGCAGGAATGGGGGTTTTAAGAGAGGCCTGAATTTAAAAATAGCTGTATTTCGTTTTCAATTGGGGTTTCTTTTATGCACATGACAAAAGTAGTTTATTTTTCTATATAAAGTAACTTTTGTTATATTCACTTTTGTTGTATAGAAAAGTATAAACGAAATATACACTAAAATCTAAAGCGAGAGCCAACAATTTTGTTGGGCACTAACGAATGAAGCGAACTTAGCAAAACTAGGTGTGTGAATTAGCATTAATTCTTCCATGATTATAAGCTATATTAAAAATTTTAGGTTCAGAGGGGAGTGGGGATTATAAGAGTGGCTGAAATAAAAAACTCGCTTTTTTTTATTTTCTATTTGTTTTTCGGCAAACATGCACATAACAAAAGTTGTTTACTTTGTTATTTAGAGTAACTTTTGTGTACATTCACTTTTGTCGTAAAATGAAGTAAACACGAGATATACGCTAAACGGGAGTCAATAATTATATTAGTACTTATTTAATGGTTTTTAATAAATGAATATTATGACAAATGATGTTATGTTTTCATCTTATATGATAGTTCAAAGTATGATTCGGATTAGTGAGGTTATAAATTTTCGTCGCCCCCTCCTCATTTATTTATTTTACCTAGAAATTAACTTTGTAATTTATTTCCAATAGAAATATGAACTATAAGAGCATTTCCATTATTTAATTTGTATAATGTAACTTGATGTTATTGAAACAAATATGTGCTATCATAATAATTAAACGTTAATGGTAATGTCATTATGACAAAAAACAATATGCGTTTAAACTCGATATGATATGATATTTTCAGGGTACCACTATTAATTAGTTCCATCCGGTAGATAAATTATTAAAATAATGTTTTGAATCAATAATTTAAGTAGAAGAATTTGGAGAAGTCTCATGCGGGAACGGAAGATGAATGGAGCCTTACTAGATAATTGAGTTTACTAATTTCCCGTCTGGCATTACTGAAAGTAGTTTCCAGTGTGATTTACTATTACAAATATAATCTTACGTGCAAAAACTTTGCCTAATATTATATGAGCTCGGATTGGCTTTTGAAAGGAAATATGTTCATTATAGATGATATTTAATTGTAATAAATGCTACCCATGATTATGGTTTGAATTATTGAAAAAAGGTGAGTCAAAAAGTGTAGAGGGATAGATTAGGAACACATTTTCATTTATTCTTCAAAACTAAAATTTCTATTATTTCAATCCCCTGAAGTTACACTTCAGGGTTGGCTATTTCGAAAAACCATTACGTCTTGGATGGAAGTGTAATTGTACACATTGAAGTCTTGCTATCAAAATACCATCTTTAGTAAGTCAACAATGATTTCCCGGGCATCGCCGGGTACCTTAGCTAGTATATATATAAAATTGTAACCTCTGTCTGTACATTGATTTTTTTCGCGAAATTTCAAGATAACTTTTCGTTTCACATGTCATAGACACCATATCTGCATTTTGTTTCTTTCGTGTATGTTTGTTTGTTTGTTTGTTTGTTTGTTACCTTTTCACGCATAAACGGCTGAACCGAATTTTATGAAACTTGGTATCTATATTACTACTAACCCAACTTAGACTTTAGGCTATATTAATTTTCTCTGAGACGAACAGGAGTGGGGGTTATAAGGGAAGCCTGAAATTAAAAATAGCGATATTTCGTTTTCTATTGGTTTTTCGGCAAATATGCACATAACAAAAGTTGTTTATTTTGTTATTTAGAGTAACTTTTGTTTTATACACTTTTGTCGTATACCGAATTTTAAAGGCGTTATACGCTAAATATTATAGCGGGAGTCAACAATATTATTTGCCAAAAAAGACTCAACCGAACTAAATAAAACTCGGTATGTGTATTAGCAGTGAGGCTTTCATTATAATAAGCCATACCAACATTTCTATGAACGGGCAGGAGTGGGGGGTTATAAGGGAAGCCTGAAATTAAAAATAGCGATATTTCGTTTCCTATTGGTTTTTCCGCAAATATAAACATATCAAAAGTTGTTTATTTTGTTATTTAGAGTAACTTTTATTACATGCACTTTTGCCGTATACGGAAGTATAAATGAGTTATACGCTAAAAACTATTGCGGGAGTCCACAATTTTATTTGGCACAAAAGACTCAACTGAACTAAATCAAACTCGCTATGTGAATTAATACTAACGATTTCCTTATAATAAGCCATACTAACATTTCTAGGGACGGGCAGGAGTGGGGTTATAAGGGAGGCCTGAAATTAAAAATAGCGATATATCGTTTCCTATTTTAAAGTTGTTTATTTTTTTATTTAGAGTAACGTTTGTTGTATGCACTTTTGCCGTATACCTAAGTATAAATGAGTTATAACTTTAGTGGGCACTAACGGCTGAACCGAACTTAACAAAACTCGGTATGTCAATTAGCATTAATTCTTCTATGATTATAAGTTATATTAAAATTTTTAGGTTCGAACGGGAGGGGGGTTATAAGGGAGGCCTGAAATAAAAATTCACCATGTTTACATCTATGAGACGGGAAATATAAAAATATCGTAGACAGTGAAGAATTATCGAACAAATAATTCTATTATTAGCAAATCACCGGCAACGATGGGTATTAATCCTAAACACTGGGACGGGTAAATGTCAAAGTATTGTGCAATGTAAAGCCTGCTAAAAAATACCATCACCATTCAGCCTCAAATGAATTCCCGGGCGAAGCCGGGTATCTGAGCTAGTATATATATAAAATTGTAACCTCTGTCTGTACATTGATTTTTTTCGCGAAATTTCACGATAACTTTTCGTTTCACATGTCATAGACACCATAACTACATTTTGTTTCTTTCGTGTCTGTTTGTTTGTTTGTTTGTTTATTTGTTTGTTTGTTTGTTTGTTACCTTTTCACGCATAAACGGCTGAACCGAATTTTATGAAACTTGGTATGTATATTACTACTAGCCCAACTTAGACTTTAGGCTATATTAATATTCTCTAAGACGAACAGGAGTGGGGGTTATAAGGGAGGCCTGAAATTAAAAATAGCGATATTTCGTTTTCTATTGATTTTTCAGCAAATACGCACATAACAAAAGTTATTTATTTTGTAATTTAGAGTAACTTTTGTTATATGTACTTTTGCCGTACACGGAAGTATAAATGAGTTATACGCTAAAAACTATAGCGGGAGTCCACAATTTTATTTGGCACAAAAGACTCAACCGAACTAAACCAAACTCGCTATGTGAATTAATACTAACGATGTCCTTATAATAAGCCATACTAACATTTCTAGGGACGGGAAGGAGTGGGGTTTATAAGGAAGGCCAGAAATTAAAAATAGCAATATTTAGTTTCCTATTGCTTTTTCAGCAAATATGCACATAACAAAAGTTGTTTATTTTGTTATTTAGAGTAACTTTTGCTAAATACACTTTTGCCGTATACGGAAGTATAAATGAGTTATACGCTAAAAACTATAGCGGGAGTCCACAATTTTATTTGGCACAAAAGACTCAACCGAACTAAACCAAACTCGCTATGTGAATTAATACTAACGATTCCCTTATAATAAGTCATACTAACATTTCTAGGGACGGGCAGGAGTGGGGGTTATAAGGGAGGTCTGAAATTAAAAATAGTGATATTTCGTTTCCTATTGGGGTTTCGGCAAATATGTACATAACAAAAGTTGTTTATTTTGTTATTTAGAGAAACTTTTTTTATTTAGAATATCGTCGTATACCGAAGTATAAATGCGTTATACGCAAAAAGTTATAGCGGGAGTCAACAATTTTATTTGACACAAAATACTGTGTATTAGCACTAAAGCCATTCTTATAATAAGCCATACTAACATTTCTAGGAACGGGCAGGAGTGGGGGTTATAAGGGAGGCCTGAATTTACAAATTTTATTATTAACAAATCCACAAAAACGACGGGTGTTAACCCTAAACACTGGGACGGGTAAAATGTCAAAATATTGTGCAAAGTAAAGTCTTGCCAAAAATATACCATCACCATTCAGCCTCAAATGAATTCCCGAGCGACGCCGGGTATCTGAGCTAGTATTTATATATATATATATATATATATATATATATATATATATATAGAGAGAGAGAGAGAGAGAGAGAGAGAGAGAGAGAGAATCTTTTATTTTGTTAGGAGTAGAGGGAGGAAGGGAAGAGGCATATAGAAAGAAATAAGTTAATAAAATTGTCTTGTTGGTATGATAAAGAGACTGACTACCAGAGGGTACTTTATGTAAATAGTTATATTATTTAGCCTGTTGAGTTGAGGTCATATATATATATATAGTATATATATAGTGGACCCGACAGACGTTGTCCTGCATGATATTTCAAGCTATTAGGATATTAAATTTAATAATAATATTTTAAACAACTTTTGTTATGTGCAAGTTTGCCTAAAAAGAAATAGAAAATGAAATATCGCGAATTTTTTTATTCAGGCCTCAGTTACAACCCGCATTCCCGTTCGAACCTAAAAAATTTAATATAGCTTATAATCATTACAGAATTAATGCTAATTCACATACCGAGTTTTGTTAAGTTCGGTTCAATCGTTAGTGCCCAATAAAATTCTTGGCCCCCACTTTAATTTTTTAGTGCATATCTCGTTAATACTTTGTTTTACGATATGAATATAACAAAAGTTGCTCTAAATAACAAATTAAACAACTTTTATCCTGTGCTTATTTGCCGAAAAACCAATACGAAACGAAATATCGCTATTAGCAGATTTCCCTTATGGGAAATCAGCTATTGAGGTTGTACTCATGACGGAATTTTCGACATTTTTCTTCAAATGTCCATCGATCCTACCTAGTAGATGACGAAAATGAGGTCCGTTCAAAACTGTATCTATCTATCTATCTATCTATATATTTGTCTGTTACCGCTCTAGCGGTCGCAATTTTTGTTTGATCGTTACCAAACTCGATATTTAGTCGTTTTATGTAAAAAGAAAGATCAAGTTCGTTAATGGCTGAAATCGGACCAGTGGGACGGGGGGTTTAGAGGGGATGATTTTCTAAAATTTGAAATATTTCCGTTACTATACGTCGAATTGAAAAATTGTATTGAATTAATCTTATTGCAAATTAAATTTACTTTAAATATTGTTATATACATTTATTCTCTATCTTGCATATTAACCGAGATATTTGCAATTTTATGAAATCGGGGCGGATAACGGATGAGAGTGAGTTTCCCGCCAAAATCTAGGTCGGCCATTTTCTTAACTCTTCGGCTCTCGTGAAATTTCTCTATTGTAAAACTACACTTGGGAAATCTGCTTAGTTTACGCAGCCCCTGCGTGACGGACTTTTTTTTTTTAATTTTAGGCCACCCTTACAACCTACACTCCCGCTATATCTGCCGGGCTGATTTGTGAATCTAAACCATCCAGGGCGTCACCCAAACGCATACAAAGAAATTCATTCAAACCGGTTTCGGCCGTTTAGGAGAATTTCAGTGACATACACACGTACATATATTCCTGTTAACGCTGTAGGGGTCGCCATTTTCGTTCGATCGTTACCAAAGTCGATATTTAAACGATTAAGCTTAAATACCAAATATTGCTTTCGTTGGCCTTCACATTGGAGAGATACATGCAAATTACATTGCATAATGATGTCATAGATTCAGAGTGCACTTTCATAACCCGAAAATATTTATTTGATCTGCCGAAATTTAGCCGTTTAATTCAACACTAAAACCCCTGTTCATCTGACATTTATTAAGAAATAAACAATATATCGTAAGATGAACTACTACGTCATACTTGCCTGTGGAAATTCTGCTTGGTTTAGGCAGCTCCTGTGTAACAAACTTTTCCATTTGTTACAATAAAAGATCGTATTCTATAAATAGATATAAAACTCATATACCATAAGTAATTCAATTCTCAAACTTGCCAATGGTATTCAATTAGCCCGTTTATGCATTGTAGTAGTATTTCATATATTCTTCTTGTTGTGTTTATTACTTAGTTGCCTCAAATGGAAGGCAATGGAAACTTCTGCTTGTCATTGTCACTTTCCATTGCTTTACTTTAGAAAATTGTGAGAACTGTTAGTCTTTGTATACGACAATAATTTTTGTTTACGACAATGATCCTTCCGTTGATGATGGACCTCCACCAGCCAGCACAAATCCAGAATAATTTAGTAATTGTTTTGCATTTTCTATTCGGTGTCTTTTTTTATTAATATATGAATGAAGTAACAATTTAAAAACGATTCTATACAATTTCTTTGCGTATATAATGTAATAAAAAAATATATAATAAAAATTCATGAAGAGAACAAAAACTTGTTATGTAAAAGCAGTTGGAGGTTTATTCGAAAATTGTTTTATGCCTTATTAGAGGAATATTATTAGCAAATATTGGTAATTCCAATATCTCTGAGAAAGGGCTTAAGGTGAGTATGAAACTGAGCAGAGAGTAGTATAGAGTTGGTAAAATATGTGGTTAGTGGAGCAACACAGCTATTTCCCGGCATGCATTAATAAGGATTTACACTCACACCACTTACACAGCCATTAGATACTACAACTTACTCCAACAACGTTTTTCCATAATTTCTACACCAACCCCTCTCACAACTATCTACAGTACTTGAATTATGGCCTAAGTTAATCCAAGTCATTTAATTATTAATCTATATATATATATATATATATATATATATATATATATATATATATATATATATATATATATACTAGCTCAGATACCCGGCTTCGCCCGGGAATTCATTTGAGGCTGAATGGTGATGGTATTTTTTAGCAGGCTTTACATTGCACAATATTTTGACATTTACCCGTCCCAGTGTTTAGGGTTAATACCCGTCGTTGCTGTGGATTTGCTAATAATAGAATTATTTGTTCGATAAGGCTTCACAGTCTTCGATATTTTTATATTTCCCGTCTCTTATTCATGTAAATATGGTGAATATTTATTTCAGGCCTCCCTTTTAACCCCCCTCCCGTTCGAACCTAAAAATTTTAATAAAACTTATAATCATGGAAGAATTAATGCTAATTGACATACCGAGTTTTGTTAAGTTCGGTTCAGCCGTTAGTGCCCGCTAAAGTTTTAACGTATAACTCATTTATACTTAGGTATACGACAAAAGTTAAATAACAAAAGTTACTCCAAATAACAAAATAAACAACTTTTGTCACGTTTATATTTGCGGGACAACCAATAGGAAACGAAATATCGCTATTTTTAATTTCAGGCTTCCCTTATAACCCCCACTCCTGCCCGTCCATAGTAATGTTGGTATGGCTTATTATAATGAAGGCCTCACTGCTAATACACATACCGAGTTTTATTTAGTTCGGTTGAGTCTTTTTTGGCAAATAATATTGTTGACTCCCGCTTTAATTTTTAGCGTATAACGCATTTAAACTTCGGTATACGACAAAAGTGTATATAACAAATGTTACTCTAAATAACAAAATAAACAACATTTGTTATGTGCATATTTACCGAAAAACCAATAGAAAACGAAATATCGCTATTTTTAATTTCAGGCTTCCCTTATAACCCCCACTCCTGTACGTCTCAGAGAAAATTAATATAGCCTAAAGTCTAAGTTGGGTTAGTAGTAATATACATACCATGTTTCATAAAATTCGGTTCAGCCGTTTATGCGTGAAAAGGTAACAAACAAACAAACAAACAAACATACACGAAAGAAACAAAATGCAGATATGGTGTCTATGACATGTGAAACGAAAAGTTATCGTGAAATTTCGCGAAAAAAATCAATGTACAGACAGAGGTTACAATTTTATATATATATATATATATATATATATATATATATATATATATTAATATCCTCTGAGACGAACAGGAGTGGGGGTTGTAACAGAGGCCTGAATTTAAAAAGAGCGGTATTTCGTTTTCTATTCGTTTTTCGGCAAATATGGACATGACAAATGTTGTTTATTTTGTTATTTAGAGTAACTTTTGTTATATACACTTTTGTCGTATACCGAAGTTTAAATGCGTTATACGCTAAAAATTAAAGCGGGAGTCAACAATATTATTTGCCAAAAAAGACTCAACCGAACTAAATAAAACTCGGTATGTGTATTAGCACTAACGCTTTCATTATAACAAGCCATACCAACATTTCTAGGGATGGGCAGGAGTGGGGGTTATAAGGGAAGCCAGAAATTAAAAATATCGATATTTCGTTTCCTATTAGTTTTTCGGGAAATATGAACATAACAAAAGTTGTTTATTTTGTTATTTAGAGTAATTTTTATTATATACACTTTTTTCTTATACCGAATTATAAACGAGATATACGCTAAAAACTATAGCGGATGTGAACAATTTTATTTGGGACAAAACACCAAACCGAAATAAATAAAACTCGGTTTGTGTATTAGCACTAACGCCTTCTTTATAATAAGCCAGACCAACATTTCTAGGGACGGGAAGGAGTGGGGGTTATAAGGGAGACCTGAAATTAAAAGTAGTGATATTTCGTTTCCTATTGGGGTTTCGGCAAATATGCACTTAACAAAAGTGGTTTATTTTGTTATTTAGAGAAATTTGATCAACAATTCTTTTCAATATGAACTACCAGGTACCTCACCTGGAACAATAAATTCAAATCTATGTTAATATTTTGTCCTTAATAATTTAAATCTATGCTTAATGCACAGGAAACGGGAAATATGACAATATGAAGGACAGTGAAGTCTTACATAAAAAAATTAATTTTATTATTAACAAATCCACAGCAACGACGGGTATAAACCCTAAACACTGGGAAGGGTAAATGTCAAGATATTGTGCAAAGTAAAGCCTTGCCAAAAAAATACAATTGCCATCCAGCCTCAAATGAATTCCCGGGCGAAGCCGTGTATCTGAGCTAGTGTAATATAATAATAAAAATTGTAACACTAAGAATCTTTTTTAATTCGTACTCGAATGGTTAAAATTACATTTTTTGTTTATTTGTAAAAAAAAAAAAAATGCTGAAAACGACCTTAGGAATTCCTCTATGACAAAAGAATTATGGTAGAAGGAATCCAATACATTAACTACATATTCTCAAACTTACCACAATTCATTTACGCGAAAAAATTTAAAATACAAATTAAATTTGTGATGTACAACTAAATTTAAAATTATATGCATCAATATTACAACTAACATGTACGCACATTTACAAATATATAATATGTGTGTCTGTCAACAACTGCCCTCAAGGAGGACATAATGACAAAGATTAGGAAAAGCACCATTTTCAACCATTCAATGCCTATTAATCATTCACTGAGAATGCTTATCACCAATTTGTTTTTCACATTCAATCTTCTCTAGTAATTATGACAATGTCAAGAATGGCAAATCCCGCTCCCTTGAATAATACGTGTTAATGTTTTATTTTTTTCTGAGCAAGCCTGATTTAGTATTGGCAGTTGTTTCTGATGATAATTGAATAAATTTTACTTTTGTTATTTTATCTTGTACGATTTTTTACTTTTTAAAGGGAAAATCACATTCGATGTGATGTCCATAAATAAACAAATAAATGTATCGTACCTTATCAAAGGCAACTTGACTTCTTTTCAGAGCTGAAAAGTAGTAGTAATTTCTGAAAATGATTCTTTCTCTTAGGTATTTGATAACGGGGAGGGGGATAAAATATGTTATCATAATTGCATTGACTTAAATAATTAATCATATTATTGATTAATCACTAATATGCTTTTTAGACCTGGTATTACTGGATATATAAGTAGTATGTAATAATAATAATAATAATAATATATTAGTAGTATGTGATATTAAGTCTGCTATCAAGGATACCTCTACATTACTTAATTATTCGTACTATAATTAAAATGCAGTCTTTAGGGATTAATATTTTATTTGCGTGTCGATGCCAGTTTTATTATGTTTCAATTTTAGAGGTAGGCTCAACAGAGAGAACGTTCAATTTATAACCATATATACGCAAAACGCATTTTTGAGAATGACTGGTTGCTGTGGCCATGGGTTGCTGAAATTCAAAAAGTCACCATACATTTTTCTTCCCTAATACCCCAATTCCTCATTTCATTAGCTTTATGTGACATCTATCAGCTGGACCATATAAACTTGTATTGTACTATATTTTCTCTCCTCCATCATCAGAGCATTATAATCCATTAACATTAAGAACAGAGGACTAAGGGCTCCCAAGTTAAAAGCCAGTCTTGTCATAAAGACATCCAAGTTAACTTCCAGGGTGTTAGGTAGGTCCCATTTTTCTTTAATGCTACTTATTATGTGTTTGCTTATTAGTTGCTTTACAATTATTCTATATAATTTGGGATCAATTATGTTGATTTAATTACTTAATGATTTATTTGTGGTTGTTAAAGAGAATGGTTTTTAATTCTATGTCGTTATTCATAGAAATTCTGTTTTATAACTTTAATCATAGATTTTTTATAGTTACTGTGTGTCATCTGAACTGACGATGATGCGTTGCACCGAAAGCGTTTGAAAATTAATTATTAATGTGGAAGTCTTCATTTATTATTCAAGCATGTGTCAGTCCTACAGTATTTGTGAGGGTTCCCAAATACATTTTGTTTAGCTCCCCTCAAGCGAGTGTTCGTGTTTAAGTGATTTAGTGAGATTTTTAATTACTTGTCACAATTTATGTTTCCCGGTACTGAGTAGCACTAATTTACAGGCCAAAATCAACAACAAGGCCATTAGCGAAATTGCTTCATGAGACAAAGTGAACGGAAACTGCAAATGGAAAAAGAACAAGGCAAAGAAAAGACTACGGCATTTCCTTAATAAGAAAGTTAATAAACGATGGATAAAGGACAATTAGGAAATGAGTGATGTAAGCGAAATATGAGTTTGATACTTCATTTCAGCAAAAAGCTTCATATCTTTTTAAGTACTTAAATGAGACTCGTAAGGACCATTAAAACCCTCCATAGAATGTCAAATTGGTGCCGACGGAAATGTCCTCAGTAAAATTTTATGGGAATTATATAATACTTATAATCAGCTTAAGCTCTTTCCTTCCTTGGCTCAGCTATTAAAGAAATGGGACAAAGTAATGAGGTTTAGTTGGGATTGAATTTTAATTGCTCGGCGCTCGAGGAAAGAGTAAGAAAGAAGAAATTAACAGGAAATATTTCCCGTAAAAAATATTTTAAAATTAAATTATTGAACAACTTATCAATCTCCTAATGGATGTAACCAGAATCATTCATGCTCAGTATTTAGTAATATTAGCATCGGTCCCTATTTTAATGAGGTGATTAACTATAGCATATACAACTACATGAATTATATTGTTCCAAAAATTTTCTTAGTAATAATAAAATTTACCTGAAAATACACTTTTTTATTTTGTTTTCTCGCTGTTATAATCAATAATTTGGTACAATTTTCAAGATCTCGTTCTTTGAGCTCTTTCTTCAGAGGTTCAGTGACTGAGAACAAGTCACGTTCATTCGGGTTTCGTCAATGGAATGCTCCTTTAATGAAGTCCATAATTAATACACAAGCAACCCTTGATTTATTCAAAACGATTGTTAAAAACTCCTTCTCGTACGAACAGCTTCGTCCAAGCAGATTTCCCGTATGTTGGAATGACATTCTGACCATCTCATCTCACAATCTATTCTTTATTTCTGCCGTAGTAAGAAGCCATTGTAAACAGAAACTGCAATGTATGCTGGACATCAGATTTTCAGTGACACAGTCACTTAAAGTGAACGTCAGACTATTATAAGTGTGGGGAGGGGGTTAGACAGGGCTCAAAATATAAAAATAGAACTAACACCACGAGACAACATTTAAAAGTCTAGAACTCAACATTTTAATTGATAGCATCATCACACTTGTTTGCATGTATCTCAAGAAGTAAAGCTCCGTTGAAAACAATTCGGCTTATTCTTAACGTCCGATGTCTAAAATTGAGAGATTGCTGAAGGCTGAAAATTCAACGATGCAAATATATTTATTAATACTTGAGATTGAGAAGAACTGTTTAAAATAACATTTATGGAAAGTAAAATTTGCAACAGGATTGATTTTATGCTAATTTCGATCACATTGACGAAAATATATTGAATTCTTGATTTTCTCTCCCCCAAGTTCGATTTCAGCCGATAGATCTTTGCTTTTACAAGAAACGCTAATTTATTGAATTTGATAATGATCGACACAAATTGTGGCCGCTATATATATTTAGTTTTGAACGGACCTCATTTTCTTCATCTCGTAGGTAAGATCGGCATTTTTTGAAAATGTACAGCCCAAATAGTATTAGGGGAATAAGTGTAGAACACTAATTTTAAGACATTAGATTGTAAAAGATATTGATTAAATTTGACTGAATGACAATTTTTGATCTGAAGTTTGATTATAAAGTTAAAAAGTATATTAATGCCACTTCTCTAATACCATAATCACCTTGATCTGATTTGGGACATTAACTTAATCGTAAATTGTATGTGATACTTGTTGAATATGGTAACGAACTAATAACAAAGGTGAATGCTTGTTCCTGATCAAAATAAAATTCGTATAATTTCGGTTGCTTTTCTAGACCATCGGTATCTTTAGACACCCCCAAGAGATTCACAATTAGAATTCGTATGCAGTCAACTACCCTGGTTAATCAAGATATACCTCAAGTGATTGGTTTTCCCGGACTATGAAAGACCTCATAGTCAACAGACGTAGTCTGCTCCACTAACGCCGCAACACTAGAGCTCTCTGGTAGCAATCTGGTCACTTCAATTCCTTCTTAGTGGAGATGGAACTTACACCTGTATCCAAATTCATCTTTCTGAGGGCAGTAGAAAATGGTGGCGTCTTGTATGTGTATACATAAAAATTAGCTTTGTAAAACTTGACGGCTTAAATTAAAAATGATTTCCCAAGGAAATAAAAACACTGAATTCATGCACAGCATAACCCCACTTTTCTTATATAAAAAACATAAATTACCTTTCTACTCCGTCATTCTCTCTCTCCCTCGAAGTAAAAATGGCTGATTGGCAAAATATTAAATATTAAATTATTGCACCCATGGTTTCCAATCGATATATAAGGCTAAATTAACGAAATTACTAAATAATCCCTACATTTTCGTTTCATAAAATGCTTGTTCAAGACTCACTATATTTTATAACTTAAAATAATAATAATATTCTGTTCAATTATTCTGTTGTAGTAGCAGAGAAGTTTGAAGTGGTAACCAAAACACGGATGAAATGAGACTGAATTTCAAGCTACAAAATAACTTTAGTACTGAACCATTTTCAAACACTCTTTTTCCTAACATTGTTTCGAAAAAAATAAATTTTAATGACGAATAGAAGTTTTTAATCCCACCTCTTTTTTAAAGTACTCCTGTCAGTTAATAGTAAAGAATAATTTTTTTTTTTTTAAAAAATTATTTATTAACGTCCACTTTTTGCAACTAAGGCTAATTGGGACGGGTTATCTACAGGGTACCATCCTTTTCTAGCCAGGGTAGGACTAAGGATTTTATTTAATGAATTTCGTCACTAAATAAATTCCTTTGCCCAGGCGAGAATCGAACTCGCCACTCTAGGTTTACCATGTGAGATTAAGCTCAACTCACATGACTATCCTGAGCCCCAAAGTATAAATTAGTGACTGTAGTCAATATTCTAAATCACTTTCACAGCTTTGTAGCATTGGACTAGGAAATTTTAAAATAATCTAGTGAAATTATTACAAATAGTTTTGCCCTTTTAAATTCGAGGTTGAGCATCCATGAATCTGTAGCTACGATTTGTGGATTCTATTTTAGATCCGCTGTTAAATATATTCCGAGATGCGAGGATAGAGAACGAGGTTAGGTTCAACTGTACTAACCTTTGCTACCTCTATTCAAGAAAGGAAGGACCTATGGGGAAGGTTTAGTTTGGATTGAATTTTAATGGGTTTACCTTGCCCTCCTAAGGATAACACACAAAGTTGGTTCGGTCCCGATGCATGCCTGCCAACAGTAATATCCATAATTATTCCCTCTGTTGACACTGCAAACAGATGGAATTATTCCGTCTGTCGGTTTGAATTATAGAGTGAAAGCGTTTGAAGCCAGTAAGAGAAGGTTCTTGGGGGAGGAGGTGGGAATCCTTCGGTTTAGGTTATGTTATTCTGCTATATGCCATTCACAAGGCATACCTGCATGATAATACAATCAGCTGGCTGCATACCTACCTATCCAAGACGTTCCGTAATTCGAGCTATAGGTATACACAAATACTCCCCTTCATTTTTAGCAGATTTCCCTTAAGGTAAATCAGCTATTGAGGTCGTACTCAAGACGCGATTTTCGAAAAATTTCTTCAAATGTCCATCCATCCTACCCAGGAGATGACGAAAGTGAGGTCCGTTCAAAATTATATATATATATATATATATATATATATATATATATATATATATATATTTGTCTGTTAACGCTCTAGTGGTCGCAATTTTTGTTTGATCGTTACGAAACTCGATATTTAACCGTTTTATAAAAAAAGACAGATCAAGTTCGTTAATGGCTGAAATCGGACTAGAGGGGGGGGGTTTTCGAAAATTCAAAATATCTCCGTTATTATGCATCGGATCGAAAAATTGTATAGAACCAATCATATTGAAAATTTAATTTACTTTAAATATTGTTATATTCATTTATTCTCTATCTTGAATATTAACCGAGATATTTGCATTTTTATGAAGTCTGTGGTCGGGTATAGTTCGGATTAGGTCGGCAATGTTCGTAAATGGACGGCTCAGGTGGAAGCTTCTTCTAACCTTTCCTGTCGTTTCTAACCTTACCTTACCTTCGTTACTTTGTGAGATTTATGTAAATACGTTCTGTTCATCCGCACTCCCCCCCCCTTCTTTAGTTCTTGGACTACTAAAATTTGAGTTATTACAATATAAATTATTCTTACAATTCAGAAGCCGTTTCAGTTTGGAATTTATTTTAATTAACTGAAAGATTTCTCATTACCGTTTGTATTTAATCAGGGTGGTGTTGTGTTACCAGTATGCAGATTTCTCTATTGTAAAACTTCACATGGGAAATCTGCTTAGTTTACGCAGCCCCTGCATGACGGACGTTTTAATAATACAAATTATATTCACACCTTGTATATCCTTGGTACGGCAAGACATTATTAACAGAAACCATGTACAGGTACTATAGTACAAACCGTAAATCCAAACCTCTATGATAGGTTTATAGAACATGATTTTATATTCTCACGGCTGATTTATGTGAATTTTTGCATAAGTAAATCTCCACGACATTCCATCATAAATTACTGTCTTAGCATTCGCCGCGTCAATAAAAAACACCAATTTATTCAATTATTCATTCATGAACATTCTTCATTGCACAAATTGGTAATTTCCTCTGGCGTTGCAAAACTATGTCAGTAAAGTAGTTACGTGGATATATATAAAATGTTGCATGTGTTTTTGAGGTTCAAAAGAGATCTTGCAAAGGGATGCTCGAGTACTTAAATGGAAGAAATTCGACTTAGAAATAGAGAATATATGGTGAGATGACATTACAAGTGTCTCACGCCAGCACGTTAGAAATCTGCTTAGTATACGCTGCCCCTGGTGACGGAATTTTTGTAAATAGTTTTTATGCAAGACTTCTTATGTACTTTTTTAACTTATAAACCAAGCTCCCTATTTATTGCAGTTTTCATTGTTTGTAGATCTGAAGATGGGAATGAGAATTCTTGAAAGAGCAAAGCGCTTTAAAAAATGAATTGCGAGTAGTCACAAATATGTATTCTTGATAACTTAAAATATAGCATTAGTAAATTAAATTCATTATATAAAATGAATATTTTTGATGTAATCAAAAACGTAAACACAACCCAAAGTAGAGAATATGTATATGAAAAACATTTTGGGATTCATATTCCCCCTGGATAACCCTTTGATCTGCTTAAGATTTTCAATATGCTTTTTAAATTTATACAATAGTAATGTCCACTTTATTTTACTATTTATGGTATGATGTATTTTATTTTTAACATTTATCAAGAAATATATATACCTTTTATCACAAACTCAATAAAAGGGGTTCCAGTTTTCAAATAATATGTAGTTTGTGCGTCCTGACTTGCACACCTCTCTGCAGAAGGGCATTTCCATGTTTTTCTTTTTGCAAAAAGAAAAGTGGAGTCCCTTCTTGAGAAATGCTCCAGTTATCTTTTCTTTAATATTCCCCTACATCTCCTCTCCAGGAACACCCTGGTTCTCGCCTAACTGGTCCTGTACCTTTGCCGAGTGTTTCAACCTGCACAGGTATGAGTTTATGTCGTTTGGATTTCAAACAATTCCACAAAAGTATGTACGTTTTAAAATTCAATTAATGTTCGCAGATCTGAAACAATAAAATTTAAATACCCCTAAAACTCATTTTTTGAAATATTTTATTACGCCATTTTTATACGTTTAATGTATATCTTAGAATTTATTTTCAGGGCCTTAGGGACGTATCATTTTGATTGGAAGTTTCTTAATGTTTTGAGCTGGAAAAAAAAAGGTTTTATTTTTTTTCTCAGGCATCCCTTAATGTTCCACTTCAAACGTATGAAAACGGAAGTATTTGTAATCTAGTTAAAGAGTAGGTATGCTCTAATTTTTACATTAAAACTTCATCGTGGGCACTCGATTCTTTTTAATATCATATACTACGTTACATGCTTATATTTATTAGTAGGATGAACCCTATTGTATTGGTCTTTTAATTCAAGCCTTAGTTTTCAGCGTTTATACCCCATTACACTATTACAGTTTGATGCATATTTGTCCGGTCAAGAGAAATGTTTAGGGATTCCAAACATAACTTTCACATTATTTATAAACAATATTTTGCGTAGAATATTTTAAAGGCTTAATGTTGTACATTATTATAAAATTACTATACACAAACTCTTTTAAATCTGATGGGCAGGGCTTATGACTGGCATTGTTCCATTAATTAAGACCAACATTTTTTTGCTACTAGTATAGAACCCCAAGTAGAATGGCCCAGTTTTATCTCAATGATATCGTTAAGATATCAGTTGTATTTTTAATCTTTTCAACCAATGTTGAACGAAAAGTTTTTAGGTCTCTAGCAAAAAATTAATTTCTCTACAAAACAGCTATAGACCGCAGAAATGAAATTTAAAATAAAATTGACTTAAATAAATACTTTCTACATGTTTCATTTGACATTACAATTCTTGGACACTCTTGGGTGCCATTCAAGGAATAGCCCTTATGTAATGAATTTCAATTGAGAAGGTTCTAATTCGCCATAAATGGAAACTGAAATAGAATAACATTTCCGAAAATAACCTAAGTATAAGAGAAAGCAATTCAGTTTTCTGTCATTAAACTTTTCATAATCAAGACCTGAAGATAAAAAGATTATTATCAGGACTATCTATCCAGGACTCAATCCTAATTAACGACAAAACTGACTAAGCACTAGACAAGACATGGCAAGAATTGACAAACTATTTTCATACTTAAAGGTAATGGTAGCGAGTTCGAATCCCGTCTGGACAAAGGAATTTATTTAGTTAGAGAATTTATTAAATAAAATCCTTAGCCTCACTCTGGCTAGAAAAGGGTAGTAACCTGTAGATAACCCGTCCCAATTAGCCTTAGTTGTAAAAAGTGGACGTTAATAAATAATTTAATTTAATTTTGTTTATTTAACTAAAATGTTAGCCATGTGAGTTGAAGTGTTAGCCTTAATCTCACATGGTAAACCTAAAGTGTCGAGTTCGATTCTTGCCTGGGCAAAGGAAATTATTTAGTGACGGAATTCATTAAATAACGTCCTAAGAACCACCCCCGGGCTATTAAAGGATGGTAACCTGTAGATAACCCGACCCGATTAGCCTGAGTTGGAATAAGTGGACGTTAATAAATAATAATAATAATTTGATTTAAAGATAATGAAATTATTTAATTTGTTGGACTCGCTAGTCATGTGAGTTAAAGCGTTTGACCTTTATCACATGTTACGAAACCTAGAGTGGCGATTTACGATTCTCGCCTGTGCAAAGGAAATTATTTAGTGATGAATTCATTAAATAAAAGTCCGTCACGCAAATCGGCTGCGTAAACTAAGCAGATTTCCCCTGTGAAGTTTTTACAATAAAGAAATCTGCATACTGGTAACACAATACCACCGTGATTAGTAATGAGAAATCTTTTCAGTTAATTAAAATAAATACCCAACTGTTACGGCTTCTGAAAATTGTAAGAATACTTTTATATTTTAATAACTCAAATTTTACTAGTCCAAGAACTAAAGAAGGAGGGGGGGGGGCGGATGAACAAAACGTATTTGCATAAATCTCACAAAGTAAGGAAGGTAAGGTAAGGTTAAAAACGCCAGATTAGAAGAAGCTTCCGCCGGAGCCGAGCAATGACGAAGATTGCCGACATAATCCGAACTATACCCCACCACAGACTTCAAAAAAATGCAAATATCTCGGTTAATATTCAAGATAGAGAATAAATTGTATATAACAATATTTATAGTAACATGATTAATTTGCAATAAGATTGGTTATGTACAACTTTCGATCCGATGCATAGTAAACGGAGATATTTAGAATTTTCGAAAATCCCCCCCTTTAAAAACCCCCCTCCCTCTGGTCCGATTTCAGCCATTAACGAACTTGATCTGTCTTTTTACATAAACGGTTAAATATCGAGTTTCGTAAGTAGTTACGTGGATCAAACAAAAAATTGCGACCGCTAGAGCGTTAACAAAAGATGCAATATATATAAATATATATAAAAATATAAATATATATAATATATATATATATATTGCTATTTTTGAGGTGCATCGCTAAGTAATAGAGGATTTCGGCTATAGTGGTGCAGATAGCCATTACTAGTGTCTCATTGCACGATATATACTTTTAAAAACCAAGCTATTCTATTATTTTTGAGGCTGCATCGCTGGGAAGTATCGTCATTATGAGGATTTCGGTAAGATGTGGAGCAGAATAGGCCGAAAATCCTCATAAAGGGTCTATAATATAAATATATATATATTCTATTTTGAGGCTGCATCGCTGGGAAGTATCGTCATTATGTATTTCGGCTATAGTGGAGCAGATAGCCGAAATCCTCATAATGACGATATATATAATATATATAAATATATATATATATATATATATATAAAATATTCTAAACTTTTTGAGGCTGCATCGCTGGGAAGTATCGTCATTATGAGGATTTCGGCTATAGTGGGAGCAGATTCACACCCTGGAAAACCTCATAATGACGATATATATATATAAATATTCTATTTTTAAAGGCTGCATACGCTGGGAAGTAATCGTCATTATAGGGATTTCGGCTATAGTGGAGCAGATAGCCGAAATCCTCATAATGACGATAAATATATATATATTATATATAAATATATATATATATAATAATATTCTATTTTTGAGGCTGCATCGCTGGAAGTATCGTCCATTAATGAGGTTTTCGGCTATAGTGGAGCCCCAGATAGCCGAAATCCTCATAAGGGACGATATATATATATATATATATTCTTTTTGAGGCTGCATCGCTGGAAGTATCGTCATTAAGTGGATCCCTTCGGCTATAGTGGAGCAGATAGCCGAAATCCTCATAATGACGATATATATATATAATATTATATATTCTATTTTTGAGGCTGCATCGCTGGGAAGTTCTCGTCATTATGAGGATTTCGCTATAGTGAGCAGATAGCCGAACATCCTCATAATGACGATATATATATATATAAATATATAAATATAATAATATATTCTATGTTTGAGGCTGCATCGCTGGAAGTATCGTCATTAAAGGGATTTCGGCTATAGTGGAGCAGATAGCCGAAATCCTCATAATTGACAAAATATATATATATATATATATATTTTTTAAATAATTATATTCTATTTTTGAGGCTGCATCGCTGGGAAGTATCGACATATGAGGATTTCGGCTATAGTGGAGCAGATAGCCGAAATCCTCATAAAGACGATAATATATATATATATATCTATTTTTGAGGCTGCATCGCTGGGAAGTATCGTCATTATGAG
>CM032231.1:68417500-68640000 GCA_019009955.1 Riptortus pedestris
TAATGAAACATATGGAAAAGTATAACCTTTAGTCTTCCAACATTCAATGAATTTAAAAATTATTACTTATTTCAACTAAGGCTAATTGGGTCGGGTTACCTACAGGTTACCACTCTTCTCTGGCCAGAGTAGGACTAAGGTTTTTATTTAATGAATTCCGTCACTAAGTAAATTTCTATTCCCCAGGCTGGAACTAGCCCAGGCTGGTAGGTTTACCATGTGAGATTAAGGTCGACGCTTTAACTCGCATCACCCCCAAAAAAATGAATTTAACAAATCTCATAAAGGCTGTAGATTGTATCTGAATCCATGCACGCGTGTGTGTGTGGGCGTGATTGTGTATGCATGCATTCACGCTTATAAAAGTAAATAATATTCAAGAATTTATTTTTGTTTTAATTTATACCTCTCTGTTAGGGGGTGAATATTATAATGAAAGATTGTTATATTTATATCTCTTTGTAATTGTAAGATATAGGTTAGGTGTAAAACATATGTTTTGTAGATTCCAAGAAAAGACTTTTGTTTAGCAGTCATGAGTTGAATAATAAAGAGACACATTCTGATGAAACATGCTAAATTTTTTTTTGTGCTTTAGAGCACTCTCACAGAATTTTCGATTCTTCACATTACTCTTATAACTTTGTGTTGGTCATTATAGTAATGCCAACCGTCTGCTATTTTTATTTTTCAACAAGCATAATATCAAAAGTAATCGGTAACAGCGTATTGGCTACAAGAAAAAAATAAATCCCAATGCCAGCAATAAACATATTGCCATTCCACGTTACTATTGTCTGTATATAACTGAAAATAATATCATTTCATGACCCTACTTTATATGTAGTGAGTGTATTACGTCATAAGTCGCTCGCAGAATGCTAGTTGTATGAAGCACGGTCCATTGAAGCTCCAATTTCATTTTTATAGAGCAATTGTTGAGCTGGGCGAGTTGAGTGAGCTGCCCATTAAAGCTACGAATCGGTAGGAGGCGAGGGGTAAAAGGCAGAACGGAGTGGGGTAAGAAGGCCAGTATGGGATCGCTCTAAAAATGATATATGCCCACTTTTCTTGTATGGCCCGGCCATTTGTGGTCCTCAATTATGAGCGATATGACTCCCGGGCCCCAAGAATGCTTAAATTCTAAAGAAAGAAGGGGGTTTCCAGTGATTAATGCCATTAAATTTCCTTTAACACTCTATGCGTACTCACAAGTTCCCTCAGAAGTAGGTCACACTCCTCAAGATAACACCTTTACCGTATATATTTAATTTCACTCTTAATATACACTTTTAAGTTATGTACGTATTACAATTTCATTTAGAGTAACATTTTATTTATTATTTGGTTTATGCCCACATCGATGGTGATTGGCAAGATCTCTTTTAGGGGTTAGTTAGAACACACCTTGGTTTTACTTTATTTATATAGCACGCAAAATATTCCTTAAATATACTGCTAAAAAATGAATAGGGATATTGGTAATTTTTTCTTATCCTATTAATTTTAATTAGATCGACCTTAATTAAATTACTTTTTATGGGGGGAAAAGACAATAATTTCTAATAAATATTAATGATATCTATAATTACAAAAAAACAAAAATGCTAAGCCCCATTAATACCAAAAAACAGCCAATATCCCTATTCATTTTTGAGCAGTATATATTAGTGTTTCTCATATCCGTGCTTTATCTAAATGAATATAATATTTATTTATTTATGTATGTCGCAATTTTAGCTATTCACACTTCTCATGTTATAAAAATAAGAGTTGGTATAGCCACCTTAAAATAAAAGAAAAATATGTTAAAATATCGGCACGGTTGCATTTTCTCCAGCGCATATTAATAGTAGAAGATTCGAATTATTTGGTAAGGTCTTTGGTAAAAGTTTTAAATATAGTTGAAAAGATGTGTCTGTTGAAGGTGTTTCATGATTGTCGCGATGTATGGGCTGTTGTCTTGTAGTAGTTCTGATAGGTTGGTGGGTAAGTTCTTGTCGGTTATTTGTCTGCAGTCTGTAAGTAAGTGTTTGATAGTCAGCTGTGTATTGCACAGTGTACATAAAGGTGGATGAGTTCTAGTCATGAGGTGTCCGTGTGTTATCCGTGAATGGCCATGTCTCAACCGACCAAGGACTACTTCTTCTCTTCTAGTGTGCCGATTACTTGACTGCCATCCACGAATAGTGCTTAAAATGGGAAGTGGAATGGCATCAGACAGACACAAAACTAAGAGAAATGAATATAATAAAAGTTATCCCTTTTAAATTGTTTTTGGGGCTCAGGTTAGCCATCTGAGTTAAAGCGTTGACCTTAATCTCACATGATAAACCTAGAGTGGTGAGTTTGATTCCCACCTGGGGGAATTTATTTAGTGACGGAATTCATTAAATAAAATCTTTAGTTCCACCATGACTAGAAAAAGGTGGTAACCAGTAGATAACCCGTCCCAATTAGCCTTAGTTGCAAAAAGTGGACGTTAATAAACAATTTAATTTTAAATCTTTCTAAGCAGGCTTTAGACCTATTGTATTTTATTCTATATGTATTTCTAAATGATGTTTTAGATATGTTAGTATTTGGACAATATATTCGTTGCTGTCAGTTAGTAGTTCTGTCATATCGAAGGGTGTCAAGATTTATTCGTTGGATACAGTCTGTTAGAATGAGTTTCATCGTAACGTGTTTGTTGCAGTATTTGCATATAGGGTTGTGTGTCCTTGTCATTAAGTGTCTATGTGTCAGGTTTGTGTGGCCGATCCTGAGTCTGGCAAGAACAACTTCCTCCCGTCAACTTACTCCCATGGCTTGATGGCCGCTCCTTAATTGTACTTTAAGTGTAACATAATATAAGCATTATTTCTGCAATATAATTGTCTATACTTATGGAGATGAGAATGTAGGCCAGGTAAATGTGTTTACTCAAAAGTGCACTATCTACGGCTAGCAGTTGACGAAAATTAAGCCGAATCATATAAATATAATCAAGTCTGGTATCGTTCTAGCAGCCACAATGTTTTTATATTATAATCAAAATGTTTTTATATTATACTCTTTCATGCACAAATTAAAATGAAAAAGTTCATTAATAGAGTAAATCGAAGGTGAAAATTATAAAGTTTGCCGTTACTATTCAACACATCAATAAGCTACTAATCAAGTAATTTACAATTATTATTTGTTATTTTATCATTTTCACGCCCGAGTAAAAAAAATAAAATAAAAAAAAGTAAAAATTATACTGTATACACTAGAAAGTTTTTTTTCTGGGTTTTAACTAAAGAAGAAAGTAACCCTGGCTGGAGAAC
This sequence comes from Riptortus pedestris, assembly GCA_019009955.1. Classification (NCBI taxonomy): domain Eukaryota; kingdom Metazoa; phylum Arthropoda; class Insecta; order Hemiptera; family Alydidae; genus Riptortus; species Riptortus pedestris. The sequence continues at coordinate 68,420,812 of CM032231.1, forward strand.
AGAGAAAAACTTTACATAACCTGTCCCTTAGTTTAAAAAAGTGGGAATTAATGATATTTAATTTAGATAGATAGATATTTTATTAGCTTATGTTTACAAACATGTTGCCAAGAGTCTGGTCAATTACTGTTAGTGTAGTTATTAATATTATATAACGTATTAAAAAATGTATAAATAAAAATAATAATATTTTCTAAATTACAAATTAACAGTATATACTTTGGTATGCAATAAAATAAAAATATTACTCTAAATAATTATAATACTAAATTCAATAAATCATAATTTAATGTAAATGTAGATTAAATAACTTTTTTTTAATGTCTAAATAAAGATTAGTTTTCTGATATATCAAATATAATTCTTCTCTATTTAATTTATAAATATCATATATTCTATCGAAGTATGGTGTTCTTGTGAAACATTTAATTTTCAAAGAATCTAATATTCGTCATCGATAGGTCGAATCAAACAATATTTTTGTTAAAGAATAAAAAATTATATCCCCAATCAATAAATGGTTTTTCATAAGACAATTCTGTTAGTAGATTTGAGTATCGTTTTCACATTTACTTATACTCATTAAATATGGGCTTTAAAATTGTTCAATAAAAGCCTTTATGAAAAGTGTAGAAAATGAGCAGAATTACCGACCAGATATTCTGAGAAGGCGATGTAAGTCATTAGATGGAGAACATTAAAGTGCCAGGACGGGCCGAAGGGTGTTAGCGGCGATAAAACATTTTACAAGCAGCTATTAACTGTTTGCAAGTCGTTAAAACGTCAGTCACGTCTCTAGAAAGAATGGTTGACTGCGTGTTTTCATGGCACGACTTCCAACTCTTCCTTGCCTCATCCGCTACCACTTACTTCCCAAGGCATAACTCTTAACTTGAGGTATATTAGAATAAATCTTAATGGCTTATCTCAAATCTGTTTAGTACCCATAGCATTAACTCTACTATCTCATGTACTTAAAGCAAATGATAACTACATACTTCTATGAGCAAACTTAAATAAAAGTGAGTGTATATTTTGGTTCTAATAGTAAATGTGTTTAGTGCCTTCAAAGGTAAAATTAATCAGATTACGTCCTATTAAATATGAAACAATTTGACTCCTGAGCCTACTTTACGACTTCCGCGGAAGGTCAAGCAGTCAGATTGGAGCTATCCTATTGTATTGTTACGTTTTATTACAAAGTACTTCAGTAATAAACGTGGTTGATTTGAGTTCTTTTGGATTGCAAAACTAAAGACACACAGGTTTCACAATTTTTATCACTGCACATTTTATTTAACAATACACTACACACTTAGTGACTTATTCTTAATTACTACTCGCAGAATGCGCCGATAGCGTCACTGTTCTTGTTATTACACAGTCCAATAATTCACTCAAGGTCACTGAAGTACTCAAAAAGACGCCACTGCACTGTCCTTTACTTCGCGAAATTAACGGCACTAGACTGCCTTAAACAGTACTGCGCTAAACTGTTTATTACAGCCACGGTACAACTCTGTTCTCCACATAAAAACCCTTTACCGCACTGCAACTAAGTCGCACTGTAGCACTGAACGCACTTGATGAGCACTTGAAGACAGCTGAGAACAAAACTAAAACTGTCGGGCGAGTTGCACATGCTTATATAGAGGAGCGGCAACATCAAAGGGCGTAGGTCTCGAAGGTACTGGACTCTTCGAGGTCTGACTAGGACGGGCGCGACCATACGCCGGCACCCCTTTGATCTCCGTACTCTCCAAATACGTGACTATCTCGTTTTATCAGATTTCCCTCAAGGGAAATCAGCTATTGAGGTCGTAGTCTTGACGCGATTTTCGAAACATTTCTTCAAAAGTCCATCGATCCTACTCAGGAGATGACGAAAATGAGGTCCATTCAAAATTATATATATATATTTTTCTGTTAACGCTCTAGCGGTCGCAATTTTTGTTTTATCGTTACGAAACTCGATATTTAACCGTTTTTATGTAAAAAGACAGATCAAGTTCGTTAATGGATAAAATCGGACTAGAGTGGGGATGTTCGAAAACTCCAAATATCTCTGTTATTATGCATCGGATTGAAAAATTGTATAGAACCAATCTTATTTCAAATTAAATTTACTATAAATATTGTTATATACATTTATTCTCTATCTTGAATATTAACCGAGATATTTGCATTTTTATGAAGTCTGCGGTAGGGTACAGCTCGGATTAGGTCGGCCGTTTCCGTAACTGATCGGCTCAGGTGGAACCTTCTTCTAACCTCACCCGTCGTTTCTAACCTTACCTTACCTTCGTTACATTGTGAGATTTATGCCAATACGTTCTGTTCATCCGTCCCCCCCCCCCCTTCTTTAGTTTTTGGACTACTAAAATTTGAGGCATTAAAATATAAATTATTCTTACAATTCAGAAGCCATTTCAGTTGGGAATTTATTTTAATTAACTGAAAGATTTCTCATTACCGCTTGTATTTAATCACGGTGGTGTTGTGTTACCAGTATGCAGATTTCTCTATTGTAAAACTTCACATGGGAAATCTGCTTAGTGCTTTCATTTTCACAACAGTAATGTGGCGCCAGAATAAACATACTATAGTTACAACTTTACTCACGTAGCTACTCAGTTGATCTTATTTGACAAACATCCAAGACAGTAACTAATATACAACTGAATAAAATTTAAAGGTCCATCTCCTTGAACCCAGCATCTGTTTGTCAATATGTTAATAAATTGAAAGTTCCGTTCCTATTAAGATAACCCAAGTCAAGTATAGAATATTATTTATTATATTCCTTACTATAGAGTAAAAGATATATTTTCCTCTATAGGATCTTTCATTTCTGCTGCTCAAGACAGAAGTTTATACTTATACAGATTCAAACTTACTGACTCAAATACTTGTAAATGCGACAGTTACACTGAACAGACATTTACCCACCTGATTTATGAATGTAGACTGACTCAAGACATACGAAGACAGTTAAATATTCCCGCTTGGCCTATCAGTCCTGATATTTTATTTTCAAAACATATAAATTTATTAAAAGCAATAGCCTATGATATTCTTAAGCTGAGAGAGGAAAAAATAATATAATATTAATATTAGGAAATTTTGTTTTATTAGTTATTTACTTGTATTCCTAATTGTTCTTATTTAATTTTTTTGTAAAGATTAATTTTCATGTTCTTATTTACATTTTTAATATGTATATATAAAAATGTTAAATGTTTTGAGAAAATGCACATATAATGCAAATATGCATGGGATGTGCAGAAAATAAAATCCCTCCACATAGGGTTACTATGTAGAGGAAATGCACAGAAGTTTATCATTTTAAATAGACATATGATATCTTTAACAATTTTGTGTATGCGTATCATTTTATCAAGTGAAGAACTACGAAATGCAATGCTTAGTAGCAATTACATAGATAAAAAATTAATGCGATATGTTTAGTTGAATATTTGTAGATCAGTTCATTAGTTTAGAACTAGACTACAAATATGTTTTCATGTCCATATTCAGACATATATATATACACACATTGTTTTGAACGGACCTCATTTTCGTCATCTCGTGGGTAGGATTGACGGGCATGTGATGACATTTTTCGAAACTTGAGGTTTTACAAACGTCAATTCCATATTTAATTAAGTAGACATACAAACTTTAGTACTTCTAGCAATTTCGACTTGTTTATCATAAAGTCCATTATTACAAGAATATTTGTCATAAACTAGAGGAGTTACTCCTACCCGGGTAACAATAACTGAGACAGAACCTTTAGCCTTTGGCTGGGCAAAAACGCTATTGCTCTTCAGAGAACTTGGATAATGTCTGAGAAGCATTAATGATATAATAACAGAGACCCTAGGTCGTCAGCTATAGTACACTACAGCTTTAATTAGTTTTATCAGTTTGAACCTATTCTAGTTATGCTTTTATCTAGGTTATAGCACAGTAGAATAACTTTTGGTGGGATATCGTATTTATTTTATTATAAATCTAAATTAACATGCAAAAATACCTTTCAAACATACTCTACACATTAAAAAGGGTAATTAATTTGGCCATAAACAGTAATAATATTACAATTATTATATAAGTAAGCAATAGCGATATTAAAAAATTTACTCCACTCATTGGGAAATGAGTAATTTCTTGACGCGGATGACTTTTTAATAGGTACTTTTAGAATATTCATATTTTACTCGAGTTACGACCGTTATTTACAAAATGAAGGGAATCCTTTTTATAGGGCTTATGTATATGATCTTCAGATTCTATTTGACAACTTCACTTACTTTTAGCAGGTTTACATCAAGTGAAATCGGCTACTGTTCTACTCAAGATGTATATTCAAAACTTTTCTTCATATGTGTCCATTGATCGAGCAGATTACGTAAATGCTGTCCGTTCAGAATTGTGTATGTGTATATATATATATATATATATATATATATATATATATATATTGTAAGCAGGTACCAGTGCGTTTAGGCTCTTGCCCTTCTCCTCTCCCATTGAGCCATTCCTACGTTAAGAACTAATTTTATAATACCAATATGATACTTCCTCCAACAGACATAATACCAAGTTTGTACTGTCTTTCGACATTAATTTTTCTCCACAATTGTTCAAATGAAACCAAAGTGGATTGTAATAAATGTAGACATTTTATGTGCAGACGTGAGATTAATGATGATGTAAGTCTGATTTTTAGCTTGGGTATATACCTACGTCGATCTGACTTATTATATATACGTGTATATATATATATATATATATATATATATATATATATGTGTCTGTGTGTGTGTGTGTGTGATTTTTTAATGTTGGTAATGTCCACGCCATAACATCTAATTTGACCTTTGTAGATTTTCTTGAATTTGTGAAGTGCATGTTTCGTGGCTTAAATGCCTCCTATTCAGGATTTTAATCGCTCTTGAAAATGATGTCCTCATTACATACGCCGATCTGGAGGAGCACTCATCCACCCAAAGAAAGTCCCTCTGAAGAGTATTGAATATTGAGTTTGAAAAGGGGTTTAATTTCTAAGGGCTCTTCGTTTAATAGGTAGTTTTCCAGGAAATAAAACTGTTTAAAACTATTTGGGTTTATATAATAAATTAGTTCTATTTCCACCGGGGAGCCTGGGAATTAAATAAATTCCTCAGTCCCACCCTGGCTAAAAAATAGTGGTAACCTGATGATACCCCGTCCCAGCTAGCCATAGAAGCGAAAAGTGGACGATAATAAAAATAAAATTAATTTATTACGATACATTTTTTGTGCAGTTGTATGTAAATACCACACCTTGTAATCAGTGATAATTGAGATCAGTGACGATATCGCGTTTTTGTATTTGAATTGACTGTCGCTGGTAAATTACTCCAGTTGTGACACACGATGAAATTGACGGTTGTGCTCTCCTATTGACCAAGTTCCGGACCAAATACGAAGGCCTAAGGCCATTGTCTTCCGAAGCGAGGCCCAATAATTGAGGGGCTATTAGAAATGCGTATCAGTTAATTAATTATGTTTGACTTAAGCCGGAGAGGTGTCGGATTGTAAGAGGATCTAATTGAGGCTTGGAAGGGTGAGGGCGACATTATGACTGGCGGCGACCCATAGCCTGACTGTGGGTGACAGCAAAGCAATCCCTCCCCCAGGTCTAGGATATGGGGACAATGCTGTCAGGAGCAGGGCATCTCGCTCTCACCATCCTATCTCACTAATTTGCACCTCCATCAACGAGAGCATCTCGCCTTTCTTACCAAACCATCCTCGTCTTACAGTACTTGCAACTCGCCTTAATCTTATCATATACTTTTACTTCAGGAGGGCTGATATTTCAGAGCCACGATACGCTAAGTGTCAAACCATCTTACATGAATGAAAAAAATCCGTCACGCGGGGGCAGCGTAAACTAAGCACATTTCCCACGTGAAGTTTTACAATAGAGAAATTTCAAGAGAGCCGAACAGTTACGAAAACGGCCGATCTAGCTTTTGGCGGGAAAATCACTCGTCTGTTACCCGCCCACATTTAATAAAAATTCAAATATCTCGGCTAATATTCAAGATAGAGAATAAATGTGTATAACAATATTTATAGTAAATTTAATTTGCAATAAGATTGATTCTATACAATTTTTCGATCCCACGTATAGTAACGGAAATATTTCAAATTTTAGAAAATCCTCCCCTCTAAACCCCCCCTCCCACTAGTCCGATTTCAGCTATTAACGAACTTGATCTTTCTTTTTACATAAAACGACTAAAAATCGAGTTTGGTAACGACCAAACAAAAATTGCGACCGCTAGAGCGGTAACAGACAAATATATAGATAGATAGATCTATATATATATATATATATATATATATACAGTTTTGAACGGACCTCATTTTCGTCATCTACTAGGTAGGATCGATGGACATTTGAAGAAAAACTTCGAAAATTCCGTCATGAGTACAACCTCAATAGCTGATTTCCCTTAAGGGAAATCTGCTAAAACTAAGAGTTGGAATAGCCACCTTAAAATAAAAGAAAAATATGTTAAAATTTCTACAGTCGCAAGTCGGCACAGTTATATTTTCTCCAGTGTATATTAATGATAGCAGATTCGAATTCTTTAAGTTAAGGTTTGGTAAAAGTTTTAAATGTAGTTGAAAAGATGTGTCTGTTGGAAGTGTTTCATGATTGTCACGATGTATGGGCTGGTGGGTAAGTTCTTGTCGGTTATTTGTCTGCAGTCTGTAAGTAAGTGTTTGATAGTCAGCTGTGTATTGCACAGTGTACATAAAGGTGGATCAGTCCTAGTCATGAGGTGTCCGTGTGTTATCCGTGAATGGCCGTGTCTCAACCGACCAAGGACTACTTCTTCTCTTCTAGTGTCCCGATTACTTGACTGCCATTCACGAATAGTGTCTTTTATTTCTCGTAGTTTTGTGTCTGTCTGATGCCATTCCACTTCCCATTTTAAGCTGACTTCTCTTTTAATAAGTTTAATGGCATCGTGTCCTGTAACGTGATCAGTGTGTAATGTGTCAAGTTCAGTCGCTAATTTTGCATGTCTGTCAGCCAAGATATTTTCCGTGATGTCTGCATGTCCTGGTATCCAATGAATAGTTATTATTTTATTAATTTGTGTTTGTAAGTTCGTTAGTAATTCCTGAAGCCGTCTTGTGAGTGGGTGAGCTGTGTAAAGATCAAGTATTGACTGCATAGAACTGTAGGAGTCGGTAAAAACAAGATGAGGCACAGGGAGACAAAGTGAACCTTACTTCATATAATATCCCAAAAGAGGTTTTTTTATTTCACAATTCCTATGTTGAAAGTAGAGCAGGATGAATGTTGTTACGCAGTAGGAAATGGCGGAGCGAGTCATCAGTCAGCGTCTTTCCATATCAATATATGTTTATTCCTATTCTCTATCGTAATGAAAGGTTTCAAGACTGCAGGTATTTTAACTTTAGGTGTACCCACGCACTGCAAGGTGCAAGGTTACGCACGGCCACCAGTGTCCCAACTTAATATTTAAAGAAACTTATTACGCCCTTTTCAATTTGTTGAAAAAAAGCGAATATTAGAAGCAATATTAGAATACTACAAGGTAGGATGTACACAGGTACAGGTAGTTATATCATAATCAAATGTATCAATTTTTAGAGATAGACATTTGACTACTGATAGCACAATGCCATCGTAGACATCCTCCAGAACAGAAATGTAGGATATTTTCTAATTGCGATAAATAATGAAATAATGAAGAGGAAAAGCCTAATATGAATGCTAGATGGGATGAAATCAACAATGGGGTTAAAGTCAAGAAAGTTGATTGGATCACCAGAGGTTTTCATACCCATATTACATGAGGTTGGTTATTTCAAATTGCAGTTTGAGAAGATTTTGCTTTGAAGTAAGAAAATGGGAAGAAATATATTTCCCAAGAGATGGGAGGACGAATTTTATAAAACCTGTAAAGTTCGCGTCCGGACTAGGATTGCTAGGGAAAGAGTCGAATGAAAGAAATTTTCAAAGATCAATTGCAGCGTGAGGCTGAGAGAAAGACTAACATCCCCATAAAAAAAAAACATTAATTATGCACAATGCATGATTAAATAACCTCATAAATTATTGGCAGATATTGTGATGTAGATGTAAAATACATAATAAAAATTTATAAAAGTGCATTTTTCAATATTTAAGGTTGAATAAGCTTAGTTTTTTTTACATTTAATTTACTGAAGAACTTTTCAAAATCTTCCTTAATATCATTTTTCATCAATTATTTCTCTTACTATCGTCATGAAGCCAAAAAGTTTGTTATGATGATATTGTTACAATTTATTACAAAATCAGTATTAAACGTTGTTTATATGAGTTCTTTGGATTGCAAAATTAAACACACACAAGCTTCACAGTTTTTATCACTGTACCATTTATTTAACAATGCACTATACACTTGGTTAATTATACTTAATTACTACTCACAGTATGCACAGTACACAAAAAGACGGCACTGCACTGTCTTAAACACGGCACTATACTGTTACTTACAGTCACGGCATAACACTGTTCTTCACATAAATACACTTTACTGCACTGCAACTAAGTCGCACTGAACGCACTTGATGAGCACTTGAAGACAGCAGAGAACAAACTAACTGTCGGGCGAGTTGTACATGCTTATATAGAGGAGCGGCAACATCAAAGAACGAAGGTCTCGAAGGTACTGGACTCTTTAGTCTGGAAAGATCCAGGTGCTGTCGGCGCCAGACCCTCCTCCGTCGGCTCCTTTCATCTACATTGTACTTCCCAAATACGCGGCTATCTCTGTTAATTTTGCATGTATTTAAATTTTCGCAACAATATTATTAGTTTTTTACAATTTATTTTGTTGTTAAGTTTCCTTTATTTTAAGAAATCCATGCTCTATGTGTTCCCTAAGTGACACTTTATTGTATTCTACTATGCCGCTGTCGAGTTTCGGTGTACGCCAGCGAAAATATTAAACACTTTAACTGACCCCCGTTGCATTAGTATTTTTAATAATGATTCTACCTACAATTACTGTAGAATTTCAGTTATTATTGGTAACTATTATCACCACTACTGTAAGTAGAAACAAAACTTAAAGGCAATCGTACCATACGATTTATAGTACCATAAATGATATACTGCGAGGAAAAAGACAGAGAGAGGGAAAGGACCATATGAAGGACAGAAGACAGTAAATAGGGTTATGTGAAGGGCCGTAATAATGTTTACCGAGGGACCCTATATCGTTTGTTGTCACAAACAGTAAATATTTTGGCACTTTTTATACTGTCTGAGGTTAAGCCTCGTAAACCAGCAGATAGGCGTGCCATCACAGATAACATATGCAAAGGACAAGCCAGTCGTTCAACTCATGACACGTCCTTTTTATCTCTAGAACCTTCCGACACTTCCGCCATACTTTTTAGTGTTATAATATAAGTGGCATGAATATGAAATGCAATTCAATTTTGTGCGCGTATCTCTTTAAAATCTGAATTATAAGCGCCATTGGTCTCATCATAAAACAAAACTTCAATTAAAGCTGTCAATTATTTTCTGTTAATTTGAAGTCAAATCTCATTAACATCATTAATGAATACATCCAAGTATAAAATCTCTCATTCAACAATAGCGAGATTCTATTTAATTCTCTAATTCTCTAATTGTGTCTTTAATTTTAATTGATTGAAGAACATTGTTTAAAAAATAAATGTAGTCATTGTCCAAGTATATACTAATTTGGATATAATATACCAATATTCTTTGCCGCCTTTTCTTCTCGGAGGTTCTATTCGATTTTTTTTTTTTTTTTTTTTTTCAAATTCCATAGATAATACCTAAAAGATGGCGAAAATGAAGCCAGTTCAAAATTTGTATATCTATAAACACCACTATAGCGGTCGCAATTTTTGTTTGGTCATTACCAAACAAGATATTTCAGCGTTTTATGTAAAAAAAAAAGAACAAGTCATTAACGCCAGAAATCTATAGGAGTTTAGTGGTGGGAATATCTAAAATTGGTAATATTGACAGCTCAAAAATTATTATAGGGCGTTATTGTCGTAAGTTTAATTTCCAATAAATATTGTTCTTTTTTCCCTATCTACATAGGTATAACTGAGGTATCAGCATTTCTTAGTTTTGAGCCTTTAGTAAGCCACCACACCTACTCATCTCATATTTATAATAAGCGGATATACATATCATGAAAAATCATCTTCATAGCTTGTGTATCAAATAAAGTTTCGCAGAATTTTACTATGCGAGATACTTGCAAATATTTTTGTGTAATGCAAAGATTATATATCTAGAGATATCAATATTTAATTATTCCATGCCATACTCTATACCCAACCGATACATATAAAGTTAATGACAAAATAAGTTAAGTGTCGTAATCGGCACAGGCAGGAGAGGAGATTCTAAACGGTTTTCAACATTCAAAGCTAAATATGTCGGTTATTTTGACCCTCAAGTGTTATGTAATTAAACGTGTGAATTTTATAATGTCCTACAGTTTGTGTTGTATATACGTTTTCTCTTAGTTATTTTTTTTTATTTATTTATTTATACAGGAGCAACCGCATTTTGGCGATTTGGCTCAAAGTTTCGCAATGTAAAAAGAAAACAAAATTATAGAAAAATAACAAAAACTGAAACAACAAATAAAAAAAATAAATACAACAAATAATCATTAAATACTAGTAGTAAAAACAATTAATAAACATAAGACATAAATAAATATTAGATAAACAAACATAAACAAACATTAGACTAGTAATAAAGACATCAATTAAAAATGGTTTTATTAAAAATATTATGTTATTCCTATATAATAGTACATTTATATTATTATTATTATTATTTTTTAATTTTATTTATTTAGTTTTGTGCCCCACAGCGATGGTGGTTGGCATTATTAGGATGATATATTTACTCCTTCATGAGCTTACCTTTTTTTGTACTTTTATATTATGGAAAATATTTCCTGATTCTTACTCATATCCATGCTCTTATTTTAACTTTTATTATTTGTTATCATCCATCAGTAATCCTCACTCTTTCTCCTGTGATATTCAATTTTCAGATATTGTATTAATAATCATTTCAATGTTTCAATGACTTTGAAGTGCGTTCGGTTGCACATTCGAATTTGAGATGACACCGTCAGCGTACCACTCAAACGTATGTAAGTCACTTCAGTACACACTTTAGGACTTTCTATTTGGTTTGGATGCTCAAGTATAATTTATTTATTTTTTTTAATTTATTATATGTTAAAATATATTTTGTGCCTAATTTAGTAGGCAAGTGCCCGAGTATATGACTGAACCATTAAATAGTTCATTTTTTTCGATTAGCTTATCTCGCATAGCAGTATTTGACGGGACCCTGACCGTTTACACTATTATTACTGCTGTTTCTTCAAACAGTGTTGTATTACATCTGGAGAAACTCTCCATACATTCCCAAGTGGACATATAGTGTGAGAGGTAGTTTTTTTAAAAAAATGTAGCTATAAAACACTGCTGAAAGAAGTTCGGAGGAGAACAACCATATACCGCGAACTCAAGTCGAAAAGTAAGTGTCTTTCTTTCAATCTTGCTGATTTAAACTCTGTGAACAGCTTGACAAATGTGAACCATATATATGTGATGTTCACGCGTTGGGGGTTAGCTTAGTCCAGTACTGTTGGCAAAGTTTTTATTGCCTTAGAGGGTGGATCTCTATTGTTAAACTGCTTTAGAGGATCTCAGAGCCTACTACAAGTGATAGTAAAGACATCGTCAATATTGTGAGTCTTAGCATAACACTGGCAAAGAATATCGGTATGCATAACTATCATTGATAATTTATATCTAGTTGCATACGCCTTTTAGGTTGCTGACCGTGTTAAAATATTTTAGTTATTTAGCTGACTAGATACAATATGTATTGTTTTACTTAGTATTGGTATTGTCCTAGGGATTGACTTCAGTTGCTGTGTGCTTCAGCATCTCAATGTAATTGAGCAGCCCAAAAACTGTATATACCTTTATACAATAAAGCAATATTCTCACTTTATATTTCATTATTTTGTCTCCGTATCATTTGAGTATTTATTTTCAGATATCAAGTCTAGTCATAGTTACGTTTGATTCATATTGTCTCACAAGGCCATGAAGGACTAAAGGAAAATTAAAGAAACATTTTCTTTAAAGTAGTGAGATTACAACCGGCTAATATACAGTTAAATAACGTAAAAGTGGGCAAAGTAGAGCATCCTTACCTATTCTATTAGATTAATAAATACCTCTTCTATAACTTCTAATAGATCTTACATTAAGATTTCACTCCTCTTCCTTATCCATCAAAAAACACCTGGGCAATCAGCAAATATTGAAAGATGCTCAATAGCTTTTCATGGGGATTCGCAAACCAAAGAGTTTTTGTTACCGTCAGACAAATGCTCCCGCAGGGAACATTTCGCACACCGTAGCATAAACTACAAATAATTTCCATTTGCTGCAATGCATCACTGATGACATCATCACTCATTCTGTTTTCTGTTTCACCTGAAATAAAAGAAATATGAAAAATCGTCTTGAAGTGGGACATGATATGTTTAGAGATACAGTAGCATTATGAGTAAGGTTGGGGCCAACTAATGACATACAAATACAAGTAACTTTGCTATTATCGACGTTAGTAAAAAAAATAGTAGGAATAGATCAGCAGAAGCAATTTGTAGCTAAACATTTTTCATTTCTCTTCCTCAACACACTAATTCACCACCTCTACATGTTTAACATACACAGAAATCTCACCAGAAAGCACTATTTATACATATACTAACTAACTTTCATGAAATTTGCCTATTAATAAAACCATTGCATTGCATTATATTACCATACAAATTATTTAATATCATTTCCTTAAATGTAACCATATTATATATGGTATCTATAAACAAATGTTTCGCAACCTTAATACTTGCCCACCCAATTAAAATACACCTGTATCTATAAATTTTATTTCTGTCTTGTTATATACATCTTTTTTCTCATGTATTTTATGTAGATATTTTCTTTCATTTTCCCCATGGTTATGTATCGTTCATTATAAAAAACGTTTACATTGTCAAAATAAAACTATGTGTTATATTTAAAGGCAGATTTTTAAGCAACCAATGACGTTTTATATTCATTTTTGTCAACAGTTTTATTGAAATGTATCGTTTCGTGACACATTGACTTATTGCTAACTTAAAATGAGTAATAGTGGGGATTTACTTAATGCTGTAAAATAAAAGTAACTTTCGTAATATTTGCGTTAGCAAAAACAAGTGTAGAATATTAAATTTTCTACAAAAATATAGAAAATTAGATTGGTTCTTTCACATTTTTCTATCAGATCATCCACTCTTAGGCAGATTTCAGCCTTTAACGAATTTGAACTTTAATTAGTTTCACATAAAACCACGTAGTATCTTTCGATTAATAAATGCGGCCAGTAAAGTTAACACACACTCTCTCAGATATATATGTATGTATATAATTTTAGCCAATTTTCGTCGATTTCGATTTTTCGAATACTTCGTCATGAATACTACCTGAATAGCTAATTTCCGTTAAGGGGAATATCTTAAAAGAATGTCAATGTCCGTTGAGTAGTTGACATTGAAAGCATCCTTGGTCGTTAGTCCTATTAGTCTAATAAGGGTGCCATTAGTACAAACGCTGAACTGGAATCACAGGAAATACCTTCCAAGCTACACGGAGAAAGAGAGTAAGGTAAGACTCGGACATATATTCTCAGAGTTAGGTACTTTATAAAGCCAGTAAGGTAAAGGCACAAGGTCAGTACTTGATGAATGATTTAATCGGCAAAGTAGTTACAGATCCTCAAATCCCATTATCAAAGTCCGGCTTTAAGTGATTAGGGTATACGAGATGCCTCTTCCAGGAAAATGTCAGTTTATAAGACTTCAAAAGTGCAAGCAAGTAATTAATGAAATGATAAATATGATGACTGAAATGAACAGCCCGATGTCTTGTCTTTCCTATTTAACATGTAATAATGTATGTACCTATTTTTCATCCCATGTATAAAATAATACCTAATGCATTTCCAACTCCATATCTTGGTGCTACATATAAATTAAGAGAGGCAGGCCTGCTACATTATTACTAAAATACTTCCTGGGGACAAACATCCTTTGGCCCGAAAGGGAAGAGCATGATTTCCCATGATAGCCCTCATGCTGTTTTCTCATTTATAGCAATGAGGCGGCGGGAACGGCGAGAGAAATGGTTTAGGCATTGATGGATTTGTGGGATCAGAGCGTGCACATTGCTCAGGATCAGCCTTGAGTGTCTTGGGGCAACTCTTGTGGGAAATATTTCATTAGGGCTGAAGTAGGGGGATTTTTCAGGCTTCCCAGCTCACTCTTCCCAAACGGCACGCCCGATTTGTTTATGTCTCATTTAGTAGTTCTTTTTCTATTTCCTGCTAAATTCTGAATTGGGATTCTCTTTTGGCGTTTGCAAAGATCAATGGCAGTCTATCTATTTTACTCCGGTATAGGTAATGGATTCCCTATAGGTATTTATCTTGTCTCTCACTCCTCTCAGAGACAATCTACAAATTCCTCTCACTATAAATTCCAAATCTGACACGTTGCAATTGAAAACACTTTCCTTTTACTTTCTTATTTACTCACTTATGTAGCTTTGGTAGTGTGTCTTTCTTCCACCTTACACAATCATTAATTTTTACCCAACGATTAACAGCAATAATGTTTCTCAACACATCCTCTAGAGGCAGAGATAAAACAGTCCTATTCCGTCATATTCCTTTTATGCGGAATTTCAACAACTCATATCACCATTGTTTCTAAAATTCCTGTCAGCCAGTGTCAGATGTATTGTCAACTGAAAAAGATTAAGTGAATGTCATAGACTATTTCATTTATACTCCAAGCTGTAGAGCCCTTTTTCGATTTTTGCACCTGTATGCATAGTTATGTACAGTACTAATCAGTATCTCCTCTGATATAAGATAAGTTCACAAAATGACCGACAATAACAATAAAAGACAATAAAAATGTTTCACATATTTATTAAGTAAGTTCAGAATATTATTTTTCTTCCTCCACTAAATTAAGCCTCATAAATAATTGAATATAGAAATAATATACTAATATTGCTAGTTTTAAGGGTAATCAACATTTTCATCAAAAATTACTTCATTAACCCACGCCCTCAATTGCGAAAACGCGCACACACACATACGCTTTTCCATATCTGACAAATGTGAAATACACTTCGCCAAGATTAGAATATATGCAAAAATTTTCATTTAATGAGTAACTAAGATTGAATCCTAATTTTTTTTGTTGTTGCAATAGTCATATCTATGATAAACGAACTGTAAATTCCGATATACATGAAAATTATATAACTCTGTTTATGCAGCCTTATGTAAAATTATAACTAGATTTTATTTTCTTCAAATATATCTCTTTAAGGATATTGAGCTGCTGCTTAATGTTGTCATTGTCCATTCTGTGGTATATGAATACATTGTATTTAACGTATGATAAAAATTTGCAGGTGAAAAGCAAAACGAAAGAATTATTGTATACTTTACTATGAAATAAAGTGTGTGTTTGAATATTACACCTTCTTTCTCAGATTATACTTTATAAAGTAAAGAACAGCTTTGTTTATCCACTACGGCACGCGACTGGCTGTTAACAGAAAGAAAATACGCCTGAAAATTATAATCATAATTTAATTGCAAAAACGTAATTATCAAGCTAATACATATATTAGGAATTGATACGGTAGATGTTATCGATAAGAGGTAAACTGCTGGGTGGTTCATAGGCAGCAATAGATGGGTATAATATTGGTTACGTAATGACGATGTAATCTCCCAAACAGCCAATCTCATGACAGCAACTTGAAGTTCTCAGATTGATCACCACAAAACCATTAATTCCAATAAAATGACCGTCCATTAGGAATCAGCATAATATAATGGCCCTTAGGCGAATATAATGAGTAAAAAGTATTAAACGCAGCTACAGCTTTCTACCGTGCAACTGTACAATATTTATTTGTTTTCCACAAAAATGAATTTAATATTTTTGGAAGAAAAATTCTTAACTATCGTCATCAAATATTTTGTTAATTCCTGTACAAATACCTTTAAATGTATCTCGAACAGTAACAAATTCCATTCTATATAAACGAGAAGTTGGGAATGCAATAGTTCCCCCTTTATCAGCAGATATCCCTTAAGCTATTCAGGTCGTACTCATGACGCAATTTTCGAAAAATTTCCTCAAACGTCCATCGATCCTATGTAAAAAATTTATTTGCGATAATGTATTACAATCCATCAAATACTCCATTACAAATATATTACAACCGTAAACAAATGAATAAAACAGCGTCTATACATTTGGGCTCGATACACCCTTGAGATTAGCAAAATTTGTGAGCCTACCCCCTGCTGGGGTGACTCGCCTAACACATCTAGGCCTAACCTAGGCTTAACACAAGAAATATAATAATAATAAAAATATAAAATAATGATAATATTAATACAAAATACATAAGAAAAAATATAATAAAAATAACCAAAATATAAAACACAACTCCTCAACAGCAAATAAGTAAATTAAAGAGCTCTGCTTGTCCGTACAAAGAACTAAAACAAACATAATGTCAAAATAAAAACTCATAACTTGATTATGGATTATTAGGCAAGAAACCTGGTCCTCACACAGCGGTGGTCCAGTTTTACCCTAGCTACGTCCTTGGGAGCACTTCACACCGACGACTGCATCCTGTTCGGGGGTGGCCATTTTCCTAAATGTTCCGAAATTCATATTGCCACCCCGGAGTATCCACAGGGTCATACAGTGCAGGACTCGGCTTCCCACGCCAATACTCCTAATCTCCTTCTCAGTTCACTTGGCCCAAATTCCTTTGGGAAGACGAAAAAGAGGTCCTTGGAGAGAGAGAAAAAACGTCCAATTCTTCACAATTTGTTTATTTCAGCGCTAAGCGCTTTCAAAGACTAATGTCTCCCTCTTCAGAGCTACTTGCATGCGCTCATTGGGAAAGACAGCAAGCGACTGAAGATGGAGACATTAGTCTTTGAAAGCGCTTAGCGCTGAAATAAACAAATTGTGAAGAATTGGACGTTTTTTCTCTCTCTCCAAGTAAACATTCTTCACTTCCCACAAACAATGCCGTGGAAAAAGAGGTCCGTTGAAAATTGTATCTGTGTGTGTATATATATATATATATATATATATATATATATATATATATATATATACAAAACACCCAACGGTTACGGGTTTTTTTATTAACTTGTTAACTGTTTGTCTCAAGTAGAACTACTTTAGGTTCCTTGGGAAACGTTACAAGATGGACCGGGGCCTCATCATGGGCAGCGCCATCAGTCCCCTTGCTTCTGAAATATTTATGAATGTGTTGGAGAAAAAAAATGAATTATGTCCCCCCGTAACCCTTATCATAGGTTTATTGATTTCTGGGCCCGTTACGTCGATGAAATCTTTACTATCTTTAGTGCCTCAAAGAAGGACTGCAGTCTTCCCTGAATAGCTGATCAGGCTGAAAGAGCATATTAAGAGTGACATCGAGTTTCACGGAGTAGCCTCGTCGGCCGTGAAGTATGAATTGCTTGAGGTTAAGGAGGACAAGAATCTGAACACTCCTGAGGCTTATTAAACTTGATGATTGGAGTATGGGGACAGTAATCTGAATAAAGATGAAGTAGTCAGGCTGTGTCAACTCATCAATAACGATCTCTCCCAGTTGCAGGGCAGGTCGCCCGGCAGCCATGGTACAAGCGAAACTCTCTAGCGTTCATTTTGTTCATTTATGACTAAGCTACATGTCTTGATGATCTCTGTATGTTGCAAAGATATATTTTTATTATTTAATACATGGTTTTGAGACGTGATATCTAAATATAATTTTTTTTTGTTTCTCATGTTTACTATTCTTACCTAATGTGTTAATACGTACTATCCTGCCTACTATTCGGCGTATTGGCGAATTTGTATGAGTTGCCTCGAATAATTGTTCAAATTTTGTGTAGATTATCATTGTTTTGAAAACAAAGATATAAAGCTTTAATCGATCCAATGAACCATATGAAATCCTTATATTTTGATGAATTTACGTTGTTCTTTGTATTCCTACTGAGAACTCCAAGTCAATGGATTTCCGTCAAACGACAGTAGTTCCAGTGACTATCCATAGTAATGGCGGATCTGTATAAGAAGAGCCGGAGGCAGTTTGTCTTGTACTAATAGAGGCGGGCTGAGCGGGCATCATAAGCAGCCACAGAGCCTAATTGTCAAGTTGGGGGTGTAAATCAAATTAGGGTTGCCTGGTCCAAGTTCCCCGGAGACTCCAACTACAAGGAACTGCCCTTAGCGTCCATCGACCCGGGGCCCACCTGTAGCCTCTCGCTCCCTTTCTCCCTCTCGCTCACGCTCCCATGTCACGACCTCGCTCTTTCTCTCTCTTGTAAATACCACCCCTAACACAAATTATTGGATCCAACTATTGTTCTCCCAACCACCTTTTATGCACTCATCCTGTCACACAACATACCTCTCCTCTCTCTCTCTCTCTCTCTCTCTCTCTCTCTCTCTCTCTCTCTCTCTCTCTCTCTCTCTCGTCATTTAACTTTGAATTACTAAGTTAAAATTTGGATAAGACTAAGTACATTAGACGAGAGGCTAGAGAGGTAGAGGTATCTTTCGTGTTAGGAAATAGACATATCCTACATGCAGATCACTTAGGTATTTACGACGAGTAGTAAATGGGTTTAATAACATAGAAGTTGACATTAGGATGTTGGCTTTGATGTTTTGCAGAGAGAACCTCTCCGACTTTCTACGACCTGTCTTTTAAGGGAAAATGATAACATACTTAGTCACTTGGTCTTCTTCAACAACAAACCGGTGCGACTCCCACATATATTTGACTGCTGACCAAGGAAAGAGTAGCCTTGCGGAAAATATGTTATCAAAAGGGTAAACTGTGGTGGCTTGGGACTTACTGGCTGAATGGAAGCCATCAGTCCGCCCAAGAAGATCCATATGAAGCAAGCACAAGTTAAAAGTGAGTTAGGAAGACTCTGGCTGGTTGAAGGACCCTGGCTGGTTGAAGGACCCTGGCTGGGTAGGCATCGGTCACTGAGCTTACCCAACTTGGAACCGAGATGAATGGTCAAACTTCCGTCACGCACGAGTTGCGTAAACTAACAGATTTCCCACAAGCAGGATGACACACTTGTGATCTCATCTCACCACTTGTGTTCTCTGTTTCTAAGTAACAAAAGTCTGCTATAACCTAATGAGTAGAAGTGGAGGTAACAAAAGTCTAAAAAACAAGGAAATACAGATAACTCTTAATCTTTGTGTAATAAGAAAATGCATAGAACAACTGTAGACCATCCATACTTTAACAAGATTGGTTCTACAACATATTCCAATTCGACTCGGATAACGGAGATATTTTGAATTTTCGAATCACCCCACCTTCAAAAGCCCCCTAATTCATGGTCCGATTTTATCCATTAACGAATATGTTTTGAATGAAATGGTGAAATATGGAGTTTGGTATAAATCAAATAAAATTTTCTATTCAAGAAATATAATCTTAAACGGTGACGTCATCACCCAACGTTGTATCTTATCTATGAACATATCTGTTGAAAATAATATTTGACCTTGGAAGAGTGAGACTTTTCATGATATATTCGCTTATTGTTTAAGTGCGATTGCTAAAAGTGGGGTTTTACGAATGGCTGAAAACTAAGAAAATCAAAAATCTTGGTTAAAATTCTAGATAGAGAATAAGTGTAACAATATTCATAGAAAATTAAATTGGCATCAATATTGGATTGTTTAGAAACAGTTTTTCGATTCAACTCAAGGGAGATATTTCGAATTTTCTATTTTCTCTACGTTTAAACCCCTCCTACATCATTCCGATCAGAGTTCAGCCGTTAACGAACTTGATATTTTTTTGTATATCAAACTCTCATGTAGCCAGTTTGATAAGGATCAACCAAAAGGTGCATCTACTGAAGCGGTAACAGGAATATATATATATATATATAAATAATTTGGAACGGACCTCATTTTGTTCGTTACCGGTCGGTCCCGATTGAATAGATGGACGTGTGTCAAAATGTTTCAAAAATCGCCTCAAGAGCGCAATCTCGAATTCCTAAATGGCGATGTCAGAGTCCAGAGAGACCTTCAAAGATATAGCCCAGCTACCTAGGTAAATAAAATAATGTCTTAATCGCATTCACTTCGAAAGAAGAGATGATGGGAGGAAGTGATAAGAGAACATTTACTACCTTCTCCTCTCATTCACTGTATTTCATCATATAAGTTGTTTTGCTATAAAAGTGACTCTTGGGTCCTTGAAACTAACGTAACACTATATTGCACCTCTTGCTAAGAGAGTCATGTCTGACTCAGACATGTGCCACATCATGGGAACTAGTTTTAAGGATCCATACTACCCAAGAAACAATTTATAGAGTACAGGACGCGAGGCCAAGCATAATCTGGAGATTATACTGAATTTTATTTATTTTTTCCTTCTATCAATTACTATAATCTACTTCTTTTCCTTCAAATAAACTAGAGATAAATAAAATAACATAGTTGTAAAACACTAGTTCTTTCTGAGTAAAAAATTCTTTTTCCAGAAAGTTTTTGATAAACACTTAGTCTTGAGGGACCTATTCTGTTTTGTGCCTAAAAATCATTATTTTCACGGATTCATAAATTGAAGGACTTAAGCATTCGCAATAAATAAGAAAATTATCCAAAATATTTATTTTCATGAGTGAGGCGAAATTCCTAAAATAAACAACAGAAAACTTGGCAGTACCCACTACAAAATTGTCTTCAGTAAATAAGAATGGTTAAATTGCTTGTTGATTTGAACGGAGATTCGAAGACATTCATTGGCTGACCTGGGAAAATATCACGCGCTCCGCTTAATCTAGCCCCCCCCCCTCCCATCCTGCCTGTTTTCTGCCAATTCCACAGGGGGCGTGCTCTCCCCTCTGGTCACGTGACCTCGTTATAACTCCCTATATCCTAGATTTGATTCAATAGGGCTAGTCTTTGAAAAAATAGATAGAAAAACGTGCCATGACATCTTGAATAAATAATTTTAAAATGAACATATAATTTGTCTTGCGTTTGTTAAATAAATATTTATAAAAAAGAAATACTTTTGCAGTATTATTGGTTCATGCCAATATGACGCCAAGAATATTTGGATTTTTAAGGAAGGAAGTATTTTTGACGAATTAGCTAACTGAATAGTGATAACAGAAAGCTGCTATTTGGATATTGATGTCAAAATTGACGAAATAAGTGAGGTATATCATTTCTTTTAATCAGAACTGACTTTATAACGTTTGAGTCTTGTTCGGCATTAATTAACAAGATTACAAAGCTATCCGATCATTCCTTGGGGAAGAAACATAAATATAACACAGCTGGATGAAGGTCAGGAAAAATGAGAAAAGGTCCTCTACTAACATTTATTAAACAAATTGAACTTTCAAGCCACTACATCCATAATCAGTGACTTTTTATATACAGCATATTACAAGAATGCCAAACTATATCTGTTAAATCAATGTATCCCTAAACATACATACGCATGCAAAACCAATTCAGAATTACACATTAAATAAAAAGTGTGTATTCCTGAATAAATATTTTCACATTGTTTTCAACCGTTCAGCAACTCTAGAGGAATGATTGTAATTTTGTTTTCTACAACACTTTTAAAAAATATTGTGCCCACAAAGAATAGGGAAGGTAAATTGAACTTTTAACAGACTAGGTCGAAATATCAGGTTTTTTATGAATTTTTAAAAATTAAATAACAATTAGTTCTTGTTTAAAAGTAATAAATACTATTCTCATTACAATGGACAGAGAACATTATTATTTATTAATTAAATACAATATTAACCTCCACTTTGTGTTAATTCAGACGGATGTTATCTACATGTTAACTCCCTTTTCTAGCTAGGTTGTGTATAAAACTTTATTTAATGAGTTCGTCACTCAATAAATTCCTCTGCCCAGTCGGTAATCGAACTCACCACTCTTAAGTTTATCATGTGAGATTTAGGCCAAAGCCGTAATTAGCATGGCTAATCTGAGACCCTTGTTATTAACTATCGTCAAGGTAATATTTTACAATAGCAGAACTTATATATCCATTTTTTCTGAGCCAACTCCATGGTTGACGGGATACTTTTCGCGATATACGCCAATTTTCGAACTAGCTCCGTAGATGGTCTTAATGCATGCGGTTTATATCTGCTTTAAAATGGTAGTTGCAACTTCGGCATCAAGGTTATTGAGATAGAGCCCAAAGTTACTTCTAGAGAATATCGGCTCTGCTGGCAATACCAACATCAGCATTTATTTCATTTATAATGCCTTCCTTTTTTTTCACTCCTGGATATTTTCTTTGTATCTGTTTTCTGTTATTATGCTAATTTTAATTGGGAGACTCGAGGGAAATAGAACACGACTTAGAGTACTTCACTATACTTTGGCTACACCTTGTAGTCTCCTCACTCTCTTTCACTCCCAATCATTATCATCAGCTAACTGTCGCCAGGACAAAATTAATCAGCTGGAGTAAGTCAAGTGTGAGTGTTTTTCTCACAGTGCGACTTCTGACTCAACGTTTTTTTTGTTTACTGTGAGTGTTTTTCTCATCAAGCGAATTCTGGTGGAACGTTTTTTCTTTTTTAATACGAGAGTTGTTCTCATATAGCGAGTGCTTTGGTGATTTACCGAAAACTGTTTTTTTGGCTCTGGAACTTATCAAAACTAACCTGATCAACCGTTCACAACTGACCACCATGCCCCTATTAGAAAGAAACAAAATTAAGTGGATTGCTCGCGTAGAGGAGGAAAATCCCACTTGTTCTGGTTCTAGTACTCCGTTGCAGTTTTGTGCATACTGTCTGGGGGGGGGGGGACAAAAAATCAAAAACGAGTTGCCGAACATGTAGAAAAACAGTTTGTAATGAACATTCCTTTGTTGTATGTCATTCTTTGACACGTTGCTTGACATAATGTTTCTTCAAAACGGAATTCCTGTACGATAAATTTTGAATGATATTATTATTTTATATTAGTAGTTGATGTTTATATATAATTTATAATATATTTTTTTTGTTGAAAATATTTTATTTACCAACTTTTTTTGATAGAAATAGGTGGTGTGAGAAACATTCCCATGCGAGAGTTCTCAGGCCACTCATTTTGACGCCAGTTCTGGAGGGTTAAGTGTAAAGAAAGCATTAAAGCCTTTTTAAACAGCATTTGTATTGACTATGACAATTGCATAATTAAAATGAGCTAACGGAGAAACGACAAGGAGTGGAAAAAAGGAAGGCATCTATAAATGAAATAAATGCTGATGTCGATGTTAGCAGAGCGGATGTTTTCTAGACATAGCTCACAAGACGACATGAAGGTTTTCCTATAGATCCACACTTGAGTTTTTGCAAGTACCAGTAGTGACTGCATACTGAAAAAATCAAGAACATCTATATTTTTAGCTAGAACCACAATAGACCAATGACAGCTAAGCTTTTGGAGGTATAAGTACGTAGAAACCATTTTAAAAAATTTGGAACTTCGTAAGTACCTTGAGTCCTAAATTTCTCTCCGAAGTTCTTTAATTTATACGTATATAATATATGAATTATAAAATAAAAGACTGCCTATAAATTATAACTGGAATTCAAACATCATTCCAATACACGGAAGAACCACGAGGCAATTTCTGATAGTGACATCAGGTCACTCTCACTGTTTAATCTAATCCTCTTTGTTAGTATTTTATCCACAACTTTCTTAAATTGTGATTGGATTAGCTGTAGCCCTGCCTTGATAGGATGAGTATTCCTTCCCTGACGCCAATTCTAGGATTAGAGAAGTAAATCGGGGTGGTCGGAATCCAATTATAGGAAGAGGGTAGTTTATAGGCAGACAATTCCATTCTCCTCCAGGAATCTAACATGTCCGCTGGATCCCCCTCTACTGGAATTCCTGAATTTTTCTCTGTTGAATTCCTTCAATAATTCAGCTTCTTTTGAGGAATAACCCTTCTCCATAATTCAACTATAAGAAGATGAGTTGATGTTCTTTGTCCTTCACCTTTGTCAATAACCAAGGACACTGGTGATTATTTAATTTATTCTGTGCATTTTCAAGGACGTTTTGCCGTTCATAAATCAACTGAGATATAAAAAAAAACACAAAGAATTTATAATAAGTGTGACAGAAGAGCATTTAAATAACTCATTTCATTTACCGGCCATGGGACAAGTGATATAAAAGTGTTACAGTTTGTAATTTTAAATTTTTCTCTGTAAAGTTTTTTTACATTTAATGAAAGCTGGCATCAAAGTAAACAGAGGCATATAAACAACGACATTTATGAACAAGGCATATAAACATTTATGAGGAAAATTGTTGGGAAAGTATAATCAGTGATTCGAAGCTATTGAGAGATTCTTCATGCAATTCATCATAAGGAAAATCCGTAATGAAAACATAAAGTGAGTAGCTGACTATGAATAATTCAAATAGTTATACGGACTTCGATTATATCTTCAGGATAAGTGTGTTGCTAGACTTGGACTAAACAGGTTTATATCACGAAACATAACAATGTGATGAGGGAATACAGGATGCACTAAAACTTTTGAGATTTTAGTTTTTATTTCAATGAAACCTATAACACATAGGTTGGCTCAAATTACAATATTATTTTTATTAGAAATCTGTCATGGCCCTGTACTCCTACTAAATTAAAGAAACGAAATAATTTGATGCACTTCATTAACATGATATCATTAGATAGTTAATACGGTATCTTCATTCCAATGTATAGGATCGAAAAAGGATCTAAATAATTTACAGACATTGTTATGATAAACAAAAAATCCGTCACGCAGGGGCTGCGTAAACTAAGCAGATTTCCCACGCGAATGTTTACAATAGATAAATATACATACAGGTAACACTACCGTGAATGCTCAGTAAATTTACAATTTAAATACAAGTTAATAATCTCTACAACGGAAAGCGGAAAAATTGTAAACAAACAGGCCAGCCAGCCTCGTAGCGCTGCATAGATAGACCGTAAAAACAAACAATTTTTGAAATATATCTGAATATAATATATTAATTTCATTGAAAACAATTTACTAAAGCTAGTTATGTAATTTATAATGAATCAGAATCAGTTTTATTTCAATCACCCAAATTTTAGTAATCCAAAAACAAAAGAAAGGGGGTCAACAGAACGTATTTGCATATATCTCACAAAGTAAAAGTTCAATGAAAACAATATATAGTATTTAGGCTTTGAATAATGTGGTTTATTATATAACAGAGTATTGTTTATGTAACACTAGTAGAAGTGGGGGTTTCCTGAAAGCTGAAAACTGAAATATACAAATATCTCGGTTGATATTCAAGATAGAGAATAAATGTATAAAACAATATTTATAGTGCATTTAATTAGCAGTAAGATTTATTATATACACTTTTTCGATACAACTTACAGTAACGGAGACATTTCAAATTTTCAAAATTCTCCCCCTCTAAACCCCCCTCCTCCTGGTGATATTTCAGCCGTTAACAAACTGGATCTTTCTTTTTACATAAAACGACTAAATATCGAGTTTGGTAACGATGAAACAAAAATTGCGACCACTAGAGCGGTAACAGAGAAATATATATTGTTGCGAAAATGAAATACATGAATAATCCTTCAGAGAGATGGTCGCTTATTTGGGAAGTGCGAGATAGATCAAAGAAGTCGACAGTGGGTAAGGCCCCTACTAGACCCGTCTAGTCCAGCGTCGAACGGCCCAGCCAATTCCCCTTTGATGTACGCCGACGACCTATATAAAGAGCCGGCAAGCCGCGAGCGAGTCAGTTTCTTCTCAAGCGCTCATATGTGCGTTCAGTGCTACAGTGCGACTTAGTGCAGTGCGGTAAATTGTTTTTATAAGAAGAACAGTGTTGTGCCGTGAATGTAAGTAACAGTTTAGTGCCGTGTTTAAGACAGGGCAGTGCCGTGAAGTAAAGGACAGTGCACTGCCGTCTTTTGGTACACTTCAGTGACCGTGAGTGAATTATTGGACTGTGTAATCTGAAGAACAGTGGCGCTATCAGTGTATACTGTGAGTAGTAATTAAGAATAATTACCAAGTGTATTGTGCATTGTGAAATAAATTGAGCAGTGATAAAAAACTGTGAAACTTGCGAGTATTTAATTTTGCAATCCAAAAGAACTCTTATTAACAACGTTTATTACTGGTTTTGGTAATAAAACGTAACAATGTGTATATATCGATCTACATACATATATAGATACATAGATAGATACATATATATATATATATATATATATCTATATATATATATATATATATATATATATATATTTGAGCGGACCTCATTTTCGTCATCTACTAGATAGAATCGACGGACATTTGAAGAAAAATTTCAAAAATTCCGTCATGAGTACGACCTCAATAGTTGATTTCCCTTAAGAGAAATGTGCTAAAAGGTTCCATATAAATCTTTTATGTCCCTAATAGGTACGGGGAAATTCACAATTTTCGTCCCCTCTAACCTCCGTCCCTCTATCCATCATTCGATACTAATAATAAAGGGATGTTCACAACAGTACACCAGTCCGAATATGAAATTTGACATTACATGGCTTGTCATCCGTACCTACCCCAATATGGATTCAGGAAATCAAAAACAGGTAATTTCGTTGAAATCTGAATACAGAAAATTTTCCTTTTACAGTAGTTCATTTACTTCGTTCAAGGAAGTAAAAATTATGAAAGTTTTGAGAAAGAGATGCTACTACTATCCTGATGGATAGTATCAAGTTCATTTTAAAACTAGGCCTCTCTCTAGTTGTGCAGTTTATGTACTTTATTCGTCCTGTAGTTTAACTATGTAAGTTCGATTTTTAAGGCCTATCCTATATTCTGTTGCGACCTGGCTGCGGCGATAAGCAGTGGAAGCTGTAATATATGAAAAATCCCACAACCAAACCACTAACAAGAATTTAGGAAGGGCCACCAACAATCGACTCAAGTCCAAATTATATTAAATATATAAATTTATTTATATTTAAAATATTCTCCAATAATATTTATTAATAATTAAAATCAAGAGGCACCTTTGAAAATATAAAGGGGAATACTTAATTATACTTAGACTATATTGCAATTGAAATACTTAGCTGTTTAATGGAAGTGCTGACTTAGCCGTGAGAGGTAGTACAGGCTAGGCAGGCCGGAACAAGCTGAAGGATTAGCGGTGGCTCGCCAACAAGGGTCTCCCCTCCAGAGGATGCCGAATATGACTGCTCTTAATTCGTCGTGAGGGGCTCCTTATCCTAATCCGGCAGTGAACTTTCAACTGCCGATCGAAATACGCTCAAAAAGTGCATTTAACGGGAATTAATTATCTAAATTCATCCGTATTATTACTTAGTGTACCGACGTTAAGAGCTGTGAATGTTATTATCAAAATCCATCGGCGTTATCTATGAAAATGCTAGAGCACATGGTGACTTCACTTCATTTTGGATATAATACTTATTTAAAGGTGCAAGCATTCATACATAATAATCTTAAAGTGCTCTGTGCTGGGAATACTCACAATAAAATATATATTCATTTATAATGGGTTTATGTAATGCAATGTCAATTTCATTACAATTCTATATTAGATACGTCGGTGAAAATGAATAGAGTTTAAGGGATTTGTTAAATTAAAATATTGAAAGATGTCTAATCACATTTTGAAGAGAGAGGGTTTGATTTTTTAGCTTAAAGTCAATTTGATAGTGTTTTACTCTCCAAAAGAGGCATGTAAGACGAGAGTAATTTCGTTATTTTGAAGGAGAATTAAGAATATTTTTATAAAACATGTTATTTAAAACTTTAATTGCAGAAGATTCGTCTAATGCCTTTGTGTGGGATTAAAATTTAATACACTGTATTTGCCGTCTCACTCCAGGGTGAGTTCTTCACCTTCAACACATATACTGTCAAGGAGGATTGGTCAGAAAGCCAGGTAGATGTAGATATTCTTTATTTACAATATGTCATATAAATCAAGAAATATTTATTGTTAAGGTTTGAAGATGCCTGCTTAGTAGGCGAAAGAACCCATTAATTTTTAAATTGTCGTTGCAAGCTAAAATATCTAACTAAAAGATGAATTCATTTTCTCTTATTTACTTCTCTCTACGTGTTTCACATCCCAGATCAGTATATGTACCATTATTGAAATGGGACCATACAGGACGTGTATAGAGATATATATAATCCATACAGAGTCATGGAGAGTGCATATTGAAAATTGGAGGTGAGCAAGAATTTGTGAGTAGTGCTTTCCATTCCCATTAGCTATATGATTCAATCTGGTTCACTCGGACACACGGATAAATCACGAAAAGATACATAAGTTTTACGACCGCTACCATTTTCCACGAGTAGGCAAGTTAACCAAGGCTGCAGAAACAAATTTCGAGAGAATAAACTCATCTTCAGAGGCCTTGTAGACAGGTGAGAAAGCCCTATCAGCTCCAACCCAGCAAGAGGAGTAGAGATTGTGCAAATCACACTTCAACATTAGTTATTTCTATTAAATGTCAACAAAAAATAATAGGATACGCCAAATATATTTGTTTACTATAAAACATTTACTAATATTATCTCAATTAATATTTTGGCATATTACTAAATACTATTTATACTTACATCATAAATTCGTTTTAAAATTAGCTCAATTCCCAAGAACACAATATATAAAACTAATCATATTAATAATTATACATAATAAATCCTTCTTCTTCTGGACCCCATATTTTTATATGTTCTTCAAAGTATCTTGGCAAACGAATAAAAAAATGTTATTCATTCTGTCCAACATGTTTCATGGCTTGCATGCCACCGCTTCAGGGGCCATCTAATTCTGTTTATCCCTCACACGAAGTGCTCATTTCCTCATACGTTCGTTGGGACTGTCCCTTCCTCACTGGGGACGTCGATCGTACTCAGATTCTCCAAAATATTTTGCAATAAAATGTTTTTTAATGGTTACCCTTGCCATGAAACTTTGAAGAACAAATAATAAACAGATGAGGGTATTTCCTCGAAACTCGGATCTTATTTTTTGAAGAAATTGGCTAACTGTGGGGAGGCATTTCAGCAGATTTCAATTATGGTTTTTGAAATTTAAATGTACACCCATTCAATTCAAGAATTGACGAAACGTCATATATATAGTTTAGAACGGACCTCAATTTTCGTCAATTTCTGAGTAGAGTGGATGGTAATTTAAAGTTTCAAAAGCCTTAAGTGAAATGTGCTGAAAGACCGACTCTAATAGTAGATTATTTGCTCAATACTATTTGTAGACCAGAGATAGATATATTTGTCTGTTAAGCTCGTTTATTTAATCATTTAATTGGGTACTAAAGATTAAGCTCATTAATGACTGAGTTGAACATGGGGGAAGAGGTGAGAGCGTAAACTCAATATAACTCCTTTATTATGAGTATGACCGGACAATGTTTTATAAACCAATATTTTTGCGGCTTTATTTTTCTGTAAATGTTGTTCTATACATTGTTGCTCTATCTCTAATATTAACCGAGATATTTGCATTTTTTCTCTTTTCAGCCTTCAGTTGACCTCACTCCTCCTCATATCAAATTCATAAGTCCATTTATCATCAAATGTTTTATTCCAATTTTAAACATCGAATATTATTTTTCTTGGATTTTCTCTACGTGAGACATATCCAAATATGTTCGGTGCAACATCATCTTATAACAGTTTACGTTCAAGAATACATACAGCCCTAGTATCTTTTACTTGATCAATACGATACTAGATGTTTAACCGTTTCATGTAAAACTATTTACAGTAATGGCCTTTTTTTCTATTTTTTATAATGTGCATATTCTATTTTATCCTCTTCACGCTTAAATTTCTTTATTTTCTCTTATACTTACATTTTCAAAATCAAATTTATGGCTTGTATTTATGGCCGCGAAACCTGTTGAGAAATGAAAATGATTTGAATAATCATTTGAAGTGTTCATTATATTTTGTTGACCTTCTGCCATAGACAAGTTAAGAAAAGTAAAAAGTTGTTTCGAATTTGTTTTATTTATTTAATAAATATACTGCAGCTTATTGAAAATAATTGTAAAATGTGAGTGTAAAAAATGAAAATCGGAGGGCATAAATCAGTGAATTGCATTGTAATATAAAAGGTTGAATTTATTCAGCCTTCATCGGTTTCATTCACTTTATAAAATATAAAATTTCTAAGTGCGGCATGAAATGAACTTTATAGCCCCCTTGGCCTTTACTGTGGAAAATGTGCAGATGGCCCTCAATAGAAATAGAATATTTTTGAAAGTCTGGGTAATTCGTCTGGAAATAAAACGGATATGTCCCCATCATTCGGATATTTTTTTTTCCTTTCGGAGGACTGTTAAAGATACATTTTTCCAAAGAAGACAACCTGAAAGGTATATAGTTCATTCAGACCGTACCTCAGTGAATGGAAAAGCCAACTCTTTTCAAACGTGAAATAAAGTTTACTACTCTAGTATTCTTTTCCTACCTATTATTCTGAGTTATTTTTCAACTTCTTCCACAAGTATTTCCTATATTGCGTAACCAACACAAAGTTATCATTTTTTTATTGATGTACTAACTGAAATTTAATTTCCTTTTTTTAATATTCTGGACCTCTTATCTTTTCTTTTTAACTTCCTTGTACGAAGGAAATATATATATTGCAATCTCGGAAATCTGAAATTTTTGAATTTCAGATTTCAAAATAATTATCCGTAGTGACTCTCACTCAACCTATTTTGACTAGTTTCGGCTTGATGTACTTAATTCCCATAACTCAAAAAAGGCTAACCTTAGAGTGTTAAAATTTAATAATTTTTATTTTTGTAACGTCCTGTACCTCTTTGTGTTGACCTCCTCTTCTTATGATCGAAATTGACTTTGAGAGTGGGGAGATTTAGAGGGAGCATTTACATAAAATTACAAAACTTTCTACGCATGTATTAAAGATACAAGAACATTGTGTACGATATTTTTTGTGTAGCGTAAAACGTTCTATAAATTATGTTCTATAACATATTTTTACCTTAAATATTGGAACGGAATATCGTAAATTACAAAAGTCGGTCATGCAGTGGCTGCCTAAACTAAGCAGATTTCCCACAAGAAGGTATATAATAGATAAATCTATACACTAGTAACACCACCGTGAATATCAAGTGAATAAATACAAACCGTATTGAGAAATCTTTCAGTCTATTTATAAATTAATACTCTCTACGACGGAAAGCGTCTGAATTGTAAACAAACAGGACAGCCAACCTCGCATAGTTGAATAGATATATAGAAATATTCTAGACCGGAAAGAAAAACAATTAATGAAATGTATCTGAATATAAAATATTAATTTTATTGAAAACTATTTACTATAGCTAGTGCTGTAATTTATAACGAATCAGAATACTTTTTGTCACAATCACTCAAATTTTAGTAATGCAAGAGCAAAATAAGGTATTTGCATGTATCTCACAAATTAAAAGTTCAATGAAAATGTTTGTTATTTAACCTTGAAATGAAGTGGTTCAAGATGAAATATATCTTGGTTAATATTCATTATACAGAAAAGATTTATAGAGAACCATTTATAGATCATTGGTTCTATACAATGTTTTGATCCTGCCTATAGTAACGGAGATATTTTGAATATCTCCCACTCGTCCGATTTGAGCCATTAACGAACTTGATCTTTCTTTTAACATAAAACGATTAAATATCAATACTGGTAACGATCAAACAAAAATTGCGACCGTTCATTTTCATCAGCTCCTGGGTATGATCAGCTGACATTTAAAGAAATTTTTCGGAAATCGTGTCATGAGTACGACCTAAATATCTGATTTTCCCAGGGGAAATCTGCTAATAGGAAAACAAGGATGCCTTGAGGCGCCCCACATTGGATTTATTATTTTTCCAATTTCCGATTCTAGTCTTTAACCGAGATCAATTGAAGGTTTTTGCCAACGAATAGGACAAAGAGGAATATTTCGTTAATTATTTCGGTCTATTTGATGGAATGAATTCCCCCAAGATCCTTCACAATATGAAATAACAACACTGCAACAATACTGTATTTTTAGTTAATTACCATATTTGCATTTATTCAAATACATCCGGTAATAGCGGATTTCGTTGATAAGGAACTTTAATTTCTTGTAATTCTTGAGCAGATGCATGTTAGATACAGATCTGCCATTTCTCTCTTGATAGAGGTTCTTATCTAATTACAACACTCTCCTACCTCGTTGGATTGGCAGAAGTGACACCGGGCGTAGAGAGTGAATATCAACACGCCACGGCACTCAACAGATTAAAGTAAGGGTGTTATGCATGGAGGTACTAGGCATCTACAGGTGGCAACCCCACGTCTTATTTGAATTAATGTTGTATTTCTTAATGCACTCCTTGCTCCTTCTCTCGTCTTACACAGCTCTAATTTGCATTATTAGATTAACGTTCCTAGTCTTCCTTGTGCATTTTGACTGCCTTAGAGTTGATCTTGCTACTCGTGTATTTTTAAAAAAATTCTTTTAATGATGAAGACTTTCTTTTCATTTCAAAGTGCGTTGTGAGTTAAGTCGTGCACTTGCAAAAGTCCCTTTTTAAATACTTGCTAAATACCGCCGAAGGATACCGAAATACTGTATCTATTACAATATCGGCCAGTATTCATTTTTGCCTTCATTATGAGGGTTAAAATAACCGTCAGTACGTCCATTTGAGTTGATTTTTTTGTAATTTCTTTCTTCTAACTAGAAGAATAATATTACAAAAAGGGTGTCTTAACATAGATATGCTGTTCCTTTCTTTCGTGATAGTCTTTTACGTTTTGAATAAAACTGATACTGATTATCACTATTGTTTATACTAATAATTAAACCGAAAATCTTAGGTTTAACCATTCTGTTGCTTTTGAAAATGAAGCAATAAAGCTTTGAAAAATGTGATAGATTAAGATTAATCGAATATACGAATTATTTTAATTCCTTTTAATAATATTTTCATCTCTTGTCCTACTTTTAACAGATTTCCCTTAAGGGAAATCAGCTATTGAGGTCATTCTCATGACGCGATTTTAGAAAATTTCCTCAAATATCCATCGATCCAACATAGGAGATGACGAAAATGAGGTCCGATCAAAACTGTGTGTATATATATTTGTCTGATAACGCTCTAGCGGTCGCAATTTTTATTCCATCATTTGATCGTTACCGAATTCGATACTTAAACGCTTTATGTAAAACTAAAGTTCAAGCTTAAATCAGACCAGTGTGTTTAGAGGAGGGAATTTTGAAAAAATCTTAATATCTCCGTTATTATGCGTCGGATCGAAATATTGTATAGAACCAATCTTACTACAATCGTAATGTTCTATAAATGTTGTTACGTACATTTTTTCATTATTTTGATTATTAACCAAGATATTCGCATTTTTCAGTTTTCGGTGTTCAGTAAACCCCACTCCTACTCATGCCATATTAACAATAAGCATTATATTATGAAGCATTATTTGAGCCTAAATAGCAAATATTGTTCCAATTGAACATTTGCTTTTTTAGATAAATGCATATACGTGACGAACGTGGGGAACCTGCTTAGTTAGCGCAGACCCTGCGTGACGGACGTTTTTCATCCTAATAGTTACAGTTTAAACTCATAAGACCTTCGGTTTTGAATTTCTTTGAAAAGAGTTGTGATGAAAGGCTTTGTGACGAAAAGGGACTATCAGCATGACAGCAATAAGACTACTGAACGCAGCAAGAAGACTGCGTGAACTCATTTTTCCATTTTGACCAGCAGTCAAAATGAGTTCACGCAAAGCCGAATCTTCCGTGTTTGGCGAGATTCTTCTGGGACCTAAAATGGCTGGCGTGTTTGTTGCGAAGTGTTAAAGTTTCTACGACTTCTAACGTCGTGTGTGGGTGGCAATCATGGCAAAGTTAGCTACTGTAAGCAATGGCTATTCAATTACGTAAAGGCAATGTCTTATTTTCATTAGCCTTCTTGCTGGGTTGTTTTCTTTTATGCAATTTAGAATGTCACATAAATTAATTAGTTACTATCTAATGTGCACATTCACAATCCTATAAATTATTCAATATAATAAGTTGTTATATAATACAATGTATAAAAGATATATTTGCAATCGTCACCAGCTAGCCGTGATTTTCCTTGTGGCATTTCATTTGAACACCAGGATTGGCATGTATTCCTTCGGAATACAATAATTTCTCACAGCTGAAGCGGGAAAAACCCTTCAAATAAATATTTGAATTCAGAATTTTTTATTCCTATATAATCATTCTCAAACTCATTTGTTGATTCCCATAGTGGAACAAGGAATATTATGAAACTGAATTATTGAGTTGCGCACTTATGATGCCAACTTCCGGCATTTCACTGAAAGGGAATAAAACTTTTATCTAAAACTAAATTGTTATTGTTCCTTAAATTTACGATCGTATGGCATCAATTGATATAATTAGTAAATTTGTCGTAATATAATTAAAATATTGTAACTTAAATATTATCGTGTCAGTGGTTGAAAATCGTTGTTTCAATCCAGCTCTTTTTATAAAATAATGATAATCATTATGAATACGCCTTTAGTAATATTACTATTTTTGTATATATTTTTAAAAGAAATAAAAATTGTTTGGATCTGCCAAGATTTGAACTGGTGCCTCGTGGTAATCCATGCCAGTTAAGTAATCCGTGCAGACTAGAAAACTGGAGACGTTAGTTTTAAGATCTTCATTTGACTTCGCCGTAACTCAAGCTATGAACAAAGAAAGCCAGAAGGCTCGAGGTCGGGCACCAGAAAATTAATTTTCGATTCTTTTTTCACAAAATGAAATATTAAAAATATTCAACAAACTGTGCTTAGCACGTTGTTAAACGTACATAACAATATTTATAGAACATTACATTTGCAATAAGAGTGGCTCTATACTACTTTTACATATTAATCTTCTATAGCATACATAATAACGGAAATATTAAGAATTTTCGAAATTCTCCTCCTCTGAACCCCCTCTCCCACTGGTTCTATTTTAGCCGTTAACTAACTTAATCATCATTTTTACATAACACGTTTAAATATTAATTCGTCTCCTGGATCGATAGACATTTGAGGAAATTTTTTGAAAACCGCATCTTGAGTACGACCTCAATAGCTGAATTCCCTTAATGGAAATCTGCTAACAACCTTGGTAAAAATTGATACATTAAGGACATTCTTGAAATTTTTAATGAAATCAAATGAAAACAATAACACTGATTTAACTAATATTGATTGGTTTATACTATTATTTTTTGACGTTCAACTGCTTCGGCAGGAGAGCGTACCAAAGCAGACATTTTTCAGACTTGAGCAAGTCAATTTTTTAGGGTGACAGTTTGGGTGGGGAAGGCGGAAAGGCCCAAGGGGAGCTCATATGTTCACATTTAGCTCTATGAAGACGAAGCTGTTCATAGCTCTATGTTCAGAGTGAGTTAAATGTCCCCACTGAGAATGCCCCACTCCCGAACAACCGCTGAAATATAATCTTTGTTCCAATTAGTCCTTCCGATTAATGGTTACAATTAAATAATCAATAGCTAATGTAGGCATCAAATTTTCCATTAAAAATAGTTCTTAATTTTTTTAAGGTATGTCAGCATTTATTTAATGTAACCAAGCATTACATTCCTGCAACTGTTCGGCTCTCTTGAAATTCGTATAGATACTGGCGTAAGCTTCTACTTTATGGGAAATATGGAATTATTCATTATAACGTACAATATTAGATATACTAAATACTTTGGAATTAAGTTAATATTTTATATTCAGATATATTTAAGTAATTGTGTTTCTTTCCGGTGAAGAATATGTCTATCTATAAGTTCAGCTCTGAGTGGTTGGCAGCCTGTTTGTTTTCAATTCAGAAGCCGTTTCCGTTGGGAGCTTATTAAAATTAACTGAACGATTTCTCATTACCATTTGTATTTACTCACGGTGGTGGTAAGTGTTACCAGTATGATGAGATTTCTCTATTGTAAAACTTAAGATGGGAATTGTTTTTTAGGTTACAGACTAGAAACTGCAGTCTGGAATCCATTTATATCTATGTTTTAGAATTTCCTATCAAGTTTATTGTAAATAAGTAGTTGATTATTTTTCATACATATTTATATAACCCAGGAATTAATATCAGAATACCAATGTAGAAGAACCACTTACAGCGCTGGTGTGTGTTGATGAGATAGAAACGAAGAAGTTATACTGTATTTTTTATTTGTTGAATTTCCAAGCACTCATCATGATATTTTCTTTTATTGGATTTCCCAATTCCTTTATGGAAATTAATAATTTAGAAATTAGAATGGTTGACTATTAGAGGTTTTCCTAAGAGTAATCCTGCAATATTTTGTTAAAATAGAATCACCAGGCCACAAAATACATTCTAATATTTTACTACGTGATTATAGGATTCCTATCGTAATCTACTACTTGCGCAACTCTATTTGTTTTCGTTTTTTTTTTTTAAATTTTTACTTACTAGTTATTGGTTCTACGCATGTTACATAAACAATACTCATTTATGTAATAAACCACATCATTCGA
Organism: Riptortus pedestris; assembly: GCA_019009955.1. Classification (NCBI taxonomy): domain Eukaryota; kingdom Metazoa; phylum Arthropoda; class Insecta; order Hemiptera; family Alydidae; genus Riptortus; species Riptortus pedestris. The sequence goes on from CM032231.1 coordinate 68,457,783, forward strand.
AGCTTAAATACCACATATTGTTTTCAAGAGACATTTATTATACGAGATACATGGAAAAATGTTCTGGTGACCCCCCCCCCTCTTAAGATTTTGGACTACTTAAATTTGGTTGATTGAGACAAACATTATTCTGATTCATTAAATTTAAATTACAGTACTAGATATAATAAATAGTTTTTAATCAAAATAATACGTTATATTCAGATATATTAAAGTCTTTGTTTTTTCTTTCCGGTAATAAGTTGGCAGAACTGTTTGTTTATATTTCAGATGCTTTCCGTCGGGAGGTTTCTTACTATCGTTTGTATTTATTCACGGTGGTGTTGTGTTTATCTATTGTTCAAATTCACGTGGGAAATCTGCTTAGTTTATGCAGCCCCTGCGTGTCGGGCTTTTTGGAAAGTCAAAATAGGTGTCGGATCATATTACAATCTTCTGTGATTCCTACACCTCTGTCTCATTTACATCAGTAGGCTTTCTATTACAAACACTTATTGATATTCCATAAAAAAGAATATAGCTTTAGTGATGGTGAGTTTGCTATTCAACCATGAGCAATTATACCATGATATTCTTTTCTAAGTAAAAGCAACGAAAGTAGATGAGACTGGAATAAGGTAATAAAATAGCTGCAAGGTGGTGCATTGGGAGGGAATGCAGTCCTAAAGCCCCCCGAGAGAGGTCTGGAAGGCTGGCCCGACACTCCCTCTGGAATTACTCTCCTAAGAGAAAGGGAGTGAAAGAATAGTTATCATATTTCAGGCGGGAAAATACTTTTGCATTAACTTTTCCATATGAAGATGAGTTCCTCGTGTACGGGTTCCCGTCGCTTAGGATTATTGAAATGGCGTAGGGAAGGCAGTCTCATTTATTTTGAATGTTCTCCTCCCCTTTCTCTCCCCCTTTCTCTCCATACAGTTAGCTCTTTCACAAAGAAAAAGGCACCTCATACCGTATTTCCTTATTTATTTTTCAACGTCCTTGTGAAAATGAAATTACGCACTTTTGTAAACAAAGAGAGGGCAAGGCTTATTTTAGAAATTTCTTACATTGTGAAAACTTTCTTTACTTAGTAGTAGTATAAAAATAGTAGCCTTAAAGAGCTCTTTCAAGCCACTTACACCATCAGCCCGTTCCTATAAATGATTTAAGAAAATCATAGCCTTTTACTTGCTGGACTTCATCGAGTATATCAATTTGCACCTTAATTTAGATTGAAATGGACATTGAATATCGAAATCATAATTTACTTACATGGACAAATAGCCCCATTGGCCTCAGTATCAAAAAATGTTCGTAAATAAAAAACATTTTATGTGTTTACGTTCGCTAATGTGAGTCTTACCGTTGGTCATCATATACTTAACAAACCTAGGTTCCCGGATCGATTTCCATGTGGGTAATAGGAATATATTAATGACGAGCTCACTAGCTAAAATCATGATTCCTATCATGGCTAGGGGGTAACTACTAGATAACCCGTCCAGCACAAAGAGGACCTTAATAAATATCATAGCATAGCTTAAAAGTCCGTCACGCAGGGGCTGCGTTAACTAAGCAGATTTCCCACGCGCGTAACGTATTTGCATATCAAAAAGTAAATGTTCAATGGGAAATATGTTTGGTATTTAGGCTTCAAATAAAGTGCTTCATAATATAACTGCTTATTGTTTATATGACATTAGTAGGAGTGGGGTTTAAATTTAAATTAAATTTACAATAAGATTGGTTCAATACAATTTTTCGACCCGACGCATAATAACGGATATATTAAGAATTTTCGAAATTCCCCATCCCCTGGTTCGATTTCAGCCGTTAACGTACTTGATCTTTCTTTTTGTATAAAACGATTACATATCAAGTTTGGTAACGATAAGACAAAAATTGCGACCGCTAGAGCGGTAACAGATATATATATATATATATATATATATATATATATATATATATATATATATATATTCGTCATCTCCTGGTTGGATCGATGGGCATTTGAAAAATATTTAGAAAATCGCGTCATGAGTACAACCTCTCAAAAATCCAACCTCCAAACTCCCCCCTCCCACTGGTCCGATTTCAGCCATTAGCAAACCTGATCTTGTCTTTTAACATAAAACGTTTAAATATCGAGTTTGGTAACAATCAAACAAACATTGCGACCGCTAGAGCGTAAACAAACATATAGAAATTTTTCGAAAATTGCGTCATGAGTACGACCTCAGTAGCTGATTTCCCTTAAGGGAAATCTGCTAAAAAAATTATGGGCCTCTATTAGGTGGGATTGGGTGGACCTTCTATGATTTTTTTATTTATTTATTTTTCTTTTTTTTGAGAAATCACCAAATCCCTTTAAGAGAAATTAGTTAAGTAAATAGGCTAAAGGGCTCTGTTGAATCGATATCTACTCACCACTTCATATTAGCAATATATTTAACGGTAATCCCCTAAATCCCTCCCTGAAACCATGCATACCACTTCCCTATTTCACTCTTGAGATAATAGCATTACTCCAAATCTATACATGTAGACTCATATAGGAATAATAGCTCCATGAACAGGCCAGATCATTTTAATGTAAACAAAATGGCGGTAAAGCTTTCTGGTTTCGTTATTGGTGGAAACTGCTCAAAGAATATAGGTAACTCACATCCCAGAGATAATAAACAGAGACTAGAAAGCAAAATGAATTTAAAAAAAAAAAAAATCTTAATTACCTACTTTTGGTTAATTTGGAAACGTAAATATCATATATTGTTAGGAACTCGGTTGCACAATTATTAAGTACTTTTTAGCAGATCTTCCTTAAGGGAAATCAGCTATTGAGGTCGTACTCATGACGCGATTTTTGAAAAATTTCTTCAAATGTCCATCGATCCTACCCAGGAGATGACGAAAATGAGGTCCGTTCAAAATTATATATATATATCTGTTAACGCTCTAGCGGTCGCAATTTTTGTTTGATCGTTACCAAACTCGATATTTAAACGTTTTATGCAAAACGACAGATCAAGTTCGTTAAAGGCTGAAATCGGACCAGTGGGAGGGGGGTTTAGAGGGGGAGAGTTTCGAAAATTCGAAATATCTCCGTTACTATATGTCGGATCAAAAAAGTGTATAGAAACAATCTTATTACAAATTAAATTTGCTATAAATATTATTCTATACATTTATTCTATATCTTGAAATTAACCGAGATATTTACATTTTTCTTAAATGTGGGCCGATAACTGAGGAGAGTTTCCCGCCAAAAGCTGTTCGGCTCTCGTATGGAGATTTCTCTATTGTATAACCACGTTGGAAAAATCTGCTTAGTTTACGCAGCCCCTGCGTGACTGACTTTTTTGTCTTTAAGGAATACTGAAAGAATGCTTTAAAATTGAATATCATATTTTTTTTTTAACTTTAGCTTTACAAATACTACTATAGGCCTCATGGTAAAAAAATCCTAGTTATAAGAAAAATATTCTGTTTATGATGTACATGTACTTTTATTAATTCACTTAGGTTACATTGGACCAAATTTTGGGAGACTTCCTAGTCGTTGTTTATTGATTTTAAAATGGTAAAGATGTCTTTGGGAATAGAAGGCTACTGTCGTAATCCGACCAATATTAATGGAACTATCACCCAAGAACGTAAAAGAATAAGAACCATTGAGGACGACTAAACCATGGCGTTTCTCAAGTGCTGTACAAACAAGTACAGCATACGAATTGCTCAGGGACGTTCGAACTCCTACTCTTGAAATTAAATGAAAAACATCATACCAACACCCGGCTAGAAGACAGTTTGGGTGTAGAAAATGATGAAATAGCTCTTATGGAGTCCATATACCAGGTGCTCGCAATACCTTCATCCTTGGATCGATCCATTTACTGTGCAGTATCAGGATGGCTTCAGGTAGGTTAAATCTGTACGGTTGGTAGTAATGTTCGAAGACTTTAATAAGTACCACATTCCTTCAGTGTTCTTCTTTCAAAAAAGTAGAAAAAGCCTGTTTAATTATTGCAAGCAATGAGTAGAATCACCGGGATTAGAAATGGAAAAGACTGAAATTATTCATTACGATTACAAGCAAGGAAATTGCGTTGCAAATAAATCGAAGATAAGAACCACGAGGGGTTCATCGAATATCTCAAAAGTTAGAAACGGACAGGGAAAAAAGGAAAACAAAACCTTCTTAATCACGCAAAGATACCATTCTTAAGAAAGCCAAAGAATAAAGTAGAAATTAAGGTGAATATATTTCACAAGTAATCTCTGGAAGAAAATTTCAAGAATTTGAATTTGATTGCATCAGACATACTAACAAACAGAGAAGGGTTTTCTCAAAACGCTAGCTCCCGCAAATTCAAGGAGAGGGATAGAATCAAGCTTATGAAAAGTCGCATGGGGCCATTATTTCGCAAGTAACATAATTGATTATATCCTAAAACGTATTTAAAATAAATTTCTCGTAAGGGTGTCTCCAGTTATATTTATAGTTGTTCCTAGCAAACATTTGCACATTTCAAAGGGAACTTTAAATGATCTGAAGATGGTAATTTTAGAAGAAGATAAGTTGATTAAAACAGTAAAAATTATATCTGAGTAATGATAGAGGTTATAGAGTAGTTGCCAAATTATATGCAAGGCAGTAAAAGATTGGGGAAAAGGATATTAAACAGTCAATAATTGAAAAAAAAAAGTAGATTGGGCACATCTGTACTGACCATCTCAAGCTTGTCGAATTCGGGAATTTTTTTTTTTTTTTTTCGGTTGGCATTATAGACCATAGAGTTGCCATGAGCAAGTCTCGATGGATTTGTAATCAGAATTTTACGTAGAGTACGGTCCTCATTAACCAATGAGTACCTGAAAGGAGTTGTCTCCAATTGACTCACGGGGCTGAGTGATAAGTTCACCCTATCCAGCATTCCTGTTGCCAAGATCTAAGAGAGTAATAATTTTTAGTCATCCCGAAGGCCTGTCAGAATTGTATACTTGCTAGACTCCCGCTAATTCACAAGCGCGGTGATGCTAGCACGAGTGGACTAGGCGGTTGGAGGAGATCGAACCTACTCATATTTTTAACTTTAACGCTTAGAGATAGATATCCTCATACCTTGACCCAAACAGCCACCGGCGCGCCGGTTAAATTATAAAATAATAAGGAAAAAGGAGAAAAACATCTAATATATCAATACTAAGAGAGCTGTGGAAAATAATCTACTAAAATATGAGAGAAAGAAGAAAAAAGGAGAAAAAATTCCTCCCATAGAATGTGTGGGAATTACTCTCCAAAGGGACAAACATAAAATGGAAATGAAAAGAATTATCCGAGGTGAAATGGATGGGAAGGAAAAATGAAAATGAACTGAAATATTCTCTCTAGTAGGCTCTTGTAAGACTCAAGATATGAAATATATATCTCATTCAAAGCGCTGTAAGACGATGAGCATGGTGAACAGTCAGATGGAACAACTCAAGTAAAAACATCAACATGGTAATTGCTTCTAATCAAAAACATCATGGGTGGCGAAAAAGTTCAAATACTTGAACAATACACAACAGGCAATATGGATCATTCTCACGCCACTCATGGGGCCCTAAAGCTCACGGCAAGCTGTTTCCTGAATTAAATCTTCAGCCATTTTTTTTTCTCCTTGAATAATTCAGGATTGCTACCTTTCATTTCGTGGTAATATCATTTTCGGAGCCTTTGGATAGCTGTTATAATTAATATAAAGCATTAGAGGTTCATATTAAATATAAAAATGTTTGTATGAAAACCTAGTGTATGTAAAGCAGGCTAAGCAAACTGTAAATAAAAGTAAACATCTGTTGAACAGATAAGAGTATTGGATATTAAATACTGTTATTGTTTAATTTAAATGCTTCGGGGGAGCTGTTCCCTCCCTCTTTTGATCAACACCATTTGGGAGGAAAATTATATTATAAAATGAGAAAATTACACGTTATCCTAAGATAAAGTTCCTAATAAACGAACCTAAAGATCCATTTCAAGTTATCGATGTGATATTAGCTTTAAAATTTGTTAATTTTTTTTCGGAGTATAATGCACTTGATGATGTCACACTTCATACAAGTATCATGAATCGATTAAATTAAAGCTAGGTTAACGACATATAATCAAAGGTTAAAATAAAATGTCCACTTAGTGTGACTAAGGCTAAAAGGGACGGGTTATATATAGGCCACCAACCTTTTCTAGCCGGGTCGGGACTAAGACTTTATTTAATGAGTTCTTCCTTGCTCAGGTGAGAATCGAACTCATAATTTTACGTTTAACAAGCGAGACTAAGACAAACGTCTTATCTCATATGGCTTACCTGAGCCCCCGGATAAAATTATGTAATGTATACTTATTCCTACTGTTGGACGTTAGATTAGCAACATGCATTCGAGTTTGGTTTTTTTTCAGACTATTACTCTAGTTCAGGCAGGACAGCTGAAATGTTTCCTTGGAAGTAGTTCTCGTCCAAGGTTGTGAAACCTGTTCTTTTTAAGATCATTTCCTCTTACCTATTCTTCTCTGTACAAAGGCAATAAAATAAGGAACCCATTATCATTTATTGGCATCATTAATGGTATCATAAATTTTGTTGCAGAACTCAGACTTCAGAATTTCACTAAATATTGGACGTTTTTCTTTCGTCCTAAGGGAACCATTTTAAATGCTTTTAATATTTCAAACAATTTCAAAACAAAAATATTGGATTAAACACAATTTTGGTATTAATGAATTTTGAATCAAATTTAGATACATTGTTTCAAGTGAACACACACACACACACACACCATACATACCCGTATGTATGTGTGTGTGCATTTATTAACAATTCTAAACAAACGGACCATGCTCCAATAATGACTCGATACCACAAACATAGCTTAAAATACGTTACCCTAGAATTTGATTACTGCAGATATAAAATCGTCAATTTTTCTGTACATAATATACCTACAGTGAGCAAAATGTACCAAACGTGTACGTAGAAACCCACGTAAAATGTCAGGCTAAACGAATTGAGCGTGTGAGTGAAAGGCAATAACTTGCAAGCAAATGTTATAGAATCGTAGCAGTCTGGAGTTATCGGTTAGATATATAATATCTTCCCCCACCAATGCTTAAACAAGAAACCTGATATTTCCCTCCATCAACTATAGGTCAAGGCATTCTTGTGGCCTTGCAATAGTCACTTGAACGCAGTAAGGAAAAATCTTATTTAACAGGTACACTGTCTAATGGGAATGCACTTAATTCAAAATGTAATTTATAATACTCAGATCCTTAACGAGAAACACTTTGCCTAAAGTGTTTATCGATTTTCCTTGATGTTTTGAAACGCTTTTATAGGCTTTAAAATAATATTTATAGCATGGGGATAATGAATTCAACTCCAATAGAGATTTTAATTTATTTTGCGAGGATTTTGAGCACATCTGTGATATTTCCAAGTGCGACGAGGAGTTATGAAAGCTACCTCTACGGGACTCGGACCTTAAGTTGATAGTATTCAAAAACTACTGTTCTCAAAATTAACTTCATACATCCAATAATTTTATTCGTAAGTTATTAATACAGTAGAAAATAGAGAACTCAAATTAACACAATTAAATAATCTGATATCTTTACAGAAAAGAATCATTTCTGAGACATAATTGTTTTTTTTTTTTGTTTTTATCTGAATCAGTTTTTTTTCCCTATATGCTAGACGGTAGAGGAACCAATTGACTCGGATTTGTATATTCCCATGATTAAATAATGATTCCCTCTTAAAAACTCTTTTAAAATTCTGGAACTGAAATACCTCATTTAGTGAAACAAAAAATAATCTGAAATTTCACTACTAAAGGCCCCTATATACTTTTTTTTAAATTTGGAAAGGGTACTTTTTTTATTAAGAGCTTCTTAACATAAACGTTCTGTTTGGGTTATTGGTTCATCATATTAAGTCTGTCAGTCAAAACTCACAGATACTTCAGAAGTGTATACATCATTTACTCATTATCAATTACACAGTAAAATACCGCGATATAATCTAAAAATAAAAAGAACTAAAAGAGTACTTAAGTAAGGCATGATAAAAACGCTGTAAAAAAAATCAAATAAGAAGCTCAACGTTTCCAGTTTATATTCCATAATTAACTTGACTAGTTAACAGGTAATTGAACCATTTTATTTTGCTTTTATACCCCAAATACCCGTGTGTATAAACATCTCGGACTAAGGTCTTACCCATAATACAAGGCGTTAATTTACTATACATCAGAATAACCTATAATTTGACAAAATGATAATCAGCAAAAAAGTTTCGTCCAGTATAATTAAAGCTTTAAAAAAACAAGTCGTTTTCTCTTCATATAAGTTGCACACAATAATCAGAATTGCCGATTACAGACAAATTGGAAATGATTCAAGACTACAGTCTTCATTTCCTTCATTTGGGCTTGGGAGAAGTAACAGGTGTCACCGGAGGCTTGCTCCCGCCGCCAAACCTTTCGGCGAGGCCCACAGTCTTGACAGAGCAGACGCAGCAGGAAGGTATCAGGATGTCATTGGGTGCTGCGTCTCCACCTTCTTTGAAAGTAACCATCTTCCTGTAAATGTACTTCTGCTTGCAGCTGGTCTTGTAGAGATTGTGGTCAGTATTTTCAGAGAACAGACACGGGTTGTCGGGTTTCCTTAAAAAGAATGAATTAACTGTTAATTGGAATGCAATAAACATAGTTGCTGTTAAAAAAATATAATTAATTTATTAGCGTTCCCTTTATGTTAATATGACTAATCTTATTTACCCTATCACCCTTTTATAACCAGGGTAGGACTAAGGACTTTAGCTTACTTGCCTTAACGGATTGAGGATGTACTCATGACGCGATTTTCAACAAATCGTATAAAATCTCCATGGCTCCGACTAAGGTACTAAAAACAAGACCATTAAATATTTACTTGTGCACACATATATACATATATATACACAAATAAATAGGTCAGCTATTAACGAATCTTTAGTAACATATGAAGTTTTAGCAGGTAAATCACATGTTCGTTAACAGCTTACCTGGTAAGCTTACCAGAAGTGGTTGGGCGTTAAAGAGGGTAAAATAAAACTTTGAAACAGCTATGTTATTTTGTGCTGGATTGAAAAATAAGATATAATCATTCTTTTTATACTTTTAATGTTCAACTATCGTTGTTCTATTATAGGTTTTATTTTTTGCCAACTAGAGAGAAATATGCGAGATAATTTTATACTTTTGTTGTTAGAATTCAGTTACCCCCCCCCCACTCCTAACTAATCTCACATTTGCAGTACACAAGTATCTCCCCTCACGTCTCTTTTCAGTCTAAAGTAACAAATATTATATTATGCTTAACGGTTAGTTCTTCTTTAATATGAAATGAGGGATATATCAAAATACGCGTATACTCTATACAGACAGCTTCAAGTGCCAAAATATTGAATAAGGAGATACATTAAAATGTGCATTTACTCTATGGGGGAGGGACCTTGTACATAAATATGGAGCAATGAAATGCATTATTATTTAAATTTACTCTATAGGGGAGGATACTTGTGCCTAAATATGGAGTAATGAAATGCATTTACTGTATAGGGGAAGGCACAAGTGTCTAAATAAGGAATTATGAGATAATTTAAATATGCATTTACTCCATGGGGAAAAGTACTTGTGCCTAAATGTGGAGCAATGAAATGCATTTAAATATGCAGTTGCTCTATGGTGGATAGTACTAGTTCCTAAATATGGAATTAAGAGATATATTTTAGTATACAATTACTATATGGGGGAAGGAACTAGTACCTTCACCCAGTACGAGTCTGGTATATTTTCATTTTGAGGTGTTAGAACCGCAATTCAACTATTATATCAGAAACAAGTATTGGCGATATAGTAATTAGTGAAGCCAGTTGAGCCATATAATTGTTTAAAATCTAATGATATTGTTTTCTGTTAATATAAGTAGCCAATAATATTTGCTTAACAATATGACATTAGTCCATATGCTACCTTTTATAGAATAATTCCTTCCACAACTAAAAAATGTAATAAACTGTTAAATATCAACTCCACTGCTTCTGTTTTTATAAAATCTCTATTTAATTTACTTCTAAAAAAAAAAAATAAGTATTGCTATGGATTTCATAACTCACAGGCACTTCTCTATCCTAACTCCTTGCACGTGTGGGGGCTCGTTGACAACAAAAATCCATTTTTGATCTTTGCCTTTGGCATATTTTGGATAGGCAATATCTTCCTAAAATTAAAAATTAAAATTTCTGTAGTACATATATCTTTCAAACTAAATTTTTATTTTAATTATTCCATATATTATTTTACTTGTAGCCATTTTGGTAATTATACAGTCCAATCATTTTTTTACTTAAAAGACGACAGCATAAATCAAAAATACAAGTTAGTATCTTAAAATTGTCATTGTTAAATGGAAATCTATTGTATAAATAGTACATTGTTTATGATACCGGCTATCTAGAATTACCAATAAAATTTTATATTATCATATGAATGACAGTATAGCAAAAATCTTCTTATTGTTTTTCTTTAATGTTCATTATTACAAGGAGGAAAAATTATAAATATTCTTCCTTATTAATTATTCTTCCTTATTAATTATTCTCCCTTATTAATTATTCTAAATTACTTTTATTATCAATAAAAATATATATTTATTCGATTTTATGAGGTTTTGAATATATATTAGTTCTCATGCATTTGCCTAAAAGTCTATGAGCGATCTAGGAAGCCAATAGCCTACTATCATCTACAAATCAAGACCATTTATACCTTAAACTCTAGTCAATAGCCTTCTATCATCTACAAATCAAGACCATTTATACCTTAAACTCTAGTCAATAGCCTACTATCATCTACAAATCAAGACCATTTATACCTTAAACTCTAGTCAATAGCCTACTATCATCTACAAATCAAGACCATTTATACCTTAAACTCTAGTCAATAGCCTACTATCATCTACAAATCAAGACCATTTATACCTTAAACTCTAGTCAATAGTCTACTATCATCTACAAATCAAGACCATTTATACCTTAAACTCTAGTCAATAGCCTACTATCATCTACAAATCAAGACCATTTATACCTTAAACTCTAGTCAATAGCCTACTATCATCTACAAATCAAGACCATTTATACCTTAAACTCTAGTCAATAGCCTACTATCATCTACAAATCAAGACCATTTATACCTTAAACTCTAGTCAATAGCCTACTATCATCTACAAATCAAGACCATTTATACCTTAAACTCTAGTCAATAGCCTACTATCATCTACAAATCAAGACCATTTATACCTTAAACTCTAGTCAATAGCCTACTATCATCTACAAATCAAGACCATTTATACCTTAAACTCTAGTCAATAGCCTACTATCATCTACAAATCAAGACCATTTATACCTTAAACTCTAGTCAATAGCCTACTATCATCTACAAATCAAGACCATTTATACCTTAAACTCTAGTCAATAGCCTACTATCATCTACAAATCAAGACCATTTATACCTTAAACTCTAGTCAATAGCCTACTATCATCTACAAATCAAGACCATTTATACCTTAAACTCTAGTCAATAGCCTACTATCATCTACAAATCAAGACCATTTATACCTTAAACTCTAGTCAATAGCCTACTATCATCTACAAATCAAGACCATTTATACCTTAAACTCTAGTCAATAGCCTACTATCATCTACAAATCAAGACCATTTATACCTTAAACTCTAGTCAATAGCCTACTATCATCTACAAATCAAGACCATTTATACCTTAAACTCTAGTCAATAGCCTACTATCATCTACAAATCAAGACCATTTATACCTTAAACTCTAGTCAATAGCCTACTATCATCTACAAATCAAGACCATTTATACCTTAAACTCTAGTCAATTCATCGGTTAAACAACAATATTTATAAAAAAAAACAAAAAGAAACATACATATGAAGGGCACATGGAGTATTCGTCAACACCATCAACCTTCTGTGAAATCTCAGGTTCATTAATACTGTCTACACCAAAATAAGGAAGGTAACTATTAATTGAATTTCGCAAGACATTCTTTACGTAGTCCCTAAAAAAGAAATCAATGTGAAATTATTGTTTAAAAAATAATTGTAACCTTATATAATATGTCATGAATGAAACATGTTTGGGAGTTATTGATATTCTTTCCAACCGTTGTTTTTTTTTATTTCAGTATTTTGTATATTTTACGAAAATATTCGAAAATCAATCAAGAATTAAGAATGCATACGAACAACTCAATGGACATAGAACTTTTAATAACGAATAATGTGATTCATAAAATTGTAGTCATTATTCTGAAACATGACTCATAGAAAATTACCATTTTTATGAAGTTCAGATACAGAATAAATGTATAGAACATATTTATAGTACATTTTATTTGCAATAAGATTTATTCTATACAATTTTACGATCCGACGCATAATAACGGATAAAATATATATATATATATATAGTTTTGAACGGACCTCATTTTCGTCATCTCCTGGGACATTTGAAGACATTTTTCGAAAATCGCGTCATGAGTACGACCTCAATAGCTGATTTCCCTTAAGGGAAATCTGCTAAAAAGATACGTTGCTCAATCGACAATTGTCGAAATGTGACAATTCACGACATGTGATTACTATAAGAAAAAATAATTTTGTAAAAGAATTACTAATTATTTAAAGTTGAGATATTTACTTTGGGTAATCACTAACGTCTGCACACAATGTAGACCCATTTGCACATGGAGGTCTCTGCGATACATTTTCAATAAGGCGTGGCTGTATCTGCCCATCCTCTGGGAATCTAAAGGGTTGCTCTGCAAGGAAAATTATTATTGCATGAATATTTCAAACATAACTCAGTCTCTTATAGCTAAAATGTATAAAAATATCGCTAACCACTCAAGTTAATCTTACCAGTATCTCCAACAGGAATTCCAACTCCATTACCAATCTGAAACAATTAGAAAATGATATATACTTTTATACTATATATATATATATATATATATATATATATACTAGCTAAGGTACCCGGCTTCGCCCGGGAATTCATTTTAGGCTGAATAAAGATGGTATTTTTTTGGCAAAGCTTTACTTTCTACAATATTTTAACATTTCCCGATGTATGCCCGTCGTTGCTGTGGATTTTTTAAATAAAATTATTTGTTACGTAGAGCTTCACTGTCCACAAGATTTTTATATTTCCCGTCTCCTGTGCATGTAGTTTTCTTTTTTTTTATATATACAATTCATAATCATTGAAAGTATTCTGTCCGTCAAACTATGTTTGATTTAACTTCCTTGATACGGTCAAAGACCAACAGTGACTAAATAGAACGGAAAATGTAATATAGCAAATATTTATTTCAGGCTTCTTTATAACCCCCCCCCTCCCGTTTGAACCTATGAAATTTAATATAGCTTATAATGGTTTAAGAATTAATGCTAATTCACATGCCAAGTTTCGTTAAGTTCCGTTCAATTGTTAGAGCCCAATAAAACTGTCGGCTCCAGCTTTGTTTTTTAGTGCATATCTCGTTTATACTTTCTTATAAAACAAAAGTGAATATAACAAAAGTTACTTTAAATAGCAAAATAAACAGCTTTTGTTATGTGCATAATTGCCGAAAAACCAATAGGAAACGAAATATCACAATTTTTAATTTCAGGCGTCCCTTATAACCCCCACTCCTGCCCGTCCCTGGAAACGATGGTACAGCTTATTATCATGAAGGAGTTAATGCTAATTCTCATACGGAGTTTTCTTTAGTACGGTTGAGTCTTGGGTACCAAATAAAATTGTTGATTCCCGTTATAGTTTTTAGCGTATAACTCATTTATACTTCCGTATACGACAAAAGTGTATATAACAAAAGTTACTCTAAATAACAAAATAACCAACTTTTATAATGTCCATATTTGAAGAAAAACCAATAACAAACGAAATATCCCTATTTTTAATTTCAGGCCTCCCTTATAACCTCCACTCCTGTTTGTCTCAGAGAATATTAATGTAGCCTAAAGTCTAAGTTGGGATAGTAGTAATATACATACCAAGTTTCATAAAATTCGGTTCAGCCGTTTATGCGTGAAAAGGTAACAAACAAACATACATGAATGAAGCAAAATGCAGTTATGGTGTCTATGACATGTGAAACGAAAAAGCATCGAGAAATTTTGAGAAAAAAATCAATGTATTGACAGAGGTTACAATTTTATATATATATATATATATATATATATATATATATATATATATATATATATATATATAGTGTCCCAAGTTCTGGTGCCACCCCAGTTAAAATTGCCAATTGTATTAATAAATGGTAATAATTGTGACCCCTGAAGAATTTTTCAGGCCATATTCAACCTCGTAACCTTCTCCAGTACCTCTCCAGCTACCATAACTCTGGAATTTTTAATGGAATGGCATACGTTTTGTGACGGATTCATATAGAAAATCAAACTCTAAAACGAGTTCTTATTGGTGAATTTTTCGATTTCACGCATCCTTTAGCAGTAAAATGACTTTATTTCAAAATTGGAACCTTTTAATTGAAAAACTCCTGTGACCTAAAAGTTATAGCTAACAAAATTACCTTTGAAACAAGTCTACGGTAAAAGGATTGGATCCTCAAATTAAAAAAAACAAAAAAAAAAGTCCGACACGCAGGGGCTGCGTAAACTAAGTAGATTTCCCACGTGAAGTTGTACAATAGAGAAATCTCCATACGAGAGCCGAACAGTTACGGCAAAGGGCCGAACTAGCTTTTGGCGGGAAACTCATTCGTCCGTATCGGCCCACAATTAATAAAAATGCAAATATCTCAGTTAATATTCAAGATAGATTCTCCCACTGGTCCGATTTCAGCCGTTAACGAACTTGATCTGTCTTTTTGCATAAAACGTTTAAATATCGAGTTTGGTAACGGTCAAACAAAAATTGCGACCGCTAGTTGCGTTAACAGACATATATATATATATATATATATATATATATATATATATATATATATATATAATTTTGAACGGACCTCAATTTCTTAATCTCCTGGGTGGGATCGATGGACATTTGACGAAAATTTTCGAAAATCGCTTAAGGGAAATCAGATATTGAGGTCGTACTCATGACGCGATTTTCGAAACTTTTCACATCATCAACACAAAAACATCAACATAAAAAACGATATTAGATATATTTATTTTAAACTAATTACACAGTAACTATTTATAAAAGTAATACATTTTCCACCTTAAATCACACTATCCGCTTCCTAAATGAAGAATTTCTAAATTAAATAGAATTCATACCCCTCATCCAAAAAAATGAATGGAATGAGAAATGAAGACTGATGGGCCTCCTTCCCAGGTCAGGTCACCAGATCTGACAGAAATGGACTGTTATCTATTTGGGAGGATCAGCTGCATCATCTACCAGAAAAAGTCGCAGGATATTGAAGACATGAAAAATAAAGTCAGATTGGCGATAAATTCAATTTCAGTAGCAGAAATACCCATTGCAAAAAAGGATTTCATACCGTCTTTTGAAATGTATAAATGGGGAACGACGCATATTTGTAATTACATTTATAATTCGTAAATGGCTGTAAGTATTTTAGTAGAAGTAAAAATGTATTCCATTAATCAATAATTAATACGTAATTAGTTTTAAAAAGTCCATCACGCAGGGGCTGTGTAAACTAAGGAGATTTCCACAATAGAGAAATCTGCAAACTGATAACACAATACCACGGTGATTAAATACAAATGGTAATGAGAAATCTTTCAGTTAATTAAAATAAATTCCCAACTGATACGGCTTCTGAATTGTAAGAATAATTTATATATAAATACCTCAAATTTTAGTAGTCCAAGAACTAAAGAAGGGGGGGGGGGCGGATGAACAGAACGTATTTGCATAAATCTCACAAAGTAAGGAAGGTAAGGTAAGGTTAGAAACGACAGGTAAGGTTAGGTAAAGCTTCCAATGAGCCGAGCAGTTACGAAAATGGCCGATCTAATCCGAACTATACCCGACAACAGACTTCATAAAAATGCAAATATCTTGGTTAATATTCAAGATAGAGAATACATGTATATAACAATATTTATAGTAAATTTAATTTGCAATAAGATTGGTTCTATACAATATTTCTAACCGATGCATAATAACGGAGATAATTTGAATTTTCGTAACTCCCCCCCCTTTGAACCCCCCTCCCTCTAGTCCGATTTCAGCCATTAACGAACTTGATCTGTCGTTTTACATAAAACGGTTAAATATAGAGTTTTGTTACGATCAAACAATAATTGAGACCGCTAGATCGTTAACACACACACACACACACACACACACACACACACACATATATATAATTTTGAACGGAACTCATTTTCTTCATCTCCTGGGTAGGATCGATGGACATTTGAAGAACTTTTTCGAAAATCGCGTCATGAGTACAGCCTCAATAGCTGAATTCCCTTAAAAGAAATCTGCTAAAATGCTACCACATAAAAGTTGTAGTCAACAAAATTATCTTTGAAACAAGCATGCGGGAAAAGGAATGGATTATGAAATAATCCAAAGAATGAAATAATGAAATAATCAAAGAAACATAAACATAACAAAAACGTCGTCAAAATTAATTAAAATAGTCTTAATG
The DNA here is from genome assembly GCA_019009955.1 of Riptortus pedestris. NCBI lineage: Eukaryota > Metazoa > Arthropoda > Insecta > Hemiptera > Alydidae > Riptortus > Riptortus pedestris. The sequence goes on from CM032231.1 coordinate 68,474,542, forward strand.
TTATTAATACTACATATATAAACATATAATACCTTATTGTGCTTTAGTAGTTTTTAAAAGGAGAGGAAATAATAGAAATACAAAAATACGATTTGGTAAACTTTGTACCAACAATCAGGTAGAAAAAATTGCAACTTTAAATAGTATACTGTACATAGACAAGAAACAACCATCAACAGACTTCAACATTTACATTGATAGTCATAACTCTTTATAGTCCCTTCAAAATTATGCAATTCATGACCCTTTACAGAAAATATCAGGAGTGTATAGACAAGTGAAATTTGTGCTCTGTATTTATCTTGTTTTGTTCAATATAATAGATAGTGGATTTGTCCGAAAATAGTGAAATCTGGCGAGGTTTATCTCCTTCTTTAAGAAGAAAGATGAAGCCGGACCGCCGTACAGAAGGAGGTAAGAGAAAATCCGTTAACAAAATCATTAACGAAGCTAACCTCAGCGATGAAGTAACAGAAGACGTTGCCATGGCAACCTCTAGCTACTGCAGCGAGTTCCCAGAACTGCCTAACCTCTCTCAACCAACATAAGAACAGCACGTGTCACCGGAGAATGAATCTAACCTCTTCATTGAACCCAAACCAAAGCGAAACAGGTACAGCCTTAAACCAGCTGTTATTAATAATCAACCCAAACCCATAACAACAAACAATAGCTTCTCACCATTATTAGACATTGACAATCACGAAAATAATGACTTACCCGGACATAATTTAACAGAACGCAATCCAAAGACTTTAAAAATACCACCTATATTCTTACTGGAAGCAGATAACTTCCAACATATACTCGCAGACATTAAAACAATAGCAAAATCTGATTTCAAATTACAACAATGCTTCAAAAAAATAAAAGTAACCCTTACATCAACTGTCGACTTCCGTAAAGTGACCAAATTTTATGACGAAACGAATGTTAAATATTACACATTTCGAAACCCAGCAGACAGTAAATTATCTGTAATCATAAGAGGTGTCCCTTATAGCATCTCTGAGCAAGAGGTATTGGACGAACTTGCTGTACAGTACCCAGTCGCCAAAGTGACTAGATTACTAAATAGAGAACGAAACCCGACCCCACTCATGGCTGTAGAACTTGAGGACAATGCTAAGGGCAAAGAAATATTTAATTTAAAAGCCCTTTTCAATGCTGTTGTGATCGTTGAGCCAAGACGGAAATCCAAAAGGGTGTCTCAGTGCACGAATTGCCTTCGTGTAAGACACTCCAAGAACTATTGCCACTTAGACACCAGGTGTAGTAAATGCTCTGGCGATCACAATTACACCGCTTGTCCCCACCGAAATGCCAAAGATCCCCATTGTGCCAACTGTGGTGAAAACCACAAAGCAAACTACAGGGGCTGTAAAGCATTCAAAAATTTTACATCTCATCTATCAAAAAATAAGTCCCCAAAAAAGAGACCTAGTTCCCCTCGCCAGCCACCACCACCCCCACCATCTCCACCACCACCAACATCAACTTCAGACCCTGATTCCTCGACACACCGCCCTAGACCGAATGCCTGGACAAACAGGCCACGATACCAACAGACCACAACACCTAAACTCAGTGACGCCACCACTCATTCTGACGATCAATTGACAGACATACTACTTAGTTTAATAAAACCATTCATCCCTAAAATAAAATCCTTTCTAACCCAGCTTCTAACCAACCTTTTCTCAGTTAATCATGGCAGTGATTAATATAAGAAATCTTTCTCTACTCAACTGGAATGCCAACGGCCTAAAGATTAGGCAAAACGTATTAACCAATTTCCTGAATAGACATGACATTGACATCGCTTGCATAACTGAGACACACCTCATAAACACCGACAAATACCGAACTCCCAGATACAATATATACAGAACGGACCAAGAAACACGACGTGGAGGAGTTGCAATATTAGTAAAAAAGTCCATTTCTCACCATAATTTATTGCTTCCAACCCTAGATCATCTCGAGGCTGTTGGGGTGGGGTTGGATCTTCACGATAACAGTTTCCTAAGAATAATATCAGCTTACAACCGCCCTGGCACGAGGCTTATTCAAACAGATTTCGCAAAAATATTTACCGGTGATCCCACTATTTTGGTAGGAGACCTCAATAGTAAGCATGTCTCCTGGGGATGTAGAAAACAAAATAACAATGGGGCACAACTCATGACTATTTCCGAATACTTAGGACTCATTATTACTGCACCAGACGAACCCACGTTTTATCCGACACACCGACGATATCAACCGGACATTCTAGACATAACATTAATACAAAATTTCCACTCACCTATATTCCATGACACACTGACAGAACTGGACTCTGACCACCTTCCAGTAATAATAACATTCCAGGAAAGACCAAAACAAGTACCACCACCTACAAGACTCATTACTGGACCAGTTGATTGGCAAAAATTCAAGACCGATATGCAAAAATTCAAAACCGTCATCCCAAATTCTTACCGAACCAATCACGACATAGACACAGCGATTAAACTTTAACAAACAATATTTATTCAGCTATTCAAAATTCAACCCTTAAGGCCACGTCCTACAAACGCCAGGCGGCGCATACTATTACGCCCCCAAATATTCTGGAGCTTATTCATAAAAAGAATATTCTTCGCAAGCGGTGGCAACGAACAAGGGAGCCAGAAATTAAACGCGAGGTCAATTTTTTATCTCGGAAAATTAGGCTTGAACTAGACAACGACAGAATCGATAAATACAAAACATTGTTGTCTAACATGAATACAGGTGACCCTATGCTATGGTGAGAGACTAAACGACTACTCAACCAAACTACTGAAATACCTTCACTGACTTATGGAGACACTACAGCCTTAACCGACGAGGACAAATCTAAATTACTAGCAGACTACCTAGAAAATAAATTCCAAACATCAAACTATACTGCCCCAGAAACAGACGCAACAGTATCCTCATCCTTCATACATACTAGACTGACGAACCACGACATTGACTTTATATCCCCCAAAGAGATAGCCTCACTTATTCACAAGCTTCCCCTCAAAAAATCTCCTGGTGAAGATCAAATAAGCAATGCAGTTTTGAAGAAGCTTCCCCGCAAATGTATTGCCCTCCTCACAAGCATCTTTAACGCCTGCCTCAGACGAGCATACTTTCCGGGGAAGTGGAAACACGCTCATGTCATATTCTTCAACAAACCAGGAAAACCCCGAGGAAACCCAGCCAATTACCGCCCAATAAGCCTCCTTAACACGACGGGGAAGCTCTTAGAACGACTGCTTAATGATAGACTTAAAAGACATCTTACGGACTTAATCCCTCACCATCAATTTGCCTTCAAACCTCATCACTCAGCCGTCCAACAACTCCAAAGGGTATCGGAAGTCATTACAAAAGGGTTCGAGCAAAAGCAGTATACAACGGGGCTCTTCCTCGATGTTTCAAATGCCTTCGACTCGGTATGGCACGAAGGATTGCTGCACAAACTCAGGATTACAAACACTCCAGCATACCTCTATAGTATTATTACATCCTTCTTACAAGGAAGAACATTTGAAGTGAAAGTAAACAACACTCTCAGCACGAACCGGAATATCAGAGCTGGCGTACCGCAAGGATCTATACTTAGCCCTTTGCTGTACATCCTCTACTGCAGTGACATCCCGCAGGCGGAAAATTCTGTCTTAGCTACATTCGCAGACGATACACTCCTCCTCACTCAAGACGAATCAGTAAACTCCTCCATACTCGACCTCCAAACAGCAGCCAACCAGGTCTCAAGATGGTTCAAGAATTGGATGCTTTCGTTAAACCCTGATAAAACGCAGGCCAAGATCGTTTTGTTTCAAGAACGAAGATCTTCCTGAACTGATAATAGGGCATCACTCAATTCCTTGGACACCGAAGGACCAGAGCATCCGCTATCTCGGAGTACATTTGGACACACGACTTACATGGCGGCTTCATATCAACATTAAACTGCAACAAGCACAAACACGACTTACACAAATATACCCTTTAATGAACAAAAATACACCACTGAAACTGACCTGCGCAACACTACTTTACAAAACACTTATACTCCCTATATTAACATACGCATGCCCAGTCTGGCTGGGCATCAGCAACACACACAAAAGGAGACTACAGTCCTTCCAGAGCAAAGTACTTCGAATAGCGGCGAATGCTCCTTGGTTTGTTAGGAACAGCCAAATCCACAGGGAATTGGAGGTTGCTCCTATTTCAGTACATCTTCAACAACTTGTAAGGAAGTATCATGCCAGCCTCCCAATGTCAAGTGGAGCAACTCATTATAATTTAGGTGCTATGACTGAAGGGCGACTACGTCCTAAATTGTACCAAAATCTTTTAATTTTGTAACAAATCTTGTATAATAACATCCATTTGTGTATAATACTTATGTATTGGTCCAAATAAAATTTTCTCTCTCTCAGAAAATATCAGACAGTTACTTAAAGGTGTAAACAAAATAATGCACACACACACACTTTTGCTGGATCAAAGGGTGATCTGGAATTTTGGGAAACGATCTCGCTTATTTATCAGCAAAACCAACCTCAAAAGATACCAAAATTCCAGAATGCTACGACAAAATCACACTTAAAAACACAATTACTAACAGGCACAATTAATAAAAGGCAACAGAAATGGTATATGACTACGAAAGGGCATCAATTAAAATTATTTATTGCAGACATTAAAAAGGACAGGACTCAGAAAAACAAACTCTTATTTAAATCGTTTTGGCCTAACGGATCAACCAAATTTTTACTGCAACGTTACTACTGAACAGACATACAGACGCTTGCTCTATGACTGTGGACTACTAATGGGCCAAGAAATGAATATAAAACGGAAGTAAAACATCAAAAAGACAATTGGCCAGTTGAGGAAAAATTTCTATTTTATAAATACAATACACAATTAAAAAAATATTCCGAAGAAATGTACGTATAACTGTATGAATTATTTAAAACTCCACTGCTGTTAATTTAATTATTTAATTCATCATTGAAACCTACATTTGTTTTTCTTTCTTTTTTCTGTTGTAAATAATTTTATATTGTAAATAAGTTATTCATTCTATTAAAAAAAATTTTGTTATTATGTATCAAGCACATGTTATGTACGGGACGTTTGGCAAATAAACCCCCTTCCTATTGGGTTACTTCAGGAAGGAAATAAATAACAAAAAAGAAAATATTTACATATTGTGTATATAGTACATATATATATATATATATATATATATATAATATTACTCATTGTTTACTGGTAACGATGATGTAATCAGTTTTTAGAGTAGGGAATCTTCGTCATTTTTCATTCACTCGCTCATAAAAAAAGTTTAAGTCGGTTCACGTTTAGACGTTTAAGCTCTAAACTATAATTTATACTTTCAATAACATTTATTCGTTGTTGGTTAAATGTCAAGGATAGGTAGCAATGTCGAAACAAATATTCCACCTCGTCCTCTTTTTTACCAAGAGGCATTCAATTTGTAAAATAAGAAAAAATAATATTCGTTCAAATATTTAAATATTCCATGTGCTCACTTGATCGCTAATTATAACAGTCCATTATATTTTTCTACCCTACTCAAATCAAAACTATACCAATTTTCAAAACTTCATATTTTTTATGAGTATGTGAAAACAATAAGATTCGAATAAATCATCTTCATATGAACATGGAATGATCACAACTTTTGGTTACAACATTTTTTTTCATACTCTGGTGACCTATATTTTTAATGGCTTAGTTGTTTTTAAAACGAGGAAAATATTTTTCAATCACTTTGGGAAGAATTTGGTTAAGGGGAGGTATAAGTTAGCCAGGGTTAGAAAAAAATTGATCTACATATATAAAACATACTATGCTTTTTTTATTTTATTTTTTGAAGACATGGCTGGTCGGGTTATCTACCGGTCAGCACCCTATCTAGACCAGGTGAGACAGAGAATTAATTGTGTTCAATGAGTTAGTAACTAAATGCACAGTTATAGGCCACTCGGGAATAGATCCCAAGAATAGTGTTATCAAGTCCAATTGGTTTCAAACTTCACTATTTGCTAACATTAAATTAGCAGGAAACGTTTTTTGTGCAGATTTGCAGCAATGATGTTTGTTTTTCAATAGTCTGTATACCTTAGTTCAAAAGAAACCACTAATATAAGCCTGAACTATTTACAAGACGAAACAATGAAATAAGAGGCTCACGTTTTTTTCTAAAATTTGGGATGGGTGATTTATTAGCAGATTTCGCTTAAGGGAAATCAGCTATTGAGGTCGTACTCATGACGCGATTTTCGAGATTATTCTTGACATGTCCATCGATCCTACCCAGAAGATGACGAAAATGAGGTCCTTTCAAAACTGTGTATATATATATTTGTGTTACCGCTCTAGCAGTCGCAATTTTTGTCTTATCGTTACCAAACTTGATATATAATCGTTTTATACAAAAAGAAAGATCAAGTTCGTTAACGGCTGAAATCGGACCAGGGGGAGGGGGAGAATTTCGAAAATTCTTTAGATCTCCGTTATTATGCGTCGGATCGAAAAATTGTATATAAGCAATCTAAGTACAAATGTAATGTTCTATAAATGTTGTCATGTACATTTTTTCATTGTCATCATTATTAACCGAGATATGTGCATTTATTAGTTTTCCGCCTTAAGTAAATGCCCACTCCGAGTCATGTCATATAAACAAAAAACAGTTATGTTATGAAGCACTTTATTTGAAGCCTAAATACCAAATATATTTCTCATTGAAAATTACTTTTTGAGATAAATGTAAATACGTGACGCACGTGGGAAATCTGCTTATTTAGCGCAGCCCCTGCGCGACGGACTTTTTTTTTTTTATAACTAGTTGAAAATTACAGGTAGACTCTCCACAAATAGCAATTAATCTTATTTTCTTAAAAAAGCTTGTTAAAAAAAATGTTTCTAAAAGTGAAAAGAAGAATTTACAGTTTTTAAAACATTAAAAGTCCGTCACGCAGGGGCTGCGTAAACTAAGCAGATTTCCCACGTGAAGTTTTACAATAGAGAAATCTGCCTAATAACAACTGTAGTAGTAAGAAACCTCTAAACCTAAAACATTATTTAGGGCGTAATAACCCAGTAGCTTCTAGCCCCAAAAAACAGTTAACCTAACCTCAAAACCTATTCACGAGGGACGAATAGTTATAGAAACGGCCGCCAGAGCTCTCGGCGGAAAGTCCGAACATAGCCTACTGGTGACCACACGCAGAATACAAATGCAAATATCTCGGTTAATATTCAAGATAGAGAAAAAACGTATATAACAATATTTATAGTAAATGTAATTTGCAATAAGATTGATTCTGTACAATTTTTCGGTCCGACGTATAGTAACGGAGATATTTCGAATTTTCGAAAATCCTCTCCTCTAAACCCCCCCTCCCACTAATTCGATTTCAGCCGTTAACGAACTTGATCTTTCTTTTTACATAAAACGACTAAATATCGAGTTTGGTAACGATCGAACAAAAATTGCGACCGCTAGAGCGGTAACAGACAAATATATATATATATATATATATATATATATATATATATATATACAGTTTTGAACGGACATCATTTTCGTCATCTCCTGGGTAGGATCGATGGACATTTGAAGAAAAATTTCGAAAATTCCGTCATGAGTACAACCTCAATAGCTGATTTCCCTTAAGGGAAATCTGCTAAAATGGACCGTTTGTTTACACCACAATAAATGGGTTAAAATATGGAAATTTAGAATACCTTCCAGTTACAGATTAATAGCTACGTCAACACAATTCATTTATTTATATTTAAATTCTCGGGAGAGGTTATCAACAGGTTAACACTCTGACCTTGATTGTGTAGGAACAATTATATTATATATTTCTTTACGAAATAAATCCTCCATACCCAATCCAGTATTGGACCAATACTTGATTAAATATCAGTGTAATTAAGGCCTTCACTATCTCACATTCGGCTTTATACAGGCGAAATAATTAACGTGAATCCTATTATTCAAAACAGTTTCACGATAAACTTTATATATCGTTCCTTTTGGAGTTACACCATTTATGGCTGCGAAATGTACTGCCAAAAGTAGAATGAATGGTGGATTTCAAAAATTAAATATGATTTTTTTTGTAAATTATTATTATTTATTTAAATGAGTTCCGCTACACCATTTGCGAATAGCAAAAAAATAGAAAGAAGGAAATGTAAAAGGAGTGAACAAAGGTGCTTTTTGATAGGTTCGTTGGAATGCCATTTTTATATGAATCAAACAATATTGTATGGAAATATCATGGTGGTGAAAATAATATAAATGAAAATGTAAGATCGACTGGGGGGGGGGTGAGAAATAAATAATAAAATAAGGAAAAGAGAAAAACAAAGAAATGAATACATAAAAAAAAGAAAGAAAAAAAATAGGAAAAACAGAAAGCCAAAAAAAAATGAATAAATAAAAAAAGTCTTTTAGGTGTTTAATGATTGAGTTTAAGTAATTACTGTTATCGGTCAAAAGTTCCTGTAAGTCATGTGGAATGTCTAAATTCGCCGACAGTTAGTCAATATATGATGTACAGTTAATGTTTCATTACAATGTCTACATTTACTCGACAAATCCTTTGGCAAACAAAATTTTTGAACAATTCCACCGACTAAACTCTAGTAACGGAATAGAAAACTACTGCTGCGATTAGGATTAAAGCTCCTAGCCATACATTATTTTCGTACTTACGATATTGGCAATGTTGAGTAAAGCAAAGAGTAGAGTTGATATCATCACTTGCTTTGGTAGATGCGGTTGCAGACTGAGTGAAGCTGGAATCTTGTTCTGGGATCTGTTTGAAGGTCTCCCCACTCCGTCACTTTTGACATTGCCCTGTTCTAATAATCTCTCAGCCGATAAGTGACCTTCATGACTAGCGTCTCAGTATGCATTTCGAGCTACCAAGTGTTGAAAAGATATAGATTCCCACTAAAGATCATCATCCTAAACAACTTTAGGGGAAATCAGCTATTGATGTCGTGCTCATGACGCGATTATCAAAAATATTCTTCAAATGTCCATCGAGCCAACCCAGTAGATGATGAAAATGAGGTCCGTTCAAAATTATATATACATATCTATAAATATTTGTCTGTTAACGCTCTAGGGATCGCAATTTTTGCTTGATCGTTACCGAACTCGATATTTAAAAGTTCTATGTAAAAATTAAGATCATGTTCGTTAATGACTGAATTCGGACCAATGAATGCTGGGGGGTTAGAGTGGAGGATTTTCGAAAATTCGAAATATCTCCGTTACTATAAGTCGAATCGAAAATGTGTATGAAATTAATCTTATTGCAAATTACATTTACTATAAATATTGATATATACATTTATTCTCTATCTTGAATATTAACCAAGATATTTGCATTTTAGCAGATTTTCTTTAACTCAAATCAGCTGTTGAGGTCGTACTCATGATGAGATATTCGAAAAAAATTCTTCAAATATCCATCGATCCTACCCAGGAGATGACGAAAATGAGGTCCGTTCAAATTATATATATATATTTGTCTGTTAACGCTCTAGCGATCGCAATTATTGTTCGATCGTTATGAAGCTCGATATTTAACCGTTTTATGTAAAAAAAAAAAAAAAAAACAGATCAAGTTCGCTAATGGCTGAAATCGGACCAGAGGAAGGGGGATTTTCGAAAATATCCGTCATTTTGCATCGGATCGAAAATTTATATAGAACCCATCTTATTGCAAATTAAATTTACTATAAATATTGTTATATACATTTATTCTCTATCTTGAATATTACCAAGATATTTGCATTTTAGCAGATTTCCTTTAACTCAAATCAGCTGTTGAGGTCGTACTCATGATGAGATTTTCGAAAAAACTCTTCAAATATCCATCGATCCTACCCAGGAGATGACGAAAATGAGGTCCGTTCAAATTATATATATATATTTGTCTGTTAACGCTCTAGCGATCGCAATTATTGTTCGATCGTTATGAAGCTCGATATTTAACCGTTTTATGTAAAAAAAAAAAATAAAAAAAAACAGATCAAGTTCGTCAATGGCTGAAATCGGAGCAGAAGAAGGGGGGTTCAGAGGGGCGATTTTTGAAATCATCCGTTATTTTGCATCGGATCGAAAATTTATATAGAACCCATCTTATTGCAAATTAAATTTACTATAAATATTGTTATATACATTTATTCTCTGTCTTGAATATTATCCGACATATTTGCATTTTTATTAAGTGTGTGGGACATGTCGTCGGGTATTGTTCGGATTAGTTCGGCCGTTTCCGTAACTCTTTGACTCTAGTGGATGCTTCTTCTAACCTTACCTGTCGTTTCAGCTTTTACTTTGTGAGATTTATGCAAATACGTTCTGTTCATCCGCCCCTCCCCCCTTCTTTAGTTCTTGGACTACTAAAACTTGAGTTATTAAAATATGAATTAGTCTTACAATTCAGAAGCCGTTTCTGTTGGGGATTTATTAAAATTAACAGAAAAATTTCTCATTACCGTTTGTATTTACTCATTGTGGTGTTGTGTTACCAGTATGCAGATTTATCTATTGTAAAACTTCACATGGAAAATCTGCTTAGTTTACGCAGCCCTGCGTGACGGACTTGTTTTTTTTTTAGTTTTCAGCCTTCAGCAAACCCCCACTTCTACTAATGTTACATAAACAATACTCGGTTATGTAATAAACCACATCATTCCAAGCTTAAATAATAAATATTCTTTTCCAGAAACATTTATTAAACGAGATGTATGCAAATATGTTCTGGTGACCCCCCCCTTCTTAAGTTTTTGGACTACTTAAATTTGATTGATTGAGATAAAAATTATTTTGATTCGTTATAAATTACAGTACTAGATATAGTAAATAGTTTTCAATCAAATTATTATGTCATATTTTGATATATTCCCGTAATTGTTTTTTTTTCCTGTGAGAAGTTGACACACCTGTTTGTTTACATTTCAGAAGCTTTCCGTCGGGAGGTTAGTTTGTATTTATTCGCTTAATATTGACGGTGGTGTTGTGTTACTGGTATGAAGATTTATCTATTGTAAAACTTCAAACGGGAAATCTGCTTAGTTTCTGCAGCCCCTGCGTGACGGACTTTTCTTTTTAAATGATAGAAATAAAGAAAAATAGTAATAGTGGCAAGATCATGGATAAAAGGACACTTGTGAAATTTAGGAAATGATACAGCAGATATAATTGCAAATACAGCTTCAAGAGACGAACCAATACCAATACTCTAAACTGATTAAAAAGACCATGAAAACTTTTGAGACACGAATCTTATAAAAAATGGGACGAAAGATAAACCAACACACCTATAGGACGACAATTGCATTTGTACATACCAACTATATACCAGAGACAAAAAATAACACTTTCCAATTCCAAGCTAATACAATTTATATCATTACAATATCCTATAAAAAGCTGCTTATACAAATTTAAACTGACAAACACAAAACAAATAAACGCAATTGTGACAATGAGACTAAACAGACATGTGACCATCTCTTCTTATATGACTCTGCATTACTTGATGGACCAAGAGCAAAACTCATCAAGTTAATTACCTTACAAAAAGAAACTTGGCCGACGGACAACCAAGCCTATTACTTATATATATCAAAGGGTTTAATGCATTTATACAAGAATTGGGCACAATTTTGTAGATATACACCTTCTGATCACACACACATATGTAAAGTTATATATGTTTTTTTAGCAGATTTCCCTTAAGGGAAATCAACTATTGAGGTTGTAATCATGACGCGATTTTCGAAATTTTTCTTCAAATGTCCATCGATCCTACCCAGGAGATGACGAAAATGAGGTCCGTTCAAAACTGTATATATATATATATATATATATATATATATATATATATATATATACAGGGTGGGGCAGTCAAACCGCACGATTTAACAAAGCCAGTGTAGTAGAGGAGGTGTATGGTGGGGGAAGTAGCAGTGACCGGAATGTTCTAGACGTTTGGAAGTTAGTAACCATGGAGAAGTGGACCGGTGAACAGCGCGGCTTCATTGTTACAGCATATTTAGAAAATGGCCGAAGTTTCATTCGTGCACAACGCGAGTTCCGCCTACATTTTCATCTTGCGCCTCGTGCGCCTGTTCCAAGCAGGAAAGCCATTTCTGTTTGGACTAACAATTTAAAAACAGCGGGTAAAACAACAGTAACAAGGGGTGGTAGTGTAAGAACTGTTAGGAGGTGCTACGACGTGTTAGTGAGAATTTCAGTTCAAGACTTAGACAATGTGTGCAAAATGATGGTCGCCACCTTACTGGAGTAATATTCAAAAAGTAACAATTTTTCTGTTTATAACAAAAATTTCCATTCGTGTTCTTACTATTTGTTGAAATATATTACTTAAAAATATTTTCTGTGTAAGTTATTTTAATACCTAAAATAGTGCCGTTTGACTGCCCCACCTTGTATATATATATTATAATGAAAGGTTTATTAATTTTTATTAATATTTAAATTCAACTATGTACCGGCTACTTCTCCGGGTCTTATATTGCACGGCAAGCATTTTTGTTTCCACCATCTCTGCTATAATAGCTAATTTAACTATTTAATCCGAGATATAGCACATTTAGGCTAGCTAATTAAAGAAACACTTACGCTCTTGTTGCATCTTGAGGGTCGACTGGTTCATTCTCCCTCCGAGAGATTGCCCTTTGGACTCCAGGGGTCCGCTGTTCGTCCCTTGACAGGTGCTGCTACCTCGTTTAAAGCCTAGTACTAGTCACTCGGATCTCATAGATATAGAGACAGCGGAGAACCCAGACTCGACCGTTACATATGCCCACCCAGAGAGAGAAAAAAAAAATTATTTTATATTATTTTTTTATTATTTATTTTTGTTTTTTTTTTATTATTTTATTTTTTATTTTTATTTTATTTATTTATTCCTTTTTTTTTTCCTTGACAATAAATATATTATATATTTTTATTTATTTTAATATTACTATTATTTTTTTGTTTTTTTATTTATAACAATAAATATATTATATATTTTTATTTATTTTAATATTACCGAATTTTTTTTTTATAACAATAAATATAGGATATATTTTTATTTATTTTAATATTACTAAATTTTTTTTTTTTTTTTTTTTTTTTTTTTTTTTTTTTTTTTTTTTATAATTTCTATTTTCAAATCTCCCATTACCTCTTCCAAAATTTTTGTTGAGTGGTTTATAATTAGAATTTCCACTCCTATTATAAAATTGTCGGGAAACATTAGCCGGGTTTCTTGGATGAAAGCTCTTACTAGGGGGGAAATGACTATGTCTCCTGTTATAACCTGGTGGCCTACTCCATAAATTTCGATCCCTATTCTCTATCGAAATTTCTCTTTGTCTATTTCTTACTCTATTTGGGTTGTTTCCCTCATTCTCACGATTTTCTTCTCCATCCGTTCCCCTCATGATATCCTGAGCTGGTAATTTTTGTAAAAGGTCAAGAAATTTCTCTTTATTACTGATTTGGCCGACCTCCAAGATACATTGTATTTGCCATGGGAAGTGTTTTATGATGCATTTTATTTGATAAGACTCGGGAAAAGGTGGATTAAGATATTTACAGTCTTTAAATAATTTCCTGGCATAATCATCCATAGTTAAATTTTCTCCTGGGCGATATTTCCCATTGGTAATTTGATTTCTACATTCATCCTGCCTATCTTCTCCCCAATATTTATTTAAAAATCTTTCTTTAAAATGAATGAAATTTCTAATAAATTCCTTTTCAATCAGCCACCAAGTTCTGGGAACTCCTCTCATGCACTCTGAAATAATTAACTCTTGTTTTCCCCATGTATCTACTCCATAAATATTAAAATAATTTTCTAATTCAGAGAGAAAGTCAGTAGGGCTCTCCTGTCGACTATCACTAAATTTAGGACATCTCGCTTCAGGATTGACTCTAATTTCTTTATAGTTGGGCAAATGACCTATCTGAACTTTTTTTAATTCTTGTCGGATATTTTCCATTTCATCAGCTATACCTCCTATTTTGAAATCTGTCTCTAATAAATTCTCTATTTGTATTAACGATCTATCTTCAATTATTTGTTTATTTTCGTGAGTAATTTTCTGAATATTTAGATTTATTTGATCATTTATCTTCCCTTGGATAATCTTTTCATGCTCAATTTCCCCTTTTAATTCATTCCGAATTAAGTTTTTCTGTTAATGGCATTCTTGTCGGGTTTCTATTATTTTGGCATCCATTTCATCCATTAATTCCGTTTTTAGTAGTTCTCTAGTCTGAACGGTTTCTTTTTTTAAATTTTCTGTTTCACCTGCTAACCTATTCTCTAAAGATTTTAAGTTTATTTCATTTTCGTTTTTAAGATTATTTATCTCATTCATAAAGTCTTTTCTCACGTTTGATACATCTACTCGAGTTTGTTCGATATCTATTTTCAATGATTCAATACTATTTCTAACTTCTTGTTTAAATTCTTCTAGTTTGTTATTATTTTCTTCGAGTTTGTTATTATTTTCTTCTAGTTTATTATTATTTTGTTCTAGTTTGTTATTATTTTCTTCTAGTTTGGCTTCCAATTTAGTATTTCCTGCTTTTATGAAGTTCATTATAGCTTCCAACATGTTTTGATCTTTTTCGATAGGACTACTGACCTCTTTTTGTCCTTTTAAATCGTTTAAATTATCTATTATTCTGGTAGAAGTACCTCGCGGTTGTTCAAAACCCAAAAAGCTCAAATTTGCTATCTCAGTAGATAACGGTATTCCCGAATCCTCTAATTGAATTATATGTCTAGCCTGATCTTTATATATGATATTATTGGTCTGTGTTCCCTCTAACGGTTCACTTTCAATAGATAGATTTTCAAGATCCAAATTATCACTTTTCTGTTCTACATCACTAATCCTATCCTCAAAACTTTTGCTATTAGTATTAATATCCATTTTTATAATCTATGTTAATTAAAATTTTTTTTTTTTTTTTTTTTTTTTTTTTTTTTTTTATGAATAACCTAAATAAATATTTTAAATGTTTAAATTTAAAAAAATGTTTAAGCCGTGCCCTTTCACGTTGGGCTCCATTTTATATAATGAAAGGTTTATTAATTTTTATTAATATTTAAATTCAACTATGTACCGGCTACTTCTCCGGGTCTTATATTGCACGGCAAGCATTTTTGTTTCCACCATCTCTGCTATAATAGCTAATTTAACTATTTAATCCGAGATATAGCACATTTAGGCTAGCTAATTAAAGAAACACTTACGCTCTTGTTGCATCTTGAGGGTCGACTGGTTCATTCTCCCTCCGAGAGATTGCCCTTTGGACTCCAGGGGTCCGCTGTTCGTCCCTTGACAGGTGCTGCTACCTCGTTTAAAGCCTAGTACTAGTCACTCGGATCTCATAGATATAGAGACAGCGGAGGACCCAGACTCGACCGTTACAATATATATGTGTTACCGCTCTAGCGGTCGAAATTTTTGTTTTATCGTTACCAAACTTGATATATAATCGTTTTATACAAAAAGAAAGATCAAGTTCGTAAAAGGCTGAAATCGGTTAAGGGGGAGGGGGGGGGTTTAGAGGGGGAGAATTTCGAAAATTCTTAATATCTCCATTATTATGCATGGGATCGAAAAATTGTATAGAATCAATATTATTGGAAATTAAATTTACTATAAATATTGTTCTATACATTTATTCCGTATCTTGAATATTAACCGAGATATTTGCATTTGTATTCTGTGTGTGGTCGACAGCAGTCGGCTGTTCGGGACTCCGTCGAGAGCTCTGGCGGCCGTTTCCGTAACTGTTCGTCCCTCGTGAATAGGTCTAGAGATCCCTTACTACTACAGTTGTTATTGGGCAGATTTCTCTACTGTAAAACTTCACGTGGGAAATCTGCTTAGTTTACGCAGACCCTGCGTGACGGACTTTTTTTTATTGTTTTTATAATATTTATAATTATTTTATAGAAATATTATATGTATTCAGTATCAGTATCCAAACGATGGAGCATATACAAATTCAATAATCTCCAAAGTTAAAGGGATACTCTGATTGGGAAAAATTGATAGAAGGGACTGGACATTTTTTAGTTCTGTCCGAAAAAAAAATATGTCTTCGACAAGTATTTTTAGAAGAAATTCCTTAAATGAGACCGGCTATGAATGTTGTAGTCGTGACGCGAAAATTTCTTCAAATGTCCTAGAAGATCCTACATACGAAATGACCCAAATGAGATCGTTCCAACTCTATATATGTAGACACACATAGATATGTATAAGTAGTTTGGATTTCATTTAAAAGAATTTAGTTAGTTTCTGGTTTAAATTCAGCTTTCTTCAATGCACGACAATATTTCGTGATATAATATCTGTTCGACGGGACTGTCAACAAACGATTTAAATTAATATCTATAATTAGGTAGGTTGAGTTTATGGTTACAAATAGGATTTTCTTATATTACATGTTGTATGAATTATAACGACATAGCTAGAATTTAGTTTTGTTTATAATAATATCTGCTAGGTTTACCCCTTAAGGGATATCTGCTCAAAACCAAATACTACAGAATAAACCGAATACAGAGCAGGCCAAATAGTATAAAAAAAGCCGAAAACTGCATTCTAGGCAGGTAAATATTGTTCGAGATTTAAATAATGGCGTTTAAAAACTGCAATTAACGAGACCATGTTTTCTCTCCATCGTATATCTAGGGATAACAATGAATGATGTATGGGACAGGCCAATCCTGAAAATAGAATTTGTTTAATTACTACCAGAGTGATAATTACATCCAACACCACTCCATTAATTGTCACCTGTGGAGAGTCAATTGGTACCCTCTGTCCATTTCCACCGTCAGCTTTGTGTGGCGTTCTATTTAAAAATTGAAAACTAAACAAATTAATTCTTTGTAATAGCATTCATTAAAGCTCTTTTATTTATTACAACAAAAAGTGGAGACACCCCATGATAATTAACGGGCGAAAGAAACACAGGAGCTGTATATTTAACTTTAAAAAAGTAAGCGCACTCTAAATCGTGAGAAACGAGTACTATACTCCTAAATGTAAAAATAGAGGACATTAGAGGGGACACATTAAAATTGCCCTCAAGAGAACCAAGTGAGCTGCGTAGAGAGGAATTAGTGCATATTAAAATTTATGATGTGGCTCTGTGTGTCCTCCTGGCTCTAGCAACGAATATCGTCTCCCAAATAGTCTATACTTACATTGTCTGACAACCTCAGGAATGTTCTCCAGGAATATCGTCTCCCAAATAGTCTATACTTACATTGGCTGTCAACCTCAGGAATGTTCTCAAGGAATATCGTCTCCCAAATAGTCTATACTTCTTAAATTGTCTGTCAACCTCAGGAATGTTCTCAAGGAATATTGTCTCCCTAATAGTTTATACTTAAATTGGGGTTTCAACCTCAGGAATGTTCTCAAGGAATATCGTCTCCCAAATAGTCTATACTTATATTTTCTATCAAACTCAGGAATGTTCTCAAGGAATATCGTCTCCCAAATAGTCTATACTTACATTGGCTGTCACCCTCAGGAATGTTCTCAAGGAATATCGTCTCCCAAATAGTCTATACTTACATTGATTATCAACCTCAGGAATGTTCTCTAGGAATATCGTCTCCCAAGTAGTCTATACTTACATTGGCTGTCAACCTCAGGAATGTTCTCCAGGAATATCGTCTCCCAAATAGTCTATACTTACATTGGCTGTCAACCTCAGGAATGCTCTCAAGGAATATCGTCTCCCAAATAGTCTATACTTACATTGGCTGTCAACCTCAGGAATGTTCTCAAGGAATATCGTCGCCCAAATAGTCTATATTTACATTGGGGTTTCAACCTCAGGAATGTTCTCAAGGAATATCGTCTCCCAAATAGTCTATACTTATATTTTCTATCTACCTCAGGAATGTTCTCAAGGAATATCGTCTCCCAAATAGTCTATACTTATATTGTCTATCAACCTCAGGAATGTTCTCAAGGAATATCGTCTCCCAAATAGTCTATACTTACATTGATTATCAACCTCAGGAATGTTCTCTAGGAATATCGTCTTCCAAGTAGTCTATGCTTACATTGGCTGTCAACCTCAGGAATGTTCTCAAGAAATATCCTCCCCCAAATAGTCTATACTTACATTGTCTATCAAACTCAGGAATGTTCTCAATGAATATCGTCTCCCAAATAGTCTATGCATACATTGGCTCTCAACCTCAGGAATGTTCTCAAGGAATATCGTCTCCCAAATAGTCAATACTTATATGTTCTATCAACCTCAGGAATGTTCTCAAGGAATATCCTCTCCCAAATAGTCTATACTTACAATGTCTATCAACCTCATGAATGTTCTCAAGGAATATTGTCTCCCAAATAGTCTATACTTATATTTTCTATCTACCTCAGGAATGTTCTCAAGGAATATCGTCTCCCAAATAGTCTATACTTATATTGTCTATCAACCTCAGGAATGTTCTCAAGAAATATCCTCTCCCAAATAGTCTATACTTACATGGTCTATCAACTTCAGGAATGTTCTCAAGGAATATCGTCTCCCAAATAGTCTATACTTATATTGTCTATCAACCTCAGGAATGTTCTCAAGAAATATCCTCTCCCAAATAGTCTATACTTACAATGTCTATCAACCTCATGAATGTTCTCAAGGAATATTGTCTCCCAAATAGTCTATACTTACATTGGGGTTTCAACCTCAGGAATGTTCTCAAGGAATATCGTCTCCCAAATAGTCTATACTTATATTTTCTATCTACCTCAGGAATGTTCTCAAGGAATATCGTCTCCCAAATAGTCTATACTTACATTGTCTATCAACCTCAGGAATGTTCTCAAGGAATATCGTCTCCCAAATAGTCTATACTTAAATTGGGGTTTCAACCTCAGGAATGTTCTCAAGGAATATCGTTTCCCAAATAGTCTATACATACATTGGCTCTCAACCTCAGGAATGTTCTCAAGGAATATCGTCTCCCAAATAGTCAATACTTATATGTTCTATCAACCTCAGGAATGTTCTCAAGGAATATCGTCTCCCAAATAGTCTATACTTATATTGTCTATCAACCTCAGGAATGTTCTCAAGGAATATCGTCTCCCAAATAGTCTATACTTATATTGTCTATCAACCACAGGAATGTTCTCAAGAAATATCCTCTCCCAAATAGTCTATACTTACATTGTCTATCAACCTCAGGAATGTTCTCAAGGAATATCGTCTCCCAAATAGTCTATACTTAAATTGGGGTTTCAACCTCAGGAATGTTCTCAAGGAATATCGTTTCCCAAATAGTCTATACATACATTGGCTCTCAACCTCAGGAATGTTCTCAAGGAATATCGTCTCCCAAATAGTCTATACTTACATTGTCTTTCAACCTCAGGAATGTTCTCAAGGAATATCGTCTCCCTAATAGCTCTTACCTGCATTGTGTATCAACCTCAGGCATATTCTGCTCCTAGCAGGCAACATCATCTCCCAAATAGCCTATCCTTGCATTGTCAGAGCATACGGTTACAACCAGCACAAAACCGCGAGATCCAGATAAGAATTTCTGCGGGAAGAAATTTAATTTCGAAATATGGAAACTGTGGCATGTCTATAATGTTAAACATTATCGAACCTAAATCTTAAAATTCTTACACAATCTAAACCGTACAAAATGCACATTTTTATTATTGTTTACTATGAATTGTTCTCCTTTCCAAGTTAATCTATCACGTAGACCGTAAGGCCAAACATTTTTATAGAGTGGGTCTAACTTATTCAGTAGATTTTATGATTCAAATGATTTCTTGATTTCTACATTTATAGTTGTAGCAAGTAATGTTTTAATCTTTGATTTCAATTGAGAAAGCACTATTACGCCGAACCACGTAACATGGGGTTGGAGGCTGGATGAATTATACTACGTATTGCATCAACACTGTTGCATCATATTTATTAATATGACTGAATGGCATACATTCTAATTAACTTCGTGTTGATAAACGCTTCGCAGTGATTTTGTTTTTCAGTGAAGCCTAGTGATTTTAGAAATTCTGCTGTTTCATACACTTAATCGGCTATCCAAAATCCCTCACCGTAAAATCATTTGATTAAAACGAAACTAAAGTTTTAATTTAATTGGAAAGAAACAAGCACTCGGTAATACGTTACAGGACTATGCATGACTGATATAAAATTTACGAGCTATTGAAAAGCCAAATGAGTCATTATTTATCACGAGAGTTGATTAAAAGTATTATACATTGTTTATCCTTATCGCCATGACTTAATCAAACATTTGTCATTTATCTTCATTCACGGACGTACATTGACCATTCTTAAAATGGTTAAATATACACATTCTTCCAGTAAAGTCTGCTATTCATGTCATGATTTGTTTCTGGTGAAGTCTGACATTGTTTATTAATAAGAAGAGATTTTTATTTTATACTTGAAGAGCTCCCATTAACCGTGCGAGTAAATGTTTCACAAGGCTAGTATATATATATATATATATATATATATATATATATATATATATATATATATATATATATATATATATATAAAAGCATAGTATTAAATCTACAAATGAGTTTTCAACTCCCATAAAATAATATATAAAATCCCCTTGCCAAAGGCTAGCCATTTGTTTAAAAAAGTCCGTCACGCAGGGGCTGCCTAAACAAAGCAGATTTCCCATGTTAAGTTTTACTCTCATCCGTTAGCCGCCCAGATTTCATAAAAACGCAAATATCTCGGTTAATATTCAAGATAGAGAATAAATGTATAAAACAATATTTATAGTAAATGTAATTTGCAATAAGATTGATTCTATACAATTTTTTGATCCGACGTATAGTAACGGAAATATTTCGAATTTTAAAAAATCCTCCCCTTTAAACTCCCCCTCCCACTGGTCCGATTTCAACCATTAACGATCTTGATCTTTCTTTTTACATAAAACTACTAAATATTGAGTGTGGTAACGATCAAACAAAAATTGCGACCGATAGATAGATAGATAGATAGATAGATAGATAGATAGATAGATAGATAGATATATATATATATATATAAAATATATATATATATATATATATATATATATATATATATATATAGAGTTTTGAACGGACCTCATTTTCGTCATCTAGTAGGTAGGATAGATGGACATTTGAAGAAAAATGTCGAAAATTCCGTCATGAGTACAACCTCAATAGCTGATTTCCCTTAAGGGAAATCTGCTAAAAGGAGTTAGAAAATTTATGATGAGGAATTTTATTTGATGATTCTGCCAGCTATTTTAGAAGTATTTTATTGATGTGATAAAATAACTAATGGAAGAGAATGACTTTTCGGTTAGACAAATACCAGGAATGTTTATAAAAAGTGGAGCATTATACTAATGAGGATTTTGGAATATGATCGTAAACTTCTGAAATAGAACTTTACCATTTTCAATTTCAACTGTACAAAGAGTTTCGTTAAACTCAAAATAATTGATTTATCTTCATTAAAATGGATGGTTCATTTGGTCCATAAAAAGTTTCTCTTGGTTGAAAAAAAGCTTTTATTTTGTTAAATGGAGTTGTCACGTTATATATATTTGGTTGAAAACAGTTTTCACGTGTCTGATTTTTTTTTTAAGTTTTGATTTAATCACACACACACACACACACACAGATATACACGTGTATATATATATATATATATATATATATATATATATATATATATATATTGTTGCGAAAATTAAATACATTAAAAAGTCCGTCACGCAGGGGCTGCGTAAACTAAGCAGATTTCCCACGTGAAGTTTTACAATAGAGAAATCCGCCTTATAGCAGCTGTAGTAGGAAGGGATCTCTAACCCTATTCACGAGAGACGAATAGTTCTGGAAACGGCCACCAGAGCTCTCGGTGGAGAGTCCGGAACATGGCGGGGTTCCGTCGACCACACACACAATACAAATGCAAATATCTCGGTTAATATTCAAGATACAGAATAAATGTATATAACAATATTTATAGTAAATTTAATTTACAATAAGATTGATTTTATACAATTTTTCGATCCGACGCATAATAACGGAGATATCTTGAATTTTCAAAAATCCCCCCCTCTAAACCCCCCCTCCCACTGGTCCGATTTCAGCCATTAACGAACTTGATCTCTCTTTTCACGTGAAACGCTTAAATATGAAGTTTGGTAACGATCAAACAAAAATTGCGACCGCTAGAGCGTTAACAGACAAATATATATATATATATATATATATATATATATATATATATATATATATATATATATATAATTTTGAACGGACCTCATTTTCATCATCTCCTGGGTAGGATCGATGGACATTTGAAGAAAGTTTTCGAAAATCGCGTCATGAGTACGACCTCAATAGCTGATTTCCCTAAGGGGAAATCTTCGCAACGTGTCTAGCCCCTTCTGGCACGAGTTTAGTTTGTTCTCAACTGTCTTCAAGTGATCAGAAGTGCGTTCAGTGCGACTTAGTTGCAGTGCGGTAAAGTGTTTTTATGCGAAGAACAGTGTTGTGCCGTGACTCTGTAAGTAACAGTATAGTGCCTTATTTAAGACATTGCAGTGCCGTTAACTTCGCGAAGTATAGGGCAGTGCAGTGCCGTGTTTTTGTGAACTTTAGTGAGTGAGTTATTGGACTGTGTAATCTGAAGAACAGTGAAGCCACCACTGCATACTGTGAGTAGTAATTAAGAATAATTAACCAAGTGTATAGTGCATTGTTAAATAAATTTTGCAGTGATAAAAACTGTGAAACTTGTGTGTGTTTAATTTTGCAATCCAAAAGAACTTTAATAAACGACGTTTATTATTGATTTTGGTAATAAACGTAACAATATATATATATATATATATATATATATATATATATATATATATATATATATATATATAAACGATTAACTTCGACGGACTTTTGAAACCTTTTATTTAATAGCATCATGTTATTTACCGTAAGAGGAATTTGTTACTAAAGCACAGTAAAAAAGGTTTGCCGTCATTAGTATTTGTGAATAATTTTAAATGTTCATAATAAATAATATGAGATAAATTTGACTTATCCTTTCTGTTAAAAATATCCATATTAGAGAAAGCTACCTTAACTCAAGGAATCCTCTTGTTCTCAGTTCTTCAGTTAAGGGAAAGCTAACACGAAGCTCATCAACTTTTAATCAAAGGTTCAATTAGTACTAAAGTTTATCACTCTTCTCTCAAATTAGTTGGTCAAATTGAACTCCATCCTTTCCACCAGTTATTATGTTTAATTATATTAATTAAGAAAACTTTCTGGAACCCTACACCTTCAATATTCGATTTAACTCTCTACAAACACAACACCAGTTTCCCTCAAAAAGCTTCAATTTCCCCTCTTTTTTTTTTAATTGGAATCTCTTCTCCCACCCTCGCCTCTTTAAACCGTCTGTTGAATGTTGTAATTTTCTCTTTTTGATGCTTCAAAGAAGCTGAAGATATTTATAAAAAAAAAGAAGCGAATACGGCTAGAAACTTCACTAATCAATTTGCAAGTCCTTTAATTCAATTTGTCTCACTTCTTCGGTCATTAGGAAAAATCTGAGGAAGATGAAAGTTCTCCTAAAAATGTATATTAAATGGCTATCGAATTAAAAGGATATTTTTATTTGAAAGGATCATGTATTTCACTTGAAATGTTTGATGTAACTCTATAGTCGATATGAGAGAGATCTTTCAGTTACATCCTTCAAGAAAAATATGACTAGCTGTTTACTAAGAGATAAATGCACATGGCTCCATAACACACTAGAAGCTTGTTAAGTAACTTCTGGTTTTATAGTAGCCACTTTGCCTTCAAATCCTGTAAAATATAATGTCTTCTTTTTCCCTCCATGGATGAAATTCTACGTCATTGATGTAAGATCCTCCAAGGAGCAAAAAGTCAAATATTTCCTGGGCCTTCAGATGTCCTGAACTTTGTTAAAATTTTTCTATCCAGTAAAAATTATTGTTTAATTTCTTTTTTTCATAATCAAACAAATATAATTTTATTCCAACAATTAGCAGATGATAAAGTGGTTTGCTTTTAGTGTTTTAATGTTTAAAACAAGCTATTGTCTAAGACTACATGTTTTGTTCTCTTAATAGAAGAATTTAAATAATCAAGGAAATACCACTTAAATAATTTTTAAGGGTCTGTCATGATTCCATTAAAATAAAAAAAAACTTATTTTTCAGAGTGGCGAATTGTACTGAACTAACACATGCATTGACATTTAATTGCGTTGCGCGTACTTAAACGACCCACACCAAATTAACTCACGCGTATTTGAAGGCAAAAATAGACAATTCCCATCGCTTGCAACGGTGACAATGAAATATTTACATACTGATTGTAGATAACCCTACAAATGACTAATAGCATTCAAAGCGAAGTTTCTGAATTGTTCCTGACAGCCTATACTTCACACATGCCCTCCCTCACTTAACTCCATATAAACATCATATAGAAAGCTCTATCTATTATTTTATTATATTATAATTATAGATCTGCGGCCTGGGGCTCAAGTTAGTCATGTGAGTGAAGGCCCTAAGACACTAGGTAAATTGGTGAAGTGGTTTCGATTACCATAGTAATTATAACTATTTACTTAATTATACTTTACCGACTTTGGCTTCCGATTTTTTAACCCTGCTTTGCAAGGGACTTGAGTTTTGCTCTAGTAAAAAAAAAAGTCCGTCACGCAGGGGCTGCGTAAACTAAGCAGATTTCCCACTTGAAGTTATACAATAGAGAAATCTCCATATGAGAGCCAGTTACGGCAAAGGGTCGAACTAGGTTTTGGCGGGAAATTCAAAAATCCTTATCGGCCCAAATTTCATAAAAATGCAAATATCTCGGTTAATATTCAAGATAGGGAATAAATGTATATAACAATATTTATAGCAAATTTAATTTGCAATAAGATTGATTCTGTACAATTTTTCGATCCGACTTATAACGGAGATATTTCGAATTTTCGAAAATCCTCCCCCTAAACCCCCCCTCCCACTGGTCCGATTTCAGCCGTTAACGAACTTGATCTTTCTTTTTACATAAAACGACTAAATATCGAGTTTGGTAACGATCATACAAAAATTGCGACCGCTAGAGCGGTAACAGACAAATATATAGATAGATAGATAGATAGATAGATAGATAGATAGATAGATAGATAGATATATATATATATATATATAGATATATATATACAGTTTTGAACGGACCTCATTTTCGTCATCTCCTGGGTAGGATCGATGGACATTTGAAGAAAAATTTCGAAAATCGCATCATGAGTACAACCTCAATAGCTGATTTCCCTTAAGGGAAATCTGCTAAAAATGTTGTCTCAATCACTCAAATTTTAGTAATCCAAAAACAAAAGACAAGTGAAATTCATTAAATAAATTCTTAAGCCCCACCCTGGCTAGAAAAAGGTGGTAATCTGTAGATAACCCGTCCCGGTTAGCCTGAATTGCAAAAAGTGGACGTTAATAAATAATAATAACAAAAGACGAGGGGAGATCAACTGAACGTATTTGCTTGTATCTCGTATAATAAACGTCTCTTGAACACAAAAATTGGTATTTAAGCTTCGAATAAAGTGGTTTATTACAGATTATTCCTTATGTGAGGGGATTACTCAAGGCTGAAAACTTAAAAATGCAAATATTTCGGTAAGTATTCAAGATAAAGTATAAATATATATAACAATATTTATAGTACAATTAATTTTCAATAAGATTGGTTTTATACAATTGTTCAATCCGACGTATGATAATGGAGATATTTCAAATTTTAAAAATTCTCCCTCTAAAACCCCCTCCTACTGGTCTGATATCTACCATTACGAACTTACGAACTTGATCTTTCTTTTTACATAAAACGACTAAATATTGAGTTTCCTAACGATCAAACAAAAATTGAGAACGAAAAGAAACTCAAAAAGAGCGTTCACAGACAAATATATATATATAATTTTGAACGGACCTTGTTTTTGTCATCTCCTGAGTAGGATCGATATAAATTTGAGGAGTTTTTTTTTTCGAAAATCACGTCATTGGTACAACCACCTGAATAGCTGATTTCCCTTAAAGTAAATCTACTAAAACCTGCAGACTTCGAAGTCGGAGTCCAAATATGAGGGAATTTGACATAATTAGGACAATCAAAAATTAAATAATTAAAAATAACCAGGCAATATTAGAAGCCGTCAAGGGCATGTCGAGTGTCATAATGACTGCAGATCATAATACAAATGGAACTTCATGGCCAAAGTTTATTCTGACGGAGTTTGGCATAACAGTGATCCACAGATAAGAAAAACCAATGTGTCACGGAAACATCAAATAACACAAGGATTTTGCTTAATCCCAGTTGAACGGAAAATTGAATTCAAATTAATGCCCAACCACCACGGGTCTATAGTGTGCAAGCCAGGAAGTACCTACATTTCATCCAATTGTCTCTTTTATATATTCTACAACAGAATGGGTTAGTCGTAAAGTTGATGAAGAATTTAAAGTGCATACATCATCAGAAACCGCTGGTGGATACCCATAAAGATCTGGCGTTCAAAGATATCTGCTTGCTCCATTTCTCGTGACGTGACGAACCTATATCCCAGTATCCCCTCTGAAGCATGTAGTTTAATATTTGAGAAACTTGTAACCCATTATCATCAAAGAATTATCAGACTTATTGATGATTTGTCTGTTTAAAATCTACATGCATTTCAGAAAAACTTACTAGAAACAACATAGAGGTCTCTCAATGGTCCACCCTTTAGTCATTCCGATGATTTACATGAGTAATCTAGAACATTGCTATGTTATGACTGAGAAGAATCCATATTTCCATAATATGAAATTTTATAGGCGTTATAAATACGATGTTACACGCATTTACGAAGGTAGAAGAGACGAAGTTCAACAGTTTCTAAAATACTTAACGAACATCAATGAAAAAAGTCCGTCACGCAGGGGCTGCGTAAACTAAGCAGATTTCCCACGTGAAGTTTTACAGTAGAGAAATCTGCCCAATAACAGCTGTAGTAGGAAGGGATCTCTAAACCTATTCACGAGCTCTCGGCGGAAAGTCCGGAACATGGCGGAGTCCTGCCGACCACACACACAATACAAATGCAAATATCTCGGTTAATATTCAAGATACAGAATAAATGTATAGAACAATATTTATAGTAAATTTAATTTACAATAAGATTTATTCTATACGATTTTTCGATCCGACGCATAATAACAAAGATATTTTGAATTTTCAAAAATCCCCCCTCTAAACCCCCCTCCCACTGGTCCGATTTCAGCCATTAACGAACTTGATCTTCCTTTTTACATAAAACGAATAAATTCCGAGTTTGGTAACGATCAAACAAAAATTACGACCGCTAGAGCGTTAACAGACAAATATATATATATATATATATATATATATATATATATATATATATAATTTTGAACGGAGCTCATTTTCGTCATCTCCTGGGTAGGATCGATGGACATTTGAAGACAATTTTCGAAACTCGCGTCATGAGTACGACCTCAATAGCTGATTTCCCTTAAGGAAAAACTGCTAAAAGTCCGTCACGCAGGGGCTGCGTAAACTAAGCAGATTTCCCACGTGAATTTTACAATAGAGAAATTTCACGAGAGCCGAGCAGTTAATGAAACGGCCAAGCTAGCTTTTGGCGGGAAAGACACTTCCCCCAGGATTTAATAAAAATGCAAATATTCAAGATAGAGAATAAATGTATATAACAATATTTATAGTAAATTTAATTTGTAATAAGATTGATTCTGTACAATCATTCCATCCGACGAATAGTAACGGAGATATTTCGAATTTTCGAAAATCCTCTCCTTTAAACCCCCCCCCCTCCCCGTGGTCCGATTTCAGCCGTTAACGAACTTGATCTTTCTTTTTACATAAAACGACTAAATATCGAGTTTGGTAACGATCAAACAAAAATTGCGACCGCTAGAACGGTAACAGACAAATATATATATATATATATATATATATATATATATATATATATATATATATATATATATAGTTTTGAACGGACCTCAATTTCGTCATCTACTAGGTAGGATCAATGGACATTCGAAGAAAAATTTCGAAAATTCCTTCTTGAGTTCAACCTCAATAGCTGATTTCTCTTAAGGGGAAGCTGCTAACATTAAATTCACCTGCAAAGTGTAGACAGACGGAAGCCTGAATTTTCTGTACTCAACAATAAAGAAACACTACCATGGAGTTAGAAATATCTCGCAAATCATGCATGACAGACGAGGTAATATATCATAATCCATTTCATTATATTAATTATAGAAAAGTCCGTCACGTAGGGGCTGCGTAAACTAAGCAGATTTCCTATGTGAAGTTTAGCAATAGAGAAATCTGCATACTGGTAACACAACACCACCATAAGTAAATACAAACGGTAATGAGAAATCTTTCAGTTAATTAAAATAAATTCCCAACTGAAACGGCTTCTGAATTGTAAGAATAATTTATGTTTTAATAACTCAAATTTTAGTAGTCCAAGAACTAAAGAAGGGGGGGGCGGATGAACAGAACGTATTTGCATAAATCTCACAAAGTAACGAAGGTTAGGTAAGGTTAGAAAGGACAGGTTAGGTTAGAAGCTTCCGCCAGACCCGAGCACGGCCGAACTAACCCGAACAACACCCGACCACAGACTACATAAAAATGCAATTATCTTGGTTAATATTCAAGATAGAGAATAAGTGTATATATCAATATTTATAGTAAATTTAATTTGCAATAAGATTGGTTTTATACAATTTTTCGATCCGATGCATAATAACCGAGGTATTTCGAATTTTCGAAATTCCCCTTCTCTAAACCCCCCCTCCCTCTGGTACGATTTCAGCCATTAACGAACTTGATCTGTCTTTTTACATACAACGGTTAAATATCGAGTTTCGTAACGATCAAACAAAAATTGCGACCGCTAGAGCGTTAAGAGACAAATATATATATCTATATATATATATATATATATATATAGATATATATATATATATATATATATATATATATCTTAAGGGAAATCTGCTAATATCAATGTTCAGATTCCTAATCGACAGTCTCTTGGTGACTCCTATGAACAGTTTCGATCATGAAGTTATGAAAGGAGTTACACCCAATTGATCACATATTGCAAGTGAATGGGTTTAGTAAGGAGAGTGTATGTAGACTAATGGAATACATTGAGAGGCTGAATCTCTTTGGAAGTTCCACCGAAGGTAGTCCTACATCCGACGATTAATGGTGGTACATCAAATATTTTGGACTGATATCCAAACGCACCAGTCACGTACTTGGTAAGGCAGTGTACAAAGTGCCTAATATAATGTAGCATAATCTGGTCAAAGATCCAGTAGCTTTAAAGGATCGTTCGGGAGTACACAGGATTGTTTCTGGTGGATTAAGAGTGGTCTGAATAATACTTAGGAATTTGAAATCCGAATGTAAGGAACGCCGGAGAGACTCTCTTCGTCGTACATTTTGATAAAGAGGGCCACCATGATTCAGAGTATTACGTCGCATTATTGCACAATGAAAGTCAAAAACGTCCGTCACGCAGGGGCTGCGTAAACTAAGCAGATTTTCCTCGTGAGGTTTAGCAATAGGTAAATATACATACTGCTAACACAACACCACAGTGAATAAATACAAACGGAAATAATAAATGTTTCAAGCAATTTCAATAACCTGCCGACAGGAAGCGTTGGGTTAGAAATGTAAACAAACGGGTCTGCCCGCCTCACACCGGAAAGAGAAACAATTAATGAAATATATCAGAATATAACATATTAATTTTATTGAGAACTATTTACTATATCTAGTACTGTAATTAATAATAAGTCAGAATAATTGTTATCTCAATCAATCAAATTTTAGCAGTCTAAAACCTTAAGACGGGGGGGGAGGGGGGGTGTCACCAGAACATATTTGCATGTATCTCGTATTATAATGGTCTCTTGAATACAATATTTGGTATTTAAGATTCAAATAATGTGATTTATTATGTAGCAGAGTATTGTTTAAGTAACATGAGTAGAAGTGGCGGTTTGCTGATGGCTGAAAACTGAAAAATGCAAATATCTCGGTTCATATTCAAGATAATGAATAAATGTATATAACAATATTTATAGTGCATTTAATTTGCAATAAGATTGGTTTTATACAATTGTTTGATCCGACCTATGGTAACGGAGATATTTCGAATTTTCAAAAATCCTCCCCTCTAAACCCCCTTCCCCCTGGCCCGATTTCAGCCGTTAATGAACTTGACCTTTCTTTTTACATAAAACGACTAAATATCGAGTTTGGTAACGATTAAACAAAAATTGCGACCACAAGAGCGGTAACAGACAAATATATAGATAGATAGATAGATATACAGTTTTGAACGGACCTCATTTTCGTCATCTCCTGGGTAGGATCGATGGACATTTGAAGAAAAATTTCGAAAATGCGTCATGAGTACAACCTCAATAGCTGATTTCCCTTAAGGGAAATCTGCTAAAAGCCTAACAATTAGTGTTTGTTAATCTTTACAAATTAAAATAAATTTTATTTGTATGCATAGGTTGGATAACTTTTTGCAGCAGGAAATCCAATAGATTCCTTGTAAGCTGGTGTATATTTTAAATTTGAATTCAGCTCCGGTTTTGTGATCATTGGACCTTGCCGGCCAGCTCTCTAGCGACCGGTAGCAAAACTTCTCATTCTATCACGATTGTTGGTTTTGAGATGTCAGAGTATTGTTGTTACCTCATTGTGCCCATGTGACCCAATAATTTGTTAGCAGATTTCCCTTAAGGGAAATCAGCTATTGAGGTTGTACTCATGACGGAATTTTCGACATTTTTCTTCAAATGTCCATCGATCCTACCTAGTAGATGACGAAAATGAGGTCCGTTCAAAACTGTATATATATATATATATATATATATATATATATATATATATATATATATATATATATATATCTATATATTTGTCTGTTACCGCTCTAGCGGTCGCAATTTTTGTTTGATCCTTACCAAACTTCATATTTAAGCGTTTTATGTAAAAAGAAAGATCAAGTTCGTTAACGGCTGAAATCGGACCAGTGGGAGGGGGGGTTTAGAGGGGAGGATTTTCGAAAATTCGAAATATCTCCGTTACTATACGTCGGATCAAAAGATTGTATAAAACCAATCTTATTGCAAATTAAATTTACTATAAATATTGTTCTATACATTTATTCTCTATCTTGAATATTAACCGAGATATTTGCATTTGTATTCTGCGTGTGGTCACCAATAGGCTGTTCGGAGTTTCCGACGAGAGCTCTGGCGGCCGTTTCCATAACTATCGTCCCTCGTGAATAGGTTTAGAGGTTAGGTTAACTGTTTTTTGGGCTAGAAACTACTGGGTTATTACGCCCTAAATAATGTTTTTTAGGTTTAGAGGTTTCTTACTATTACAGTTGTTATTAGGCAGATTTTTCTATTGTAAAACTTCACGTGGGAAATCTGCTTAGTTTACGCAGCCCCTGCGTGACGGACTTTTTTGGTTGTAGACCGTTCTGAGGGAATCCTTATTGATGTTATTGGGCAGGACGATCTTTCCTGCTCTGTGGGCATCTATTCCGCTTTGGTGGTACAAGTTCAAACTGTCCTGAATTTGCGTATGCCGTCCGAACATCGCAGATGTCCGTGGCTCCTGCGTTCACTAGAGTTCCTCATACCGATATCGCCTCTTCTGAAGTAAGTCATTCTGTCGACTGAATATTCATTAAACTATTATTAAATATTAAAGCGTTGACTTTAATCTCACATGGTAAATCCAGAGTGGCGAGTTCGATTCCCGCCCTGGGCAATAGGAATTTATTTAGTGACGGAATTCACTAAATAAAATCCTTAGTCCCACCCTGGCTAGAAAAGGGTGATACCCTGTAGATAAACCGTCCCAATTAGCCTTAGTTGCATAAAGTGGACGTTAAAAAATAATTAAATGAAATAAACTATTATTTATTTTGCATGTCTTGTCTATAGTAATAATTTATTTATTCACGGTTTTATTTATCTACAATAATTATTATTAGTATTATTATTATCTCTATTGTAAATACAATTTAAACACATGACATACCTCTCAATCAGGCAACTACTATCTTCCTATTTTACTATTAGCTGATTTTCCTTACACATGACGCGTTTTTCGACAAATTTCTTCAAATGGCCATCGATCCTACCCAGGAGATGACGAAAATGAGGACCTTTCAAAATTATATATATATATATATATATATATATATATATATATATATATATATATATATATATATATATATATGTTACTGTAAAACCCCGGAGTGTGGTAAATACTAAGATTTACCGGTAAATCTGAGGATTTACCAGAAGCGTTGGTAAAGGTCCGATTTTATCTTTCAAATCGGGCTTTAGCCAGTAAATCTTAGGATTTCCCTAGAAACTCGGTAAAAGCTAGAATTACCTCAATCAGGATGCGTCTTTCGGACTTTTACCAACAGATTTTGGTAAGTCCTTTTAGAATAATTACAGCATGGGAGAGAATTGTGGCACTTTGAATTGCATTTCATATTAGCTAACTTGCACAAACATTTCTTATTTGAACATATATATAAAATTGTAACCTCTGTCTGTACATTGATTTTTTTCGCGAAATTTCACGATAACTTTTCGTTTCACATGTCATAAACACCATAACTGCATTTTGTTTCTTTCGTGTCTGTTTGTTTATTTGTTTGTTTGTTTGTTACCTTTTCACGCATAAACGGCTGAACCGAATTTTATGAAACTTGGTATGTATATTACTACTAGCCCAACTTAGACTTTAGGCTATATTAATTTTCTCTAAGACAAACAGGAGTGGGGGTTATAAGGGAGGCCTGAAATTAAAAATAGCGATATTTCGTTTCCTATTGCTTTTTCAGCAAATATGCACATAAGAAAAGTTGTTTACTTTGTAATTTAGAGTAACTTTTGTTATATGCACTTTTTCCGTATATGGAAGCATAAATGAGTTATACGCTATAAACTAAAGCGGGAGTCCACAATTTTATTTGGCGCTAAAGACTCAACCGAATTAAACCAAACTCGGTATGTGAATTAGTACTAACGCCTTCATTATAATAAGCTATACTAACATTTCTAGGGACGGGCAGGAGTGGAGGTTATAAGGAAGGCCTGAAATTAATAATAGTGATATTTCGTTTCCTATTGCATTTTCGGCAAATATGCACATAACAAAAGTTGTTTATTTTGTTATTTAGAGAAACTTTTGTTATATACACTATCGACGTATACCGAAGTATAAAGGCGTTATACGCTAAAAATTATAGCCGGAGTCAACTATTTTATTATATTAATAAAAACTCAACCGAACTAAATAAAACACTCGGTATGTGTATTAGCACTAACGCCTTTCTTATAATAAGCTATACTAACATTTCTAGGGACGGGCAGGAGTGGGGGATATAAGGGAGGCCTGAAATTAATAATAATGATTTCCTATTGGGGTTTCGGCAAATATGCACATAACAAAAGTTGTTTATTTTGTTATTTAGAGAACTTTGCTCAACACTTCTTTTCAATATGAACTACCAGGTATTTCACCTGAAAAAATTAATTCAAATGTATGTTAATATTTTCTCCTTAATAATTCAAATCTATGCATAATGCACAGGAGACGGGAAATATGGCAATATGCAGGACAGTGAAGTCTTACATAAAAAAATAATTTTATTATTAACAAATGCCAACAACGGGTAATAACCCTAAACACTGGAACGGGTAAATGTCAAAATATTGTGCAAAGTAAAGCCTTACCAAAAATATACCATCACCATTCAGCCTCAAATGAATTCCCGAGCGAAGCCGGGTATCTGAGCTAGTATATATATATATATATATATATATATATATATATATATATATATATATATATATTTGTCTGTTGTCGCTCTAGCGGTCGCAATTTTTTCGTTACCAATCTCGATATTTAAACGTTTTATGTAAAAAGACAGACCAAGTTCGTTAATGGCTGAAATCGGGCCAGTGGGAGGGGGGGGTTTAGAGGGGGAATTTCGAAAATTCGAAATATCTCCGTTACTATACGTTGGATCGAAAAATTGTATAAAACCAATCTTATTGCAAATTAAATTTACTATAAATATTATAATATACATTTATTCTCTATCTTGAATATTAACCGAGATATTTGCATTTTTATTAAGTGTAAAGGACGAGCTATTGTCGCTTCTAATCGTTCCCACCGAAAGTTAGTGCGGCCGTTTCGGTAACTGTTCGGCACTCGTATGGAGATTTCTCTATTCCGTGGGAAATCTGCTTACTTTTACTTAGCCTCTGCGCGTCGGACTTTTAATACTGTTAACTGCATATTTAAAATAATATTGAAAAGTTTGATTTTATTTATTTTTGCCTTCTAAAGTAGTTGCATGGGTTCTGAATGTAGACTTGAATGTTTTATAGAACACATCAGTTAGCGTGCCCAAGCAACAAATATATGCATATTCATGCATTTTCAAAGCGAAACCCCCACTTTCTATTAATTAATTATTATGTGTCATTTATCCTTTGAGTTATATATCCAAATCCAATGAGCAATTAGTGTTGAATTGTTAAAAAGAATCCAACTACGTTCATATTCGCAAATAAACAGTATAATAAATATATTAGTTTATACATTGTCATTATAACAATTGTTGGCGAATACCATGGGGCCTAGATATTAGTAGAATACCGTGTCCCAAAGAGGCCATATAACTTTAATTAGATCTCTAGTTATATGGCTATTTCATGAATAATGGTTAGCAATTATGCCATCTAATCTAAATTGCCCTCATTTCACGGAGTTAACTAAAGTACGATCTAGTTCTAATCTCCTATTAATCTAAATTCCAAAGAGACTGATGTATAGATTAAAATAAAGAATATTATGCCCATTACTGAGAAAGCATATTTCAGGATTTATGGTTTATTTACCTAAAAATAAAATAAAGTATTGAGGTTGTATTGAGGAGGGAGGGGATAAAAAAAAAATCAAAATATCTCTGCTATTAAGAGTAGGACCAAAAAATGTTATAGGACTGGTATTTTACAAAATTTAAAGTTCAATGAATGTTTTTCTATAAGAAGGAAGGTCTCACTAACGTGTCTGAAAATTACATTATAATCGCAATGCTTCTAGTAGCTAACAAGTTTTGAACTATGTAGCATAATGGGCCCACACTTGCCAAGAGAGTCACTGCGTTCTTGTAGAGTGCAGTATTAGCCTTGAAAACTGCACACTGAAAGGGCGTAATAACCGTGCAGTTGATCACCCAAGAAAATATAGACTGGACTAGCGTTGGAAGGTGTTGCTTAACTTCAAAAAAGCTTATAATTCAATTGGTAGATACTGTCTTAATAGAATCACAGTTTCCAGAAAAATTTATGAAAGTGCGCGCCAATGACTGAGTTTCTAGACAACGATTTTGCAAGTTCTTCTGCTTAGCCTAGAAAGTGGCAATAGAGTGGGGAGATAAAATAAAGAAAGCTATTTTGAAGTGAGTCCATCATTACCAGCGTCAAACCGCATGTAATTTCCATGTTCATATATGGTATAACTGTTCTCAAGTTTGCAAAGATATGCTTGTTCATAAGATAGGAAATTAACGAGTTCAAGGCAAGCTACTCGTGGACTGCAGCATGAAAGTAGGTAATCTTGGATCTTATTCTCGCGATCCCGATCAACAAGTTGCAGAAGTGGGAGGGGAGAGAGTGGATCGCACCCTAAATTTATGACACTGGACTTTAACGATGGAATTTTCAGCTCCGCGATGAAATTGATTATCTACTTTAAACAGTTTTTCAATTCAAGGAATTGTTTAGTAAAATATCTTGCAATAGTTAATATGGTTAATTTAATTTATTTATTAACGTGCACTTTAAGTTACTGTGGCTAATTGGGACAGGCTACCTACATGTTACCACCCTATTCTAGCCAGGCTGGGACTAAGTATTTTATTTAATGAGTTCGTTACTAAATAAATTCATATTTGCCTTATATTGTTTGCGTCCCGCTCGTTAACAGGTTAATACTGCAAAAGTATTTGCAAGTAATGCGGTACTGTTAAAATACTGGACTAGGAAAAGAAGATACATTCATTAAGTATTATTTTTGTATTGGATGGCTATTGTAGATTTTGGATTCCTACAGATATCAGCTTTTCCGCAGTTGATGACCAACACAGTCAAGGAAGAGACTAGAGGGTACATTTACAGAAACTCTACTAATTCCTTGGATAAATGTTATTGATCACCATGATATTGTAATGAACTTGACATTGCATTACATAAGCCTATTATAAATGATCATATATTTTATATTCTGAGTATTCCCAGCAAAGAGGACATTAAGATTAATATGTATGAATGCTTAAATGTATTGTTTTTACCTTTAAATAAAAATTATATCCAATTTGGAGTGAAGTCACCATGTGCTCTATCATTTTCATAGATAACGCCGACGGATTTTGATAATAACATTCACATCTCTTAACATCGGTAAAATAATTAATAATACGGATGAATTTAAATAATAAATTCCTGTTAAATGCACTTTTTGAGTGTATTTCGATCGGCAGTTCAAAGATCACTGCTGGGCTAGCCCTATATAAGGACCCCCTCACGACGTATTAAGATCAGTCATATTCGGCATTCTCTGGAGGGGAGACACTTGTTGGTGTAACACCTCTAATCCTTTTGCCAGATCCGGCCTGCCTGACCAGTCTACTGCCTGTACTACCTCTAACGGCTAAGTCAGCACTTCCATTAAACAGCTAAGTGTTTCAATTGTAATATAGTCTAAGTATATTTAAGTGTCCCCATTATATTTTCAAAGGTGCCTCTTCATTTTAATTATTAATGATTGTTATTGGAGAATATTTTAATTATAAATAAATTTATATATATACTAGCTCAGATACCCGGCTTCGCCTGGGAATTCATTTGAGGCTGAATGGTGATGGTATTTTTTGGCAAGGCTTTAATTTGCACAATATTTTGACATTTACCCGTCCTAGTGTTTAGGGTTAATTCCCGTTGTTGGCATTTGTTAATAATAAAATTAATTTTTTATGTAAGTCTTCACTGTCCTCCAAATTGTCATATTTCCCGTAGACAAATAGACGATGAAATATCGCGAATTTTTATTTCAGGCCTCCCTTATAACCCCCACTCCCGTTCTAACCTAAACATTTTAATATAGCTTATAATCATGGAAGAATTAATGCTAATTGACATAATGAGTTTTTGTAAGTTCGGTTTACTCGTTAGCGCTCAATGAAATCGTTGACTCCCGCTTTAGTTTATAGTGTATATCTCGTTTATACTTTGTTAAAAGACAAAAATGAATATGACAAAGATTACTCTAAATAACAAAATAAACAACTTTTGTTATGTTCATATTTGCCGAAAATGCATAAGAAACGAAATACCGCTATTTTTAAATTCAGGCCTTCCTTATAACCCCCACTCCTGCCCGTCCCTAGAAATGTTAGTATGGCTTATTATAAGGAAGGCGTTAGTGCTAATTCACATACCGAGTTTGGTTTAGTTCGGTTGAGTCTTTTGTGCCAAATAAAATTGTGGACTCCCGCTATAGTTTTTAGCGTATAACTCATTTATACTTCCGTATACGGCAAAAGTGTATATAACAAAAGTTACTGTAAATAACAAAATAAACAACTTTTTTAATGGGCATATTTGCTGAATAAGCAATAGGAAACGAAATATCGCTATTTTTAATTTCAGGCCTCCCATATAACCCCCACTCCTGCCCGTCCCTAGAAATGTTAGTATGGCTTCTTATAAGGAAGGCGTTAGTACTAATTCACATACCGAGTTTGGTTTAGTTCGGTTGAGTCTTTTGTGCCTAATAAATTGTTGACTCCCGCTAAAGTTTTTAGCGTATAACTCATTTATACTTCCATATACGGCAAAAGTGTATATAACAAAAGTTACTCTAAATTACAAAATAAACAACTTTTGTAATAGGCATATTTGCTGAAAAAGCAATAGGAACCGAAATATCGCTATTTTTAATTTCAGGCCTCCATTATAACCCCCACTCCTGTTTGTCTTAGAGAATATTAATATAGCCTAAAGTCTAAGTTGGGCTAGTAGTAATACACATACCAAGTTTCATAAAATTCGGTTCAGCCGTTTATGCTTGAAAAGGTAACAAACAAACAAATAAACAAACAAACAGACACCAAAGAAACAAAATGCAGTTATGGTGTCTATGACATGTGAAACGAAAAGTTATCGTGAAATTTCGCGAAAAAAATCAATGTACAGACAGAGGTTACAATTATATATATATATATATATATATATATATATATATATATATATATATATATATATTTGAATTTGGACTTGAGTCGATTGTTGGTGGCCCTTCCTAAATTCTTGTTAGTGGTTTGGTTGAGGGATTTTTCATATATTACAGCTTCCACTGCTTATCGCCGCAGCCAGATCGCAACAACATAGATATGCTATTCGTTCAAAAACATACTAGTGATAGTAATAAAACTGCTGGGTATATCAATAGTTGTATAACAGTACTCTAGCAGCAATAATTAATATTATTCTAAATGATATTATAAGTATATTTGATTTTTGGCTTTTCTTCTGGGATTCCGTCATACTGAAATTTGCTTCAGAGCTTCTTGTTGGTTATTCTCAATACTAACCAGGGAGAAGAATAAAACAAGGAGACACGTAAGGGAAGCCATTGATATTCAAAAGAGATCCCAGAATTCTAACAAGGATGATGGCTTCACCCTATCCTCTATATGGCGGGCTCTATTACGCCTCGACCACAATGTGATTGGCTCACGAGAGCATAAACGGCCGGGCCAGTTATGGCTCGAATGAAGTCCCTTTCCCCGGACAGCCATATATAGACTCCAGTCAAGCCATCGTGGAGTTAATCGTATTGTACCACCTAGCTGGAGCAAAAACATGTCAAGGAATGGATTTGTTCATAATATCAAACCTATAACACTCCCAGTAAGTCATATTTCGAGGTAATGATTGTCAAGTTAAAAAGTTTATTGAGGATGAGAATGGTGTGGAAGAATAGAATGAATTTTAATACAGTCCTCTCTAGATGATATTTTGTTAAGATCAAAAACGGGCAGTTTAGGAAACGCGTGATAAAAGTTTTAACTTGACAGAAATATACGTCAGTGACCCAAGGCCGAGCACAATGGAAATATAGCTCTACAATATAAAACTGTTAAAGAATATTTTTATGTCTAGACCTAGAAAATTTTAAATATCTTTATTAATTGTAAAATAAAATAATTACAAATAAACGGGTAAAGCTAAATAAAACGGTTTACAAACATTATCAATATATCCGAATTATTATTGATAATTGTTATATACTTACGTATTCCATTAATAGGAGGATTAATAGGATTCTTGTATAACATTGGATGTTTCCATTTACCTATTATATTTTTAACAGAAAGCTTCCAAATTATATGGAACACATTAAAAATGAAATGTCAATAATTAAAAACAACTATTTATTTATTTTTAATATTAAATAAACGCCCTTGAAACAAAACGTAAAAAAAATTGCTCCCGGCGAGATTAAATCTCGAGATATTGTGGTTACAAAAAGAAGACGTTACCAATGCGTCCCCGATTAAAATGCTTACCTTAAGAACACCTCAAGACTTCAGGCAATCTTTAACATTTTTTTTTTTAGACGAGCATAAGAATTGCGTTCTCTCGCTTCAACAGAATTTGTTTTTCATTAGATACTACACACTGAAAAAGTTTCCTTCATATCCATAAGGGGTAGGCCTTGCACTCCCCTTGTAAATGAATATGAATTTGAAATTGAAGATAAACTATTTGGGAATTGCTAATGTGTATAAGAAAAGGGCGAACGTTTGGAGTGTAATGAAATGTCAAAATGACATGCAATCTTTCACACAAGAGAACATTCATCTGATCAATGTTCGGAAACACGGCTAACGAGTTACAATCATGAAATGTGAGCTCAGACTTAGTAATAAGCTTTCCTCTCACAAGAACCGGTTTTCTTACAAATGATGCGGTGTGTATATTTTGAAATAGGCGAAAAAATAGCATGCATAAGAACTCAACATAGGAGTTCCCAAGAGCGCTTGACGGAGTTTATATACAAGCCTCGTTATTCCAAGCTATCTTATAATGAAATAAATTCTAATTAATGAATTAATTAGAATATATTATAGCAAAAAAATCTTAGTTATTTATTTATTATTGTAGTTAGTTTTGGATATTTTTTTTTCGGGGGCGTAATAAAAGTTATACGTATTGAATGATTGTCACGAAATACACCCCCCTTACCACCCCATTAACCAAAGTGGTCCTATATAGAGCTTCATACAAAGCTAATCAATTCTAACAAAACATTGGAAAAGCTGTTATTATTTTCAGTTACCGAAAACATCAATGCGACTCGTTGCTTTAAAAACAAAACTGAAATTATTGAACGAACATTATTATTTTAACCCCTTCCCCTTTGCTCATTTTACGCTGACTTCCTATTCCTCAACATTATTGCCAGAAATAATAAGAAACTGAAATTCAGATGGAGGGGAGGCTTGAAAAGGGCTGTTTTTCAGATAATAGGCCAAATAAAGGACTGGCCCGTCTCGTAAAATGTGCTTCAATTTCTGTAGAAGGGCTTCTGTGAACCCTCACTGTTCAATTACATTGTTTACGTTTAAACTATATAAAATATTTTTTACCCAATTTTATTTTATGAGTTTTAACTCTTTACAGAGTGGAAAATCCATTTCAACTTAAGTGTTGAGTAAGTTATTGAAATTGGCATACTTCATTATTTTAACTTGTTACTATAATTTATAGAATAAAAATATTTCTCCATTATTGTATTCAATTATTAATCTTCGCCATATTAGAAAAATGCTCGTCTCTACATGGCGATAAACAATCCTCATCTGTAAAAGCAAAGGCTCTGACGTAGTGGTATAAAGTGCTACAAAACGTATAATA
Source organism: Riptortus pedestris (assembly GCA_019009955.1). Lineage (NCBI taxonomy): Eukaryota > Metazoa > Arthropoda > Insecta > Hemiptera > Alydidae > Riptortus > Riptortus pedestris. The sequence goes on from CM032231.1 coordinate 68,515,929, forward strand.
GAAAATATGCCATAGAAAAGTTAAGCGTATTTCAATTTATGAACTCAGCCACAACTTTGAGAGGATATAGTCATATTGTTAGGTATTTTTTTTTTTAACGTAGAACTTTTGGTATATAAAAATTACATCAAAATTGTAGATATTTTAATTGAAGATCAACAACTTTACTCCTTTTCAGACCACCCATTTGGGAGACACTCAACCCTTTACTTTTAGTTGTTGTGAATTATAAACTTTTTAAAATTACCTGGCTTAATCACCTTGGCATATCTTCTCTACCTGGTTTCAGCCATTACCTAATGATATCCTTAGGGTTAGGTAAAACGCTTAAATATTGATCATAGGATTGATTGAATTTTAAAAATATTGTTGCGAAACAAGCATCAAATTAGTGTGCTTGAGGGATTTTGTTGCTAATTGAAAATTATTTAACCCCGTACTTATGAAGTACGAAGAAAATTAGGACACCACCACAAGAGATTGGCGTTGACGGAACCAGGGTGGGGTTGGAACCAAGAACCATCTAGGTGACAAATCAATCAGCGGGCGAGTTGGGGCCTCGAACATTCTAGAGATGACGGCGGGCATTTGAAAACTCGGCCAACTCACCCGAAAGTTCAGTTTTTAGTTTAACATCAGTGATTTGACCAGTGATAGGAGTGGTCAAGAGTTACTGTTCTGTGTAATAAGAAAGTGAAGTTAACAGTGTATATTGTGCTTAGTAGTGAAAAATAGTTTATCAAGTGTGTCGTCTTTATTTATAATTGTCCATTAAATGTGCAGTGATAAAACATTAAAGTTTGTGTATTTAATTTTGCAATCCGAAGGGACCCTAAGAATTAACGTTCATTACTTTTGTAATAATAGTATTATTATTATTGTAATAACTGACAACAGCTGGTCTCATAAGTGGGATTGCAAAATAATAATAAACTACAATGAAGTTTAAGGAGCTAAAAGTGGAACCTTTGAAAAAGGACGTTGTTTTATTGGATCTGTACAGCGGGAAATAACCCTGAACTTCAAAGACGGTTAATAGATAAGTTCCAAAGACGAGGCATTGATGTAGGTACATATGAGTTTGAGGAAAAAGATAATATTGTTGTATGTACCTCTACCACACCAGCAATTTGGAATTAAATGGAATTTTCGCTGCTTTGATGGGGAAAAACTCAGATAATAACCAGAAATTCTGGGAAGCTTCTAGAGGTAGTTACGAGAGACTATAAGAAGCATCTAGATTAAAATGCGAACAAAAACCTCAGCTGAAGTAAGGCAAAAATTTCAAGAAGCTTCTTGATCTAACACTACAACTGCCACCAGTATGATCTACAAACCTTAAAGCTCCACAAAATAAAAGTGGTCATGGGCAAATGAATGGAAGCTATAGAGCAGAGGGTCAGTGAATTTGATGAAAAACTCTGCAGTATTAAGAATGATGTAGAAGGGAAAACGTCCAGCCTATAAAGGAAGGCGGATGAAGAAATACACGAGCTAAAATGTCAAATTGACAGTTTGAGAATCATTTCTGAGCAGTCCAGCAAGGTAAAGGTCTTTGATGGCAGCAGCCCATCTAATATTTTCAAGTCCCAATTTAAGACAGTGGTAAAAATGGATGGACTAATAAAGATAAAGCGATGCGGGCTTCAGCCATTACTTCATTTAATCCTTTGTTATAGGTAAAACGCTTAAATATTGACCATAGGATTGAATGAATTTTACACATATGTAGTGAAATATGCATCCGTTGGTGTTCTTGAGGGATTATTTTTTTAGCATTTAACAACTCGGCCATCTCGTCGGGAGTTCAATTTTTAGTGAATAATTGTGCTGTGTAATGTAGTTAGCCATGTGTATTCAATTTTGCCAAATCAAAAAAAAACTCTAATAATCAACGTTTATTAGTTTTTTAATAAAAACAACAATATGAAATTACTTGACGTAACCCTGGTCTATCTTTTCTGGTTGGTTTCAGCCATTACCTTATCTAATTCTTAATTTTAACAGTTAAATTTTAATTATAGGATTGATTAAATATAAAACTGTGAATTTACTGGGAAATACCTTATATAAGTTTTGAGTGAAACAGTTTAATATCGCTAATCATATATAATATAAGTTATTATATATATTTAGAACTTAGAACTAATATATTGTGCGCGTGAAATAATAATGTTGAAATTTCAACAACGGAGGAAAGTTCATTTTGACTAAATTTAGTTCTAGGAAAAGGAAACCTCTTGACTGCTACAGCGTAGCCAAGTACAACCCGAGAAAACTGGGAATGGTCTGCTGTGTTTAGCCAATTAAACTTTCTTGACAACTCTTTCTCACAGAGCGAGTCCCCAAGCCAGTCAGTTTAACGCCTGCTTTGCCCCAGAAAGTATTCAAACAACACCTCTTGTGCGTTTGTGTGTGTGTGTGTATATATATATATATATATATATACTCTTAATTCTTGCTTCATATTATGATCCCTCTAATTTCGGAAAAGGTCACTCACGATATGTCAACCTTCCCTCCAGTCAATAATGAGTTCTTTATCTCTCTCTCTCTCTCTCTCTCTCTCTCTCTCTCTCTCTCTCTCTCTCTCTCTCTCTCTCTCTCTCTCTCTCTCTCTCTCTCTCTCTCTCTCTCTCTCTCTCTCTCTCTCTCTCTCTCTCTCTCTCTCTCTCTCTCTCTCTCTCTATCTCTCTCTCTCTCTCTCTCTCTCTCTCTCTCTCTCTCTCTCTCTCTCTCTCTCTCTCTCTCTCTCTCTCTCTCTCTCTCTCTCTCTCTCTCTCTCTCTCTCTCTCTCTCTCTCTCACTCGCGCGTGCGGTTGGGAGTGTGTTTAAGATTTAAGGCACATTCAACCGAGACTGTCGTCTAACGCTAAACTAGTTTTCAATTACTAAGTGTGTAGAGATTTAAAAGTTCATTATTGAGCAGAACAAGAATAACGCATATAGTTGGACTTCCGTACTTTTAAGCGTGACAAAGTAATATTATTGTCAAAATGTACTGATGTGACGTTTCGTGTTTAACCTCTATCCCTTAGGGAATGTGCGTTCTGGGAGTCTAGTGTTGGGTTTAGGATTTTCTTGTACAGGGTGGTCCACAGGAAACGAACGGTTTTGAACCGTGCAATACTTGGCTGCTGGTGGACGCCCTGATGAAATACCGAGTAGGAATACCATTCTAAGGTGAGTAAATTCATTTATATCCACGGGTTCTTTTATGAAAACAAAGCCACCTGGCCCTGCTCGGTCGGCACGCACGCCACTAAACGTGGACAGAGTGAGAGAGGCGATTCTGCACAGTCCCGGCCATTCTGCTTGACGTCATGCAACTCAACTTGGGCTGAGTAAGACCACAACAAAACGTATCTTACATAAGGACTTGGTTATGGCCGCCATTTAAGTGATGTTATTTTTAAAAAAATAAAGTAATGTATTTTTTTAAAAAATGACATAAATTCAGCTTTATTTTTGTGTAAATAAAATCTTCAAAATTAACGGAGTAATTACCATTTTAAAACCGTCCGTTTCCTGTGGACCACCTTGTATGTACCCAGTGAGTGAAACATTCTACTAATGGTGTTCTAGCACACTTGAATATTCCATAGTTCCTAAATGATCCAACTAAACATAAAGTAACCAATTATATTCCTCGTGATGACCTTTAAAAACAATTCCGGCATGCAAGTACTGCGTAAGCAGAGCAGGTTCCCCAAGTCCTGGAAAATTATAAGCTGTTGATCTCATCTCACCATCTATCCCGTTTTCCTTCCACATAGAGAAACCCATGAATAAAAATGGATGAACTAGAGGGAATATAAATTAAATTGAATGGGGAGAACAATTTGAACTGCCAGAGTGCCAGGATCTTGTCGGAGGCAACCGGCCCTTTCATTACTTTTAGTGCACTTTGCATCAAGCAAGGAGATGTATAAATTCTTTTACACAGTAAATATAAGTCAATTTACGAAAATTATTTTGTTATTAAAATTGTATTTACATTTTATGATGTAGTGGCATTGGATATTATACATTTGTAAATGTTTTACAATATTATGTCTTTGGTAGTTAGTTTGTTTGTTTGTTTTGGGCAAAAAACTTCATGGTTATCAATGCCCAACACTCTTCATACTGTATTTGAGTTCCCCAGTCATGGGAAGTCCCAGGCACACGCACGCTAGACCGACTTTTATTACACATTAATATGCATATATGTATATATATATATACACATATATATATTTTACATTATTTTTAACACTATATATACATTTTTTTTTCCAACCCCCTCTTTTTTACCTTTTTTCTTTTTTTCTTTTTTTTGTTTTTTTTTTTCTTTCTTTTTCCCCCATTTTTTTTTTTCTTTTTTTTTTTTTTTTTTTTTTTTTTTTTTTTTTTTTTTCTTTTGGTAAGGGGGGGGGGGTTCCGGCCATATGCATCCACACCTACTCGCCGGTATCACAGAAACCATTGCGACTCAGAATAAACACTAAGAAGAAGAGTTATGTTATTACCAATTACATCCAACTTATGGACTACATATCTAATTAACTATTAAATGACAGCATTAGACCTAAAGCTCGTCACGAGAAACACAGCCATTAATGACACAAAGTTTTTTTATATAACTATATATATATTAAAATTAGATCCCTTAAAGTAAACATTAGAACTATAAATTCTTAAAAGAGCATTATAAATACAACCATTAAAACATTAAAATAGCAACAAGATTAAAGCTATACAGATAAATATTAAAATTAAATCCAAAGAAGAAAAGAAGATAAACATCTAACATAAAGCTTATTAAAATAACCATTAAGATAACAACAAGGTTCGAACAATTAAAATAAATATAAAAATTAGATCCTTAAAAATTAACATCAAGCTTAAAGCCTATTGATATAACCATTAGAATAACAGATACAATAAGCATTAACTAAAACTCTTGCAATAACTTTGAAAAAGAAGAAACCTTAGCTATATGTGGCTGGAAAGGCCCGTTAAATGGAGGAACCTTATTACCCTGTCAGTGGCCGCTCTACTGTTTGCTAGGGCGTCGCCGAGGTTCCTTGGAATACCGAGGTCAGCCAGGATGCCTCTGTATTTCCTGCATTCTTCAAAAATGTGCCTGACTGAAAGGCTTTTACGGCACACTGCACAGGAGGGAGTGTTCCTACCTTTAATTAGATGGAGATGTGTCAGCCTAGTGTGGCCATGCCGGAGCCTGCAAATCAGCACCTCCTCCCCACGATGGTGTCTCGATGAAGATTCCCAGGCCGCAAGGTCCTTCTTCACCATCTTCAACTTGCTGCAGTCGGACTCCTCCCACAAGTCCTTCCAGCTCTTGTTGATGTCTTCAATTAGAGGTGCAGCAATTTCGTTTGGAGTGAGAGGAATTGGTGTTGCAGACGGCAAGGAATGGCCGAGATTGGCTTCTCTATCGGCCCTCTCGTTACCGGGAATCCCACGGTGCCCCGGCACCCAGATTAGCAGCACCGACTTGCCCAGCTCGTGTAGCATCGTTGTGTAATGCAGTACCTTGACCACTCCTGGGTTATTGCTAAATATATTTCTGGTACCAGACACCGCGCTCCTTGAGTCAGTGCATATAACGATGTGTTTGGCCTCAGAGGACATTGAGCGGTATAGAGCGGCTGAGATCGCGAACAGCTCGGCGGAGAAAATTCCGGATAAGGCGTTTAGTTTGAAGGCGCGAGCTGTTCTGTCAGCAACAAAGGCGCAAGCGGTCGACCCTTCGATCTTAGAACCATCGGTGTATATGACCTGCTTTTGGTCGATTCTTCCAAGGAGGTCATAGAGCTTCTTGGTTAGCTCGAAACTGTCCATGGTGTCCTTCTTTTTTGCAAGGTCTATGCTCTGTGGCCTTTTTAGCGTCCAAGGGGGAATAGACTCTTCGACTGCTATGGTTTCGATTCCCTTGATCTGATTAATGAGTTTCTTCATACGCAGGGCGAGTGGTGCTGGTGAGGATGCAGCCTGATAAAGGTTCTCATACTTTGACTGAAAAATGTATGAGAAACATGGGTGATTGGGTTTAGAGTATACTTTGCTGATGTATCTTGCGGCTAACTGGTGTCTACGGAATAGGAGTGGGTGCACTCCAGCCTCAGCGCACAAACTGAAAACTGGGGTTGTCCGGAAGGCTCCAGTTGCTATCCTTAAGCCTGCGAAATGAACAGCGTCAAGGGTAGTGAGGGCAGGCGTTCTTGCCGAGCCATAAACTAGGCTACCGTAGTCTAATTTGGAGCGTATTAATGCTTTGTATATTTTTATTAGTGTGGATCGGTCGGCTCCCCATGATGTCCCACAAAGGACTCTCAGGATCCACATCCTCCGATAACAGGTGTTCTTGAGAGCGGTTATGTGCGGTAGCCAGCTAAGGCGCTTATCAAGTGTCACGCCTAGAAAGCGGGCTTGTCCTGTGCTTAGGATCGGTTGGCCATTTATATGTAGAGACGGACAAGCGAAGTCGCCTCGGCGTCTGCTAAACATTAAGCACTTGGACTTTTCATGCGAGATACGAAAGCCCGTTGCGGTGCACCATGCGAGCAACCTGTTAATACAGGCCTGCAAATTCCTCCTAATAAACTCCAGACTTTCGGAGCGGCACAGGATTAGCAGGTCATCCGCATACAGGAAAAATTTAACGTTATTGTTAAAGCACTTAGTAATGGAACACATGGCAATCAGGAAGAGGGTGCTACTAAGTGAACTTCCTTGAGGAATCCCGTACTCGGTGTCTCTCGGATCGGATTTGAGGCCGTTCACCACTATCTGAACCAGCCTTCTGTCCAAGAATTCCGCTACATACCTTGGCAGGTTCCCCACAAATCCCCAGTCCTTAAGGCATTTCAATATGTTGTGTCTCCATACTGAGTCAAATGCCTTCTGTATGTCCTAAAGGACCGCCACGGCAAATTGTTTCCTTATGAAGGCATGGCTAACCTCACTCTCCAGAATGACGAGGTTGTCCATCGTTGACCGTCCACGGCGAAACGCTGACTGCTCCACGGGAAGAAGACCGCGCCTCTCTAGGGTCCACTGTAATCGCCGATTAACCATTCTTTCAAGAACTTTGCTTAAGCAGCTGATCAGGGAGATTGGCCGATAGCTGGACGCATGTTTCTTGTCCTTGTTGGTTTTAGGGATAGGGATTATTAGGGATAACTTCCACTCTTGGGGCAGCCTTCCCTGAGACCATACCTGGTTGTACAGCTTGAGGAGGCAACTCATCCCCTTTCGAGAAAGATGCTTGATCATTTCATAGTGAATGCCATCTGGGCCTGGAGAATTGCCCTTCAGCTGGCTTAGTGAGCATTCGAGCTCCCATTTCGAGAAGGGGAGATTGTACTCTGGGACATCCATGTCAGAGTCGAAACAAAGAGGCAGGGCCTCCTCTTCTCTCTTGATTTGAAGAAATTGACCGCCGAAGAAGCTATCGTTGATGATAAAGGCCCTCGCGAATTCCTCCGCAACCTTCTCAGGATCAGAAGTCAGTTCCCCCTTGATGTACAAGTATGTCGGTTGCTTCAGATTACCGCCCTTCAAGGCCCTTATTTTTTCCCACACTTCAGCCGAAGGGGTGGTCTTTTTTAACCCAGATACGAAGATGCGCCAATGTTCGGCTTTGCTCTCGGCAATAATCCTGCGGGCACGAGCTCGAGCTTTTTTAAATTCAATGAGGTTCGTTGTCGACATATTCTTCCTGAATTTTCTGAAAGCTCTTCTTCTGTGGCGTATCGCTTCCTTGCAAGAGTTGTTGAACCAGGGCAGAGCTTTCCTCCTAGTTTTACTGCATGAGTAAGGAATAGATTGGATAGCCGCATCGATGATTGCCTTCGTGAGGTTCCGGCAATTCTGGTCTACGTCAGATGGGTGCCATTCGTCAGGCATGGCTAATCTGCTGTAGCTGTCCCAGTCGGCGTTCTGAAGTTGCCACCTACGCATGGCAGCTGGCCTTCGATCATGGGAAGCTTCGAGATTCAGAAAAATGGGAAAGTGGTCACTATTGTTGAGGTCGTCAGAGACATACCACGAGATCTTTGTGAGGAGGGAAGCGGAACACGCAGTTATATCAATGTTGGAGAAGGAGCCATGAGCAACACTGAAATGAGTTGGCTCGCCTGTATTAAGAATGGACAGCTCTTCGTCGTTCAAGAGTTCAGTCAACATGTTGCCCCGAAGATCATTATTGTGAGCGCCCCAGGCTTCTGAGTTAGCATTAACGTCTCCCAAGAAAATTCGTGGTGAGGGGATTTGCCTCAGAAGCTCACGGACGTCCTCCTTGTCAATAGCCTCTCCTGGTCTCAGGTAAACATTGCAGATGTGAACAGGGTATGGAATCAGGATCTTGACTGCAACCGCCCAGAGACTAGTTCTTAAGTCTAGGGCTTCAGCAGGAACGGCGGTCTGGACAGCGATGCATACACCTCCGCAGGCTCTGTCCTTCGAGGTGTCGTCCAGTCGGAAGATTTCGAAGTCATCGAGTTCGGGTTCGTTTTCCGGTTTGAAGTGGGTTTCCTGCAGGCATAGGCAGATCGGGTGGTATTGCTCGATCAGAGTTAGAATATCATTTAAATGAGCTTCAGCCCCATTGCAATTCCATTGAATGATGCATTTATTGATGGTTCCCATGGGCCATTAGAGTAGGTATCAAGGGAGAAAACTCCTGCCCGAGCCACCACCGGCTTAGCAATGCCATGAGTAACAGGGGTGCACGCATTATACTTCACTATGTTTGTTGGCAGTAGAATAACCTCCAACAATATGTAGGACTTAGCAGATAATTTAAAGCTAATGGTACGGTGAAAGTTAATTAAGCGAAAAATAAAATCAGTAACGACATAAAGGTGATCATAAAGGTAACAGTTGCAAACGCAAATAAAAGTATCCCACAATCTAAAATGTACAACGCAAAGACAATAAAAAATTAGTGAGAGCACGTCTCGTAAAATTGGGCTACTGGTAACTAGGGTCGTGATTAAAATTAGAAAGTGGACTAACAAAATGTAGTTGGGGAATATAAAAAATTGACTAGAAAGTAGAGACTTACAAGGTACATTTAGTGCCATGTCTGCGATATATACAGTATTTGGGGACTGGATAGTTAATTGTAAGTTACAAGTGTACGAACCATAGTACCAGCCACAAATGAGCTTAAAAAAGTAAAAACTAAAATAACAACTGTAAGCAAAATTTAGAGCATTACACAGCTGGAACCTATTGCTCGAGTCTCTCGCGCAGGTGCAGGAAGAAAGCCGGTGTGCCTGCGATTCCCCACTCGGGGGTTGGCTGGCTGAACCATTAGTTCCCAGCATTATATTATGTAACATTAGCTTTAACATAGTTATGATGCAATAAAACTGGTGCACCCAATAGAAAGATTCAGAGTGTTGGTGATTGGTGCCGTTGAGTGAGATTAAGAGACTACAATTAGTCATCAGCCGTAGAAAAAAACCCATAATAAAGCCGGGAATAAGTTTAAATGATGCACTGAGATTGGCACCCGTGTTACCTCCTGAAACATTATTGCTTGATTTGATATTTATAAAATTGTAGTAGTTATTCTCCATTAGAATAATATTAATTAATTTAATATTTAATAATATTAACTGTATCATTTTACTTTTTTTCCTTACTAGTGGCTCTAGTTTTCATTCCACCCGTAGGCTGCTCATGTAATGTTTTATTCATTATAGCTTTTGATGGGGTACCTTCGCTAGGGGATAAGTGAGTTGGGGTATGGGAGAAACTGGGCGGGGAAGAGTAGAGGGACAGTGGGGGGGTTCCAGGTTTGTCATAGGAGAGGCGGCGAGGGATAGAAGATAATCTCTGACCGCCGCTTCGTTGGGTCAAGGATTTAGATGAGGGAGTTAAAGGGACGGAGGGATTAGCGGAAGGTTGCATAGGATTAGATGCAGTGTTAGAAATACTCTCAGCTGCGGGCACAGGCAGCGCGGTGGAGGTAGGAGCAGGCTGGCTGTTATCAGGAGTAATCAGCTCGCTCCTTGGATGTTGGGGTTGGGTGGAAGGAGGGGGGATAGATAGAGGCAGGTCACTGGGGAGAGGGGCATCCTCGGTTACTCTCGGCTCGCTACGAGTATCCTCGGCCCCACTAGGAGGTAGGGATGGCTCGGGCAAGGTCGGGAGGCCTCGGACGCCGTCAGAGCCCAGCGCCTTCCCCTCCTCTCCCTCATTGTTTATAATATGGATTAAATCTGTCTGTGTACTTGTAGTATTATAAGTCTTATCTCTGGCAACTTCAGAATATGAACTCTTTGTTGCTCGAGGAAACGAATTAATATAGATTGTGTATTAATAGATGATAAGGAATTTTACTATTAGCTATTATTTTTGCTATTTCGTATTCTTCCTGGTATTTAGGGCACTGCCGATACCAAGACGGGTGAGGTCCCTTACAGACGTTACATTTAGCTGGTCTCGAGCATTGGCCCTCGTGCCTCGCTTCGCTACAGTTCCTGCACACTGCTTGCTTGTTACAACGTTTCGCAGTATGCCCAAAGAAAAAACATTTGTTGCAGCGAAGTGGAGGCGTGACGTAAAGTTCGACCGGTAGTATTCTATAGGCTACTTTAATTTCCTTAGGGGGCAAAGGGCTCCCAAAAGTAAGAATGTATTTATTAGTGAGGTGTACGTTACCGTTCCGATAATATGAAACTCTTTCAACGTTGGTTACTCCCTGCCCTTCTAATTCTTTCTGAATGTTCTCAACAGTTTCGTATTCCAGATCGAACCATGTTATTGTCCCCTTCGAGGAATTTAAACTCTTATGGGGAGTAATCTTATGGGGACTCTTATGGGGTCTATATCGACGCCGAAGAGGGATTTGCAGTCTAATAGTTTATTCGATTGTAAAGGTTCCTTCGTTTCTATCAAAATGGTACCATCTCTCAGCTTCTTCAGGCTCCTGCACTCCCCTACTACCTTCTTTAAGTCTCTGTATACCAGGAAGGGGGATACCCTTTTAAGGTCACCTTCTCCCCTCCTGGAAACAACCAGGTACTTGGGGACGAAAGAGAAGGGGCTTAGATACGGGGCAGAGCCCTGGGAAAAAAAGGAAGAAGAGTCAGGGATTTTCCTGCTCATGCGCTTAGCGTGCAGGTGCTCTGGGAATCCGGTAAGATCGGGAGGATCCGTATGAAAGTCTAATTTCCTTTTCTTGTTGGCCATTTTTTTTTTTTTTTATTATTATTTTTTTTTTTTTTTTTTTATTTTTTTTTTTTTAAAAGATATTGACGGTTATGGTTAAGGAAATTATAGGACGGTTAGTTGTGTTAGTTACAAAATTATGTATAGTTTACTTACGAGGATAGGGTGAGAAGAATGACGAGCGGGAGCTCAATAGCACCTCTCCGGCCGGGAACCAGACCGAGACTGACTTTGGTTGTTAGTAATTACTTGCATGTTACTATTAAGAATATGAATTTTAGTGTTTCTAAAAATATTTTAGAACTTCATTGTTTTGAATTTTATTCTTTTATGTTATTTATATAATAGTAATAAAAGTGCGATTTTTCTTATACTTCCACTGATGACGTAGCTGTAGTCTCTGGGTACATTAAAAATATATTAAAGAAAAAAAACGTCCATTGTTAAGTACATAAAAGAATATTTTTTTTATATTCCAACTCAAGTGGGCATAGTAGGAAATGAACGACTGGATGAGGTCACCACCACTCTCGGGGAAATTTCTTCAGGAATCACTTAGAACGGGCTTGCTTATGTATTTAAGAGTTGTGACCTTTTAAATTGGAAGACATCATCTCGTTGTTTTTGAAAGGAAGAAACGTTGTGGTAATTTGGTTACGTCATGATAACACCATGCTGACCCATAGTCACCTTTTGAGGAAAGTAGCTCAGTGAAGCTGATCAGTTAATTATATACCAGATGTGTGTACAGCTGATCTCTGACAACTTCATTTTCCAAGAACACATTGTTTACAGTCAATTTTCGACAGTTTGTGGAGCGGAGCGTAATTTAGCTGAGGGATTAAAAAACGATGATGCATGTATCTTGTCTAACTATCGATTTTTTTTTTCAAAAAAGTTTTAAAAGTTTTATTTTTTTGCTTTTAAACAATTTTGGGGAGTGTGATAACTCTGGTAGCCTCATTCATCAGAGATTTCCTCATCAGATAAGACGCCCTATTATAAAATAGGCAACGACAATTTCACATTCTGGGTTGATCAAAGTTCCAAGTGTTATAAAATTGATATATACTTCTTTTCCGGATTATTTATTCATAAAACACTGGGCTGATCCAATGAAAATTTCTTCACGCAGGTTATTGAGCCATTTACCTTAGGGAAGAAGATTTTTCGTTGCCACATATCACTTAATAATGTTGAAACACGTGATATTTGTAGCTTATAGGTACATGAATTAAAACTTCTTACGGAAAGTTCCCTAGTCAATTGCGAAATATCATCCACAGTGCAGAATATTTCAGTAAAAGTAGATATTAAATTGCCCTTAGTTCTTAAAAACGTGCAGGCTGAAGAAAATGAATTTCTAGAGGGGGAACCCATTATCTTCATAATATAATGTTATCCGGCCCAAGTCGTATTTCGGAATCATGTAAGTATCATGTAATGAATCAGGTTCTTTAAAAGAACCGATAATATAGAAAATAGTAATTAGTAGTTGTTCTTAGGGACAAAAAAAGATTTAGCATGTTTTATCAGAATGTGTCCCTTCATTCTTCAACTCATGACACTCAAACAAAAACATATGTTTTACACCTAACCTATATCTTACTATTACAAAGAGATATAAATATCACAATTATAATATTCACTCTCTAACAGTAGTATTTGTATTAGTGTTCCTAATGTTTAATATTCATTCAAACTAGGGGTTTAGATTAAAGATATGACGCTCGATTCATTCCTTTATAAATCTAGATTAATAATATGCTGCTCAGGTGCCGCATTTGGACCGACTTATCATGACTCAAAAGCATGAGTGCTTTATTCGAATCCTTCATAAACATAGAGGTTAGGCTCTCATTTATGTAAGGAATTTAACATAAATGAACAAAAAAAGCCAACAGTCCGACACTGCTGAGTGACTGGAAATATTCTTTGGTACGCTGTTTTTCAATATTTAAATATGTTTTTGTTGAAAAAAAAAATATATATATATATATATATATATATAAAACAGTTGTTAATTGCATTTCGTGATTTAACATTATTTGTTATATGTTTTTTTTGGTTTTCCAGTATACTATTGGGTTGTAACATATGAAATGACCGTTTGTAGAATCAGGAAAAAAATGAAAAATTGAGATCGAATCTGAAATATTATTCATTCAAAGTATTTACCATCATTTTCAATAAACTTCTGCCAACGACTTACCAAGTTTTCTATCCCACTTTTGAAAAAGTTTGTGTCACGTGTTGAAAGAAATTCAGAAATTGCATTTTTAATGTCTAAATCATCTGTAAAAAATTTTCCTCGCAAAAAGTTGTCCAAACTCCGAAAAAAGTGGTAGTCTGTAAGAGATAGATCAGGGGAATATGGGGGGTGTGGTAGGACTTCAGAGCCCTACTCCTTTAATTTGTTCACTGTCTGTATTGAAACATGTGGTCGGTGGTTCTTTGACGAGCAAGCAAAGAAACACACGTCTCTTGGCGTTTTAACTGCTGACGTTCGTTGAGCTCGTGCGGGACCCAGGAATCGAGCTTTTTCACCTTTCCAATCGTTTTTAAATGCCTGGAGACCGTCATATGACTTGTGCCTAGCTCTGACGCAAGTTCTCTGACTGTTTTATGAGGGTCTTCTTCAACAGCTTTTTTAAGATCTTCGTCCTCCACTGATGAGTGAGGTCGTCCACGGGGCTGATTTTCTAAAGTCGTATCTCCTGAAGAAAATTTTGAAAACCAACGACGAATAGTTCTTTCATTAGCACTTCCTTCGCCAAACGCATGATTAATATTCCTTGCTGACTGGGCCGCGGAATGACCAAGTTTATACTCGTAAAAGAAAATTATCCGGAAATGGTGTGTTTCCATGTTCCCGATTGATATTAAACTAAAATATGTAAGCCTACTTGGGACAAAAACAAACATAGCTTGCGACTAGAGGATTAACAAATGTTTATTATAGATGGTAAATATTTTGCTTGGAATCAACACACAACGATTTAATCCTTTATAAAGATTAGGGTTTAAAAAATCGGACACTTCATGTGTTAAAACCCAATAGTTTGTGTTGAACATTGATGTATATTTTTAGCATTTTGTAGAAGTTATATTGTAAAGAGAAGTTTTTTGGTATATAGTAATTTCTTATTTGTTCATTAGAGTGCCTGTTTGTTTTTAAGTAATGACTGGATTTCCCTTTTTCTAATCTTAGGTATATAAATATTTAAAAAAGTAAATATGAGTTTCATATTGTGTTTTCATTTCAATTTTATATTGCACTCTATTCTAATATTGTTTTGTTGAATTTTTATTACATGAAGTATTGTTGTGCGCTTGACATACAAGGGATTTTCATGTGAACAGACACTGAAGATGGAGCTGGTGCTCTTACAATATACTCCGTCTTAATAAACGCATTGCAGAGGAAAAACAGGCCTATTTTGCTCATGCAGATTGATTCGTTCCTCTTCCACCTAGCATCCGAGGAAGACGTAAAGAATTGATGCCATTCTCAGGGGAAGAATCAAAGAATCCGCATTAGATCGAGTGAACTAAAGAGGGGGGGGAGAGGGCGGATGAACAGAACGTATTTGCACAAATCTCACAAAGTAAGGAAGGTATGGTAAGGTTAGAAACGACAGGTAAGGTTAGAAGAAGCTTCCACCTGAGCCGAGCAGTTACGAAAACGGCCGACCAAATCCGAACTATACCCGACCATAGACTTCATAAAAATTCAAATATCTCGGTTAATATATATCAAGATAGAGAATAAATGTATATAACAATACTTATAGTAAATTTAATTTGCAATAAGATTGATTCTATACAATCTTTCGATTCGATGCATAATAACGGAGATATTTCGAATTTTCGAAAATCCCATCTCTAAACCCCCCCCCTTCCTCTGGTCCGATTTCAGTCATTAACGAACTTGATCTGTCTTTTTACATAAAACGGTTAAATCGCTAGAGCGTTAACAGACAAATATATATATATATATATAATTTCACCTCATTTTCGTCATCTCCTGGGTAGGATCGATGGACATTTGAAGAAATTTTTCGAAAATCGCGTCATGAGTACGGACCTCAATTGCTGATTTCCCTTAAGGGAAATCTGCTAATAGAGTATGCAATAACAAATGCGAATCAATTCAGAAGCCACTGCGAATTGCGTTATATTGACAGGATCAAAATATTTACAAGTTCACACTAATGTCCAAAAGGTACTGCGGTATAATTAACTAAAAGATCATAGAGTATATCCTTAACTCAAAACAAAACTAATTTATGAACAAAGTAGGTTGCTTCACCAATCAACAATGCGTAGTGTTATTTTAATGTTTGAAGTTTTAGGGAATATATATTTTGCCATTTAAACGTATTCATCGTTTAGATTTATTTTTGAATTAAAATACAAGAATATAATAAAGTAGGTTAATGATGTTGAAGTACAAATCTCTCTTATACTTTTGGTATAATAATAACCAAGATTTACTATATATAACAAATTAACCACTGGCTAATATAAGGTTATATTCATTTGGCTAAAAGTGTGCGAATACGCTGCCTGTGTATTGTAGCCAGGGATTGACAATAGGCAGGACGCCATTACGAGACTACATGGGGCAAGAGTCTATTTGTAAACCACTCGAGCCTAGCTACAGGGCACCTACTAATATAATAACAGTCACTAGAGATGCTCCTTAGCTCGACCAATCTTTATTTGCTTATAATTATGGAAATAGCTCTTCTAGACCGCAATTTAATTTAATGATAGCTCTGCTTCTTGAGTTATTGGTGACTCATGGCCTTGCACCTTGGAGTTGTTTACCTTATATCCTTAGTCATAACTATTTCCAACCATTAAACTAATAAATATTCTCGATAAACATAATTATTTCCCAAACTACATAAGAAAGTAAAATGTATTATATTATATTATAAACTTTTTCACACTTGTAATTATTCTGCACTACCAATTCCAATATGCACTTTTTATTCCACAGTAAAAGAACACTATTTGCATGTGGCCATCAAGTTTCAGAAACTCTAGGAGAGAAGAAATAGTTCTCTCGAGACTTAGAATCGGCCACACTAAATTAACACACTCATACTTAATGACAAAGACTGGCAGACCTACTTGCTCAACATGCAACAATCGCTTGACGAAAAGACATATACTGACAGAATGCCGAAATGGACAACACCAAGACTTCCCCTACGACTTACAAGAACTATTGACGGAAGGCAGCCCACACATTAACAATATATTGTCATACCTACACAAAATTGAAATATATTACAACATTTAACATGCAAATTAAGTCTGTGGTGTACAACAAAATTTAAAATTATACTATTAATTAATCATCCACCAACTATACACTTTTTTTTTGGTATT
Organism: Riptortus pedestris; assembly: GCA_019009955.1. NCBI lineage: Eukaryota > Metazoa > Arthropoda > Insecta > Hemiptera > Alydidae > Riptortus > Riptortus pedestris. The sequence continues at coordinate 68,532,522 of CM032231.1, forward strand.
ATTGCTACGTTATTTGTTATTATTACTTGTTGTTAAGGTACTTGTTATTATCATTACTTGTTGTTAAGGTATTTGTTATTATTACTTGTTGTTAAGGTATTTGTTATTGTTACTTGTTGTTAAGGTATTTGTTATTGTTACTTGTTGTTAAGGTATTTGTTATTATTATTACTTGTTGTTAAGGTATTTGTTATTATTACTTGTTGTTAAGGTATTTGTTATTATTATTACTTGTTGTTAAGGTATTTGTTATTATTACTTGTTGTTAAGGTATTTGTTATTATTACTTGTTGTTAAGGTATTTGTTATTATTATTACTTGTTGTTAAGGTATTTGTTATTATTACTTGTTGTTAAGGTATTTGTTATTATTACTTGTTGTTAAGGTATTTGTTATTATTATTACTTGTTGTTAAGGTATTTGTTATTATTACTTGTTGTTAAGGTATTTGTTATTATTATTACTTGTTGTTAAGGTATTTGTTATTGTTACTTGTTGTTAAGGTATTTGTTATTATTACTTGTTGTTAAGGTATTTGTTATTATTACTTGTTGCTAAGGTATTTATTATTCTTACTTGTTGTTTACTATTTGTTTACTAGGTATTTACTATTGTTAATTGTTATTTACTATTGTTACTTTTGAAAGGGCAATATTCCACAGTAAAATAACTCACGATCACCCAGACTTACGCTATTACTTCCATGGCCAGGTACATCTTGAATACGTAATTTTGAAGTTACTAATTGTTGAAACAATATATATATCATTCTTAGGGTCTTTTTCGTTTAACGCCCGCCAGTGACTACCTTCAATAACTTATTACTAAGAAAATAACATATTGATTAAGAAATCAAATTATAAAAGGTTTTATTTATGAACTTTTATATAGAAAATAAATTTAAAATATATTTAGAGGATTAAGGAATTTATAATTACAGCTTCCAGAAAGATGTGAATGATGTCCTTTAACATTGTCTGGAATAAGTCTTTGTCCTTATTACGTCTGCGCCACATGAATTCACATAGGTAGGAATCTACGTGGTTCCTCCTTGTTCCACATTCTTTTTTATTCCGTCTTTTCGCGTTAGCCCAGAGTGACTCTATTTTTTGTGTATGAGCTCCGGTGACTGGATCAACAAAGTTTTCCGAGTGGTTTACTGTGAAGTGGGTGTAGTTATATTCCGGGATTGCCTCTATTCCGCTATACGCACGCCACAAATCGGACATGATCGTCGTGCCTGGAAGGATGGAGTCCTTTATGCTGCTTAAGTGTGTACCTGCAGTCCTGTCTGGCACATCATAAATGAAACATTCGCTTTTTTCACGACAAATCCCGCCGAAGACCCGCGAATCCGCACACACTTCGCGTAAGTAATTCTTCCAATCAGTCACGGTTTCTGGGGCCATGCCTAGCTCCTCTTGACAAAATGCTGTCGTTGTGTAACCCTTGGCCCATCCATAAATAAATACTATTATAGTTCTGAAGGATATTTTGGAATTCACAAACCACGTACCTTCTCTGAGACCAATGTCCTTACGGCAGGTTCTCTTATAACACCTCCAGCGGAAGGTATCACTTTTCTTAACCAGGACCATATCATGCCCTTCACAACATTTCCTTTCTTGATGGAGTAGTCCATTTTCTTGAAGGAATTTAATACATTCATCGTTGGAGCTGAGTTTATTGTATAGAGTAAACAACGCCATTTTTCAATTAACTTTGCAGGTTGAGGTTAAATAGATCAGGTGGAGCCAAAGATAACACTAAGATGTGTGGTAACAGGTTACACAATAATCACTGGCGGGCATTAAACGAAAAAGACCCCGTTCTTCTCCAAAAGAATATGCAACCCACCATATACTACTGAAATGCATCAATTCATTTCTGTCATTAGCAGTTTGTCTGAGGATTTTGAGTTAGAACCCTATCTTCTGCTTGACTTTCCCAGAAAACCTTAACACTGACATTTCGGACTGTCAACCGTTCTGGTATGTAAGCATGGACTTGTAGAGATCCCTTAACAGTTATGGCTTGCTCCAAAAACTTTTCGGATAGGACATAGTCTTCTGGTGTAGAAAATACAAAATGGATTCCGGTTATATTATGCCTAACCTAATAATAATTAAAAGCTAAATTTATCTAATCTATGACGGAAGGTCAACAAAAGAATTAAAAATTATTAACCTTCAACTACTATCATGTTTTAAAGTTACATAAGTACTACCATGGGTCTCTTATGACCCACACAAAAAAAGTTTAATTTTTTAAATAAATGTTTTTAATATAATTTTTTATTGGAATACATAATGAACGTGACACATTTTTAAAATTACATTACAATAAAAATAAATTGTTTTTACACTTTCCAAAAAACATATTAGAATTTAAAAAAATAGTTCCAAAAAAATCCAAGTCTTCAAATTGTATAAATATCAATATATAAAAATGAATTTTAACAGTGTCCATCTTTCTTCTTATCATATTTAAGCGTGTTCTGCTCATTCTGAAACAGATATTAAATCAATATCTTAAATAATGAATAAACTGTGGAGGGCTCTCTGCTACACTAACAAATAAATTAAAATTTTATCTTCACATTTCAGCCAGAGACATTTAGATTCAGAGTGATTCTTGCAACCTGTTTTATTACATTGATAGCATATTGTTGAATTATTCTGGTCAGACTTTTTGCACAATTCATCCTCATTTAGCAGTATTTCTGAATCTGTATCATCATGGTCTGATTGTCACTGTAATTACTCATTACTTCCTCATTATCACCAGACACAGGATTCTGATTTCCATCATCTTCGTTCATATATGCCAACCAATTCTTATAATGTCTGCCATCCACAATAAAACCCTCATTAGCCATTTCCCTATGAATACTTTAAAGAACGTTTTAATGACGTAATTACTACCATGGGTCAAAAATGAACACAAAACGTTAATTAGCCAGACAGAGGTAATCACAGAAAAAAGAAGAAGTGGTTAACTGTAACAGCTGTTACTAAGGGAGAACATGGTACGTGGTGGCGCTGCCTAGCAAGACACCAGAGAAACCTTAATTTTCATTTTATGCTCGGATAGTTTTTGACCCATGGTAGTAGTTAACACTCCAGTAGTCGCACCTGATCTGTGAGATCACTGATAGCTTTCATATTCTATTGCCCGACACCCTCTGCGAAGGGACTGGTGCCGTGCTTCCTATCTTGCTAGAAGGAGGTGCCGAGCATAGCCAGACTAGTAAAGGCCGTCAAACATTTAACACAGAGTCGTCAGATTACGATCGATCTCCTAGATACAGCGCGACCTCTCTTGTAAGTATTTGTGTTTTTTTATAATTATTTTCCTTCATTGTAAATCGATCTAAAACATTAACTAAGTTAAATAAATACTAAATTAACTAAATAAATTAAAACATTTTATAGCCATAATAATGATAGTAAATTTATTTTGTTAAACGGGAGGGAGAAGATCTGAGAGATACAGCGCGACCACGTTTGTTTTAAATTAATACAAAATTTATTAATTTGTACTTGTGATTTTAATTTTTTAATTTTATTTGACCCAGAACAAAAATGTCTTCCCCAAGCATTTTTTATGATATTACAAACGATGAAGATGTGAAGAAAATACAGACTATTATTTGAGGTAGACGTTGATGAAGAAAGTGGTGGTGTACATCACATTCCTCCTGCTGTAAAATATGAAATAGGAGATGAAGACCTGGATACAGGTGAAGAAAGACAAGGTACTTCGGATATATAAACTCACAAGAATGAAAAGTAATGAATCTACAAAGTAAAAAGCCGGCGTTGTCAATATAGAAGGCTGATTTTGTATATATGTATATTATACTTGTTTCCCATCATTTCTGTTATTTTAATTAATGTTTTTTGTCATAAAATAAATTTATTCGTAAGTAACAGTATTTTACTTTAATTTCCTTTCAAATTTTGCAGTTTAACGTTATACTATTACTGGGATTGAAATGCGAACTGACAAATACAGCGCGACTACTTTTGTAGCAAAGCTGGGCGCGACTACTGGAGTGTTAAAGATTAAAAATCATTTTTATTTCTCTACTAGTTTCTCGTCCATATGTCGCCTCATCAGGAAAACGTCTTCTACAAAAAGGCAGCAAAACTAACAGCCACATATTTCTATGGGACGTTCCACTAGCAGTGCCAGGCGGAGAATGGTTTACAAAGCATGGCGGGTCAAGGCAGCTGATTTATACCATTATTATATTATTTACCCCCAGTTTTATTACTTTAGCCCAAACCGTATGAGTTACGGTGTTGGCCTTAATCTCACTTGGTGGTGGTTTTTGTACCCTTATTTTCTTTATTTTTTCCATTTTGATAAAGTCATTAGACTGTTGCGGTACTCCTGATAACATCTCTTTTAGAATGAAAACGTATACCCCATCATTCTAATAATATATATGTAGCAGATAAGCAGGGATTAGACAAGATTAGTGAGAGAACGAGGGCGCTGACGCCTATACACATATAACAGTACTTCACTGCAATGAGTGATATTTGTATTTAGAGATGGAACCTTGCAGAATAAAAACTATTTTTTAGTATGACGCACAAAAGTCCATAATTGCAAATATTTATGAACTGCAGATACTTTGTACTCACATGAAGACAATAGTAAGTTCTAGAATAATATTAATAAACTGTAGCATGTTTCTTGCATGACTACTACTAATATTTCATTAGTAATTGAAGAATGCACAAGAAAAGAAAAATGAAATACCAGACAAGAGTATTAAAAGAAAGAAAATCAATTTGAAAACTTTCTGAGTTAATTTTTCCTCCGTAAAATGTGAGTCACTTGTTGCTATTAAATCCGGGCTTCTCTTACCTCTGCTCTATTTATATTATTGAAGAACTTGTTGATATTTATTTTCAGAACTTCCGACTTTAATTGCTTCCATTTAAAGAATAAGTTTCCTCATGATTAAATTATGTATTCTGGGTAAGAAATACCTGCAAAGGAATCTAGTGTTAAGGGACGCATCCGAGCTTTTATTATTGTATTTGAGGATATGACTGGATTTTTAAAATTACCTTTTTGATTAAAAGGTACTGTAAGTGGAGGGAGAGGGGGTAGAGGAGAGTCAAAATAAAAAAATTCTCCGTACGTATCGGAGACAAAACTTTGCAAGTTTTGTGTTTATCATAAAAATATTTATACATTAGGTTCTATAAAACATTTTTCGATATGATGCGTCAGATCGGAGATATCGTATATCATTTTCAAATGAAATAATTTTCAAATGAAGTGGGGCGTTTATTTAAATTAACAGGGAAAGCCATTTGGAGTTCTCATAGCAATTTTTAACCCTTACTCCTCTCGTGTAGTTTCTGGTGTATAGTTCCTTGGTTCATTAGGAATAAGCTAATCTTAGCAAATCGCCGTTTTAATTAAGTTATTGAGGTCGTACTCATGACGCGATTTTCGAAAAATGTCCATCGGTCCTACCCAGGAGATGACGCAAATGAGGTTCGTTCAAAATTATATATATATATTTGTCTGTTAACGATCTAGCGGTCGCAATTTTTGTATGATCGTTACCAAACTCGATATTTAAACGTTTTATGTAAAAAGACAGATCAAGTTCGTTAATGGCTGAAATCGGACCAGTGAGAGGGGGTGGTTTAGAGGGGGGATTTTCGAAAATTCGAAATATCTCCGTTACCATACGTCGGATCAAAAACTTGTATAGAACCAATCTTATTGTAAATTAAAGTTACTATAAATATTGTTCTATACATTTATTCTCTATCTTGAACAATAACCGAGATATTTGCATTTTTATTAAGTGTAACGGACGAGTGAGTTTCCCGCCAAAAGCTAGTTCGGCCGTAACTGTTGGGCTCTCGTATGGAGATTTCTCTATTGTATTACTTCACGTGGGAAATCTACTTAGTTTACGCAGCCCCTGCGTGACGGACTTTTTTTCTATTTTCAAGAACAGTTGGTTTTAAGACCAGCTATCAGTCAGATCTCATATTACGGCTGAGGTTATGAGGCCGAATTTTTCTTAATTATCTAATCCGTCTTTAGAGTAGACAGATCCATTCTTGCAGCTTTAATGTATAATCAAATGAGACTTCTAAGATTTTTTGGTCAAAACCATCAATTACGTTTTCCCGTGAACAACATAAATTGTGATTTATGGGAGTTTATTCCTTTGTAACATTTTTATTTTTAAATGAACTTAGTTTAAGAGAATTTTTAGTTAGGATATTAATCAATTACTCGTAATAACAGTATTAAATGAAATAATTAAATAACTTAGAACAAAAACATTGAACAAAAAATATTGAGAAATAAATACGTAGGTATTGATATTAAAAAACATTCGGTTGCATTTTATAATTATTACAATTTTAAAATGGAATTAGAAGAAAAGAGGAAAAAGTGAACAATGAATCTTCTTTTATTACATTATCCTGGGTTGTACCATTCTTTTTTATTTTTAATTTATTTAATTAAACTTACTTTATTTATTTTTTTAACACAAAACCTTTGGATCTCTATTGTGATGAGTAAAATAAATATATTGCAAAGGATACTAGAGAACCTGTACTTCTCTGAGAAAGACATTTTATAATTAGTTAATTAGAGTCAAGGTAATTTCCATTTTTTTTAGCCATTAGCAGGAAGCCTTTTGCCCAATTGACTTTTGCTGTATAATTATTATAATGCTCTTATAAAAAATAAAATAAACCTTTATTTAAGCAATCACAAAACAGAGGCGTCATATGTTTGTTTTCCGATGTGTATATAATATTTAACATAGTTTTCACAACGAGATTCTTCCAAATATAAGTAGTGAAAATATTTGTGCGAGTCGACATGAGCCCCAGGCTCTCTGGGTTGCCTAAATCCCATTTTGAGGTGCGTATAAGAACCATACAAAATTAAGTGAATGTATGTTTGTTATGATAAACACGTATAATCACGTTATTCAATGGGTATTAATAAATTGTATTTGTACAGGGTTTTATTAGCGTCAACAATTTTTATTCCTCGTACAAAGTAAAACAGGTATTTTAATCATGACACTTTTAGCAGATTTTCCTTAAGGGAAATCAGCTATCGAGGTTGTACTCATGACGCGATTTTCGAAATTTTTCTTCAAATGTCCATCGATCCTACCTAGGAATGACGAAAATGAGGTCCGTTCAAAACTGTATATATATATATATATATATATATATATATATATATATATATATATATATATATGTCTGTTACCGCTCTAGTGGTCGCAATTATTGTTTAATCGTTGCCAAACTTGATATATAGTCGTTTTATGTAAAAATACAGACTAAGTTCGTTAATGGCTTAAATCGGACCAGTGGGGGGGGGGTTAGAGGGGAGGATTTTCGAAAATTGGATATATCTCCGTTACTATAAGTCGGATCGAAACATTGTATAGAATCAATCTTATTGCAAATAAATTTACTATAAATATTGTTATATACATTTATTCTTTATCTTGAATATTAACCGAGCTATTTTAATTTTTATTCAATTTGCGTGGGTAAAGGACGAAAGTGAGTTTTCCGCCAAAAGCTAGATCGGCCGTTTTCGTAACTGTTCGGCTCTCATGAAATTTCTCTATTGAAATACATCACGTGGGGAAATCTGCTTAGTTTACGCAGCCCCTGCGTGACGGACTTTTTTAACTTTTTAGATTTTAGCGAGATTATACATTTTAAACCTAAATCCACTTGGACTATTCGTCGGGATAACGTCTTTAGGTCATGCCAAAAATAACCACCCCCTAACCACCCCAGACAATGATGATTCCTCTATAACTTCATCCTGAAATCCGAAGTCCACTTCAATGGCTGTTGCGGTTGACTGCCTCTCCATGATTGCCCATATCTTTGAAGATACATGGAATATTCCAATAGTCAGCTTCGAAGGAATCATCCGAATGATAGAGCCTGGGATACGGAAATACACTAATCAGACTTCATTGAGCTCCAGTAAGCAGCGTTTAATGTGTACAAATATTTCGTGGCATGTGCGCCTGTCCCAGAGAGTACTTATAGGAAGTATGGAAGACTTAGGACAAGCCCAATTCAATGGGAACTATAAAGATTTATATATGTGTGCGTTTTATTTTATGCAGACGTCCGTAGATTACCGGAGAAAATCCTATGAAAAGCCTGGAGCTTTGAAAACGCTTTATTTTAATGCCCAAAAATGACAAGAACGCCAATTTTTTAAAAATTAAAAATGACTAATAAAGATGATAATTAACCTCAGAAACTTTTATCGAGAGTTAATGAATGGAGCACTAATTAGTATGTACACATTTATTTCCAACAATGATTTCATTCATTAGAAATATTTCTTTTCGCCAAGGCAAATTATTAAAGCTCTGAATTGATGTTCCTTAATTCTCTCTAATGACTCAACACTGCCGACACACAACGTGAATGGTCTGGTTCCTTTCATTTGTCCCGGGGAGAATCCTATTTCTTTGAAATGCCAATTATTCTGTCATGTCAATTAGTTTTTAGAGAGGCAAATAAAGCGAACCTTCCATAATTGATAAAACTGTCATGACAGTACGATTTACTGTCAAATCAATAATAACTCCTTTTCTCAAATTGGAACGTCAGAGTTGTTTTAGCCATTATTCAGTAATGAAATGAATGTATTAGTGTTTAAATATAAATAATAGCCATAAATAAATTGTCCCTTTTTTTTTTCTTGGAAATTGTAATTTTATATCGTATTTATTTTCTTTATACTATATAATTTTTAAATCAAAACCTGTATTAAACCGAAGGATCAGAACACCTCCACTCTTAACACTTCTTTTATTAAAACGTCCGTCACGCAGGGACTGCGTTAACTAAGCAGATTTCCCCCGTGAAGTTTAGTAATAGATAAATATACATACTGGTAACACAACACTACCGTCAATATTAAGTGAATAAATACAAACGGAAATAAGAAATGTTTCATCCAATTTCAATAACCTGCCGACAAGAAGCGCTAGGTTAGAAAAGTAAACAAACGGGTCTGCCCGCCTCACACCGGAAAGAAAATACAATTACTAAAATATATCAGAATATAACATATTAATTTTATTGAGAACTATTTACTATATCTAGTACTGTAATTAATTAGTCAGAATAATTGTTATCTCAATCAATCAAATTTTAGTAGTCGCAAGACATATTTGCATGTCCCTCGTATAATAAAGGTCTCTTCAATACAATTTTTGCTATTTAAACTTCGAATTATATGATTTATTATGTAGCAGAGTATCGTTTATGTAACATGAGTAGAAATGGCGGTTTGCTGATGGCCAATAACTGAAAAATGCCGATATCTCGATTAATATTCAAGATAGTGAATAAATGTATATGACAATATTTATAGTACATTTAATTTGCAATAAGATTGGTTCTATACAATTTTTCGATCCGACCTTTGGTAACGGAGATATTTCGAATTTTTTAAAATCCTCCCCTCTAAACCCCCCCCCCCCTCCCCCTGGCCAGATTTCAGCCGTTAACGAACTTGATCTTTCTTTTTACATAAAACGACTAAATATCGAGTTTGGTGACGATTAAACAATAATTGCGACCACTAGAGCGGTAACAGACAAATATATATATATATATATATATATATATATATATATATATATATATATATATATATATATACAACGCGATTTTCGAAAACTTTCTTCAAATATCCATCGATCCTACCCAGGAGATGACGAAAATGAGGTCCGTTCAAAATTATACATGTGTATATATATATATATATATATATATATATATATATATATATATATGTCTGTTAACGCTCTAGCGGTCGCAATTATTGTTTGATCGTTACGAAACTCGATATTTAACTGTTTTATGTAAAAAGACAGATCAAGTTCGTTAATGGCTGAAATCAGACCAGAGGGAGGGGAGTTTAGAGGGGGGAATTTTCGAAAATTCAAAATATCTCGGTTATTATGCATTGGATAGAAAAATTGTATAGACTCAATCTTATTGCAAATTAAATTTAATAAAAATATTGTTCTATGCGTTTATTCTCCATCTTGAATATTAACCGAGATATTTGCATTTTTATGAAGTCTGTGGTCGGGTATAGTTCGGATTAGGTCGGCACAGGTGGAAGCTTCTTCTAACCTTCCTGTCATTTCTAACCTTACGTTACCTTTCTTACTTTGTGAGATTTATGCAAATACGTTCTGTTCATCCACCCCCCCCCCTTATTTAGTTCTTGGACTACTAAAATTTGAGTTATTAAAATATAATTTATTCTTACAATTTATTTTAATTAACTGAAAGATTTCTCATTACCGTTTGTATTTAATCAGGGTGGTATTGTGTTACCAGTAAGCAGATTTCTCTATTGTAAAACTTCACATGGGAAATCTGCTTAGTTTACGCAGCCCCTGCGTGACGGACTTTTATATTATTGGTATTGGTTTTATTATTTGGGCATAAGAGTAATATTCAGATTTTGCACAACATTCAGTTAGCCTTGAAGGAGGAAATAAATTTTACCTAAACTTCGGAAAGCTAGCTTAGTTTTATTTCAACCAATGTGACCAACGAGGACAAAATCTAAGGATAGTTCCTAGGACATTCATTGATAACTTGATATTTTTTAAATACTTGCCAATTTTCGGGGTGATAGAATTCAACGACTTAGAATTCACATTTAAAAAAACTTGCAGATTCTTTGAACATGTGTCGTCCATATCACATTTAAATTTTTGAACTGTTTTGTCAACGAAATAAGTGTGTTTTTGTCAATAATAACGGAGTTGGTCATGTCAAGCAATTAGTTAGTTTGTAACTGTTTTGTCTAGATATTGGACGGTCTGATGAAGCTGCCTTCATGTCGGTTGGTGGAGGAATTAGAGTTGTTTCGAGTAAATATTTAGATGGTGCACTCTCTTCATGAATATGATAATCAATGTTAACAAACCTGCCAAGGCTTCTCTCCAGCCCCATGTTCGTTAGTACACTTGCCCATTTATCACTTTAGACCTCCCTCGTCTTATCTACTAATAATCAAACAATATTCTACATTTTTATACATTTTAATGAGCACTGAACATTATTATGATGACTTTGGTTACGAATCCTACTTTGCATCCTTTATATTTTCATAACTTTTTTTCAAATCAAGCAAATCAAATATTCAGTAAAACCGTAACTTTTATCCCAAACACCCAATTACCACATTTTAATTATGTATGAATTAAAATAAAATAGACCTACAATACGGAGTTTTAGAAACTGAATTTTCCAAACTAAGCTAACAATTGAAAATTCATTAAATAACATCCTAAGTCCCACCCTGGCTTGAAAAGGATGGTAACCTGTAGATAACCCGTCCCAATTAGCCTCAGTTGCAAAAAGTCCGTCACGCAGGGGCTCCTAAACTAAGCAGATTTCCCACGTGAAATTTTACGATAGATATATTTCACGAGAGTCGAGCAGTTAAGGAAACGGCCGAACTAGCTTTTGGCGGGAAAGTCACCCGTCCATTAGCCATCCAGATTTAATAAAAATGCAAATATCTTGGTTAATATTCAAGATAGAGAATAAATGTATATATCAATATTTATAGTAAATTTAATTTTCAATAAGATTGATTCTGTACAATGTTTCGATCCGACATATAGTAACGGAGATATTTCGAATTTTTGAAAATCCTCCCCTCTAAACCCTCCCTCTCACTGGTCCGATTTCAGCCGTTAACGAACTTGATCTTTTTTTTTACATAAAACGACTAAATATCGAGTTTGGTGACGATTAAACAATAATTGCGACCACTAGAGCGGTAACAGACACACATATATATACAATCAACCGCAAACAAAAACCGGACACTTAGATTTAGTCTTATAATTTTGTTAAATACTTAATATATATGTATATTAATCTTTTTAATTAAAATAATTGGTTAATCTATAGGTTATTTAAACAAAATCTGCCAAAAGTGAATAATTTTTATTGATTATTTACACAAAAATACAAAATAAAATAAAAGAAATAGATAAATTAACACATTTTAAAAAAAAATTATTCTTCATTTTTATTACAGTGAATGGTAGACTTGGCTACCCCAAGCGTTTCGCCAATGTAACGTAAGCTCCGGCCTTCCATCTAAGTTTGAAAGACACATTATTCTGGACCGAAATAAAAATAAAACATTAATTATAGAAAATGGTTGGTTAATAATTAAAGATGTTTAAATGTGCGAAAAACTACTTACAGTTTAGAATAGATCAACTTCAGGACAAATAAATCTAATCTGAGTTTTATCTAATTGTTTACTAATCCTGAAGAGATTAGTTCAATGGACTTAAGACTCTAAATTCTCTGTAATAACTAGAATACGCACATAAAGACAATTGCTGAAAATTAGCTTTTAATACGACAAAAATGAAGTGTCCGGTTTTTTTTTGCGGTTGAGTGTATATATATATATATATATATATATATATATATATATATATATATATATATATATACTAGCTCAGATACCCGGCTTCGCCCGGGAATTGATTTGAGGCTGAATGGTGATGGTATTTTTTTGGCAAGGCTTCACTTTGCACAATATTTTGACATTTACCCGTCCCAGTGTTTAGGGTTAATACCCGTTGTTGGCATTTGTTAATAATAAGTTATTAAAGACAAAATATTAACATAGATTTGAATTAATTTTTCCAGGTGAGGTACCTCATAGTTCAAATTGGAATGAATTGTTGAGCATATCAATATTTCTACGCAAATTACTTGCTCCGCACATTATTTCTGGAGAAATGTACAAAACAAAAGTTACTCTAAATAACAAAGTAAACAACTTTCGTTATGTGCATGTTTGTCGAAAAACAAATAGAGAATGAAATATCGCGAATTCTTATTTCAGGCCTCCCTTATAACCCCCACTACCGTTCTAACCTAAAAAAATTTAATATAGCTTATAATCATGGTAGAATTAATGCTAATTAACATACCGAGTTTTTTTAAGTTCGGTTTAATCGTTAGCGCCCAATGAAATAGTTGACTCCCGATTTAGTTTATAGTGTATATCTCGTTTATACTTTCTTTAAAGACAAAAATAAATATGTCAAAAGTTACTCTAAATAACAAAATAAACAACTCTTGTTATGTTCATATTTATCAAAAAACGAATAGAAAACGAAATACCGCTATTTTTAAATTCAGGCCTCCCTTATAACCCCCCCCCTCCTGTTCGTCTCAGAGAATATTAATATAGCCTAAAGTCTAAGTTGGGCTAGTAGTAATATACATACCAAGTTTCATAAAATTCGGTTCAGCCGTTTATGCATGAAAAGGTAACAAACAAACAAACAAACAGACACCAAAGAAACAAAATGCAGTTATGGTGTCTATGACATGTGAAACGAAAAGTTATCGTGAAATTTTGCGAAAAAAATCAATGTACAGACAGAGGTTACAATTTTATATATATATATATATATATATATATATATATATATATATATATATATATATACAGTTTTGAACGGCCCTCATTTTCGTCATCTACTACGTAGGATCGATGAATGAGTACAAACCTCAATAGCTGATTTCCCTTAAGGGAAATCTGCTAAAAGTGGACGTTAATAAATAATAATAACAATTGAAATTCCATATCTATCACTATTTGTTCGGTTGTATAAATAAAACACTGAGGGAAATCAAGAAGTCCAAGTCTGATAAAACTGGAGATGTCCTACGATCTAAATTCTTAATTCACCATGCTCAACGTCAGTCCTACATAATACAAATTATAAAAAGTCCGTCACGCAGGGGCTGCGTAAACTAAGCAGATTTCCCACGTGAAGTTTTACAGTAGATAAGCCTGCCCAATAACAACTGTAGTAGTAAGAAACCTTTAAACCTATTCACGATGGACGAATAGTTAAGGAAACGGCCGCCAGAGCTCTCGGCGGAAAGTTCGAACATAGCCGACTCCTCCCGACCACACGTAGAATAGAAATGCAAATATCTCGGTTAATATTCAAGATACAGAATAAATTTATAAAACAACATTTATAGTAAATTTACTTTGCAATAAGATTCATTTTATACAATTTTTCGATCCGACGCATAATAATGGAGATATTTTGAATTTTCAAAAATCCCCCCTCTAAACCCCCCCTCCCACTGGTCCGATTTTAGCCATTAACGAACTTGATCTTCCTTTTTACATAAAACGATTGAATTCCGAGTTTGGTAACGATCAAACAAAAATTGCGACCACTAGAGGGTTAACAGACAAATATATATATATATATATATATATATATATATATATATATATATATATATATATATATATATATATATATACATAATTTTGAACGGACCACATTTTCGTCATCTCCTGGGTAGGATCGATGGACATTTGAAGAAATTGTTCGAAACTCGTGTCATGAGTACGACCTCTATAGCTGATTTTCCTTAAGGGAAATCTGCTAAAAAATATTTGGTTTACCGAACCACATTCCATAAGATATACATTTTACACTACACAAATACCATTAGCAAACACGGACATATACACTTACCAGTTACTACCATATCCTCCTTGGCGTATTCAAAATTTTACAATAGACACATCTTTAGACAAATTCAAAAAATCCAACCCAACCTCACAACACATGTACAGTGTCCATTTTAGGTCAGTATTCGGTGACGAAGCTAATATTGTCTTTGCTTATACTGATGGCTCTAAGGCAGTAAATGGTACAGGTTCTGCTGCGATAGTTGGTCCCAATAATTACCAGCTAAAATTGACGCCTGTATATAGCTCTTATACAGCTGAGCTGCAGGCCATCCTATTAGCCTTGTCATGAGTTCATAGCTGACAAAATGAAATAGTACTGTGCACAGACTCATTAACTATTATTAAAATTTCAAAAGACATAGTAATAATTTTATACCACAATTTATTTATTAATGTTTACATATATTTAAATTTATATATTCATCAAGAACAGTGAGCACGTGATCGACAACCACATAAGTTATGGACAGCTCCTACGGTGGTCATCGCCAAGGATATATTCAAATTAAAAAAGACATTGTAATAATTTTATACCACTATTTATATATCAATGTTTACATAGAGTTAAATTTATATATACTTATTTTATGTGGTTGTCGGTCACGTAGGGGGAAATGAAACTACGTCTGCTTACCAAAGTTTCTGTCAAATTTATTATCTTTGTCAAAGCCTTCCATACTTCCGGATTATATAATTTTATAGAAAACCTGACAAACTGATATATTTTTTTTCAACATTAATGACAGACAACCACCACATAGTTCCAACGCCGGTCATCATCAAGGATATTCATCAAAATCTGTGTGGACGTTATCCGGATCTGTAGAAGGCCTTGACAAAGATGATAAATTTTACCAAAACGTTGTCATGTAGTTTTAAATTTCAACCTGCGTGACCAACAACCACATAAGACAAGTTTAGCTTTAACTACGGTCATCGCCAATCATATATTTACATAATTAGTCTATATCTCACATGGAACGGCTGTATATGCAAAATTTCAAAATAATAAGTAGGATTTTCCCTTGAATTGGGCCTTCAATTCTCTGAATATTACCTCTGTCAATCTAATCTTTAATTCATCAATGACAGCATGAGAGTCTGATTAAATTAAAAATCAAGATGCAGGTTTAAAAGGTATATTAGTCACTATTGTATCGCATATTGAACAAATATAGCTTTGCTAATCAATGATATAACGATATGTATCTTTTACGTAATCACAAACGAGGGAGGATATCTCAGAGCCATAGTTCCAGCTTTGTACTATAAGAGGGTATTGTGAGGCACAAAAGCGGACAACTAACACTAGGTTCATGATCAGATAAAGCAGTGTAGAAATTTTACCTCTGCCATTTCCTCGCTCAAAGGAGGCGAACAGTCTTTCCAGCTGACATTAGCCAATATGTCCTCTCAAAGGGTTAGCCCGCGGTCGATTCCATTGATATCGGCATCAAAAAGGGCAGAAACCCAAAGAGTAGGGCATTATCCAGCTTTTGCAAGGGCTAGAATCTGTGTGTATATCCTGGGCAAACCTCTGTTTATTAGTGTTCCCCAACCAACTGTTTATTCTGAGAAACAGTAGACTCGAAATATTATGACTAATGACTTACTGTCCTGACAAAGCCCTTTGTGCGTTTGTAGTTCCTTCTCGACTGCTTCCTTTGTTGTTGCCGGCTCATTGTCTGACTACACCCTCTACCATCCATACAATCTTCTTTTAATTCTACAATCCCCATCTGCAAAGCATTATCCACACAGATAAGTGTCATACACATCTTTTAGCACATTATTTTTCAGTAAACATTCACCTCTTGGATATGGAAAACATTTAGTAAATATGCACTTCACTTTAAGAGAAGAAATGCAGCACTATATTAGTTAAATAATTATTTTCATTGTTCATATAAAATAAATTGATTTCTATGTAAAACATGGTCAATCAAAAAACTCTACGGGAAAAATAAATTTTAGTGTAATAAAAATGTATCCCTGTAGTATCTCTATAGGCACGCCCTACGCTCTTACACTCTGAAAATGGGAATTAAATTCCTGGAAGCGCTAAGCGTTTGTAAAAAATAAATTTTGAGCAGCCACAAAAAAGTGTTTCTGATTACCCTGATTCATCATCCTCACCACCCGCTGAAAATAAAAATGAGTAAAAAAAATAATTATTGTATTTTATTATTTTTATTCCTAATAATAACAATTTTAGTCATAGTTGAGCTATGCAAAAAAAAATACATCAAAGGGAATTTTCGTAACTGAATTTTTGTATTTACATTATCAACTAATTAAAAAAAATAAACTACTAAAATATTTTATTGGAATACATGCAAAGAGGCGTACTGATGTCACCTTAACTGTGAGACACCCAGGTTCACAACCAATCTTTAATATAGAGCAGCTTCCTTGCTTCTGCATAAGTATTTTGAAACATTTTACTATTATAAAATTTAACAAGAAGGACAACAATCAACAATAATCAAGCTCCCGCATTTGCAAGTCGGGGCTATTATGAGAATAACATGAAAGCGCCGTGATTACAATTATGAGAACACATTGGATTGAACGTTATTTTAATTTATTAACTGTGTAATTGAGTGGGAGGATTATGCTACTTTACGAGAACTTGTAAATTTTATTTAACTCGGTTAAGCTGTTATGTTAACATATACAACACATAGTTTACATTTCATATATAATTTTTATGTTGTTATAATAAATCACAAAAAGCTTAAAATATCCTGCCAAAAACTGTTCCAATATTTTGATGAACAAATTTTGCATTTAGTTAAAATATGAAGATATAATCTAAGAGGTGCACAGAAATAGTCTAATGAACGTATAAATTCAGGATTATTGCTTTTTTAAGATTTAAAGAAATAGTCCTGGGGAAAATACTTTTCGAAAATAAAATATTCATCGCCGATTTAAAAATCAGGCAAACTTACTAAGTGATTGCCGACTCCGTTTGCATCTTTCAATAAAAATTTTGCGCAGATTTTAAAATTCTGTCGGATGTTGATTTCAATCACGATAAATCCAGAAAGCTCGTATTAAATCCTGACTTGCCATTTGCAAAACTCAAAGGACGAAAATAAGGACGTAAAAGCACTATTCTCACATATTAAGATCACATCGTGAGTTGAAATATAAACTAGAAATGTATATTTACTTATAAATTAGCGTAAATAAAAATAGCAAGAGTAGATGAGGGGCTCAATGATCGCAGGCAAAGTAACTCAGTGACTAATGTGGCCACAGTATTAAATTTGTCCACTATCCCTCACACCTGGTTTAGTGTTTCTTAACACACATGTTGGTTTTTGATTGAATTAATTTCACTGGGTCCAGAATCCGAAAGGAAAAAGCACGTTTGATACAGTGAACACGACGAGTGATGTTCAGTCTTTTTATTCGTAGGTTTGTGTTTTATTCGCCACTTATTTTACTTCCTCGAAAAAAACACATTTATTTGTACTTGAACTGTATATTTTAATTACGAGATAAACCATCCATAACTAGGATTATTAGGAGGTTTATTTTCGGTTTTGAAAAAAATACTACGTGTGTTCCATAATCTGAGGACCGCCACCCCCACCTTATTTAAGTTATATTTATTACACTACACTAGTCGGTTTTTCCACATATTGACTGACTGTCGACGAAGAGACAATTGACACATTCCACATGACTTTCAGGAACTTTTGACCGATAACAGTGATAACATAGACTCAGTCATTAAACATCTAAAATACACCAACATATATTACACACTATAATCTACACTTTCTACACACCACTCTTCACTTATTTCCTTTATTAACAGGGTGTATAAACTTTAATTTTATTTATTTTCTATTTATTTATTTTGTTTTTTATTTATTTATATTTTGATTATCCTTTTTCCTAATTTTTTTTTATTTATTTAATTTTTCTCCCCCCCCCTTTCTATAGTTACATTTTCACTTATATTATGTTCATTACCCTGATGTTTCCATATCGTTTGCTTCATATCACCTTATATACTTCAAAAATCATTTGCCAAAGTTCACTCTTTTTCTGTTTGTTGTTGTTGTTTGTTTCTTTTTTGCATTTCACTTTTTAATGACACATTAATAATGAGTAAATCGCCTGTGGTGCGGAACTCATTTAAATTAAATTAAATAAAAAAAAAATAGTCGGTTTTTTTTTACAGTTTCCTTTTTTTACTTCCTTCTACAAAGTAAAGGACATATTGTTATCGCGAATAGAGATTTCAACTGAATTTTCCATTTTGAACTTCTCTGTACCCGTTTCGGCTTAACGTATGTACGCAAGTTCAAATCTCGCATAAATTAATAATTATTAGCTTTAGAATGTTGATATCTAATATTCAGGACTGTTGTACCATCTAGTTGCGCACCCTCTTTTTGATCCAAAAGAAGTAAGAGGGAGGGAGGAGAGATTTAAAAGGGGTAACATAAAAAATTACAAATTTCTGAGTCAATAAACTGTCCAAAACTATAATTAGACATAAAAAAAAGTTGTATAGAACCATTTATATTTATCATAAAAAGGCCTATAAATTATGATTTAAGACATTTTTTTGATCGGACGATGTTGTTTAAATTATTCGAATGAAATAACGTTAAATGATTTGCATTAATAATTTTTGTTATTTAATTTAATAGGAGTGCAAGGGACTCAAGCTGTACTCTAGACAGATTGTTTTTATTAAATTCTTACGGAAATCGTGAAGGTTTTGGTGCCCTCAACAAAATTATTAATTAGGTGAAAACACCCAATTTAGTGCAGTCCTGTAACCAATTAACGTTTGACATTTAAATAGCTAAATCAAGGATAAAAAAACGGCGGTTTGACTTGAAGCATGACAGTAAATGAGGTATTTCGATAGTCATGACCAAATGCAATGCATGCCAGAATTGATTTATAAACCTATGATAAATATGTTGATTTGCTTATCAAATAAAACATTTAGCACTCTAGTAATAAGTGTTGACAGCCTTTTGCCTTAATTTTAAAAGGTGAGAAAAACTTAACAAGAATATAATTAGTCTAGCTCTGTCGAATTCAAATCAAGTAAATTCGAGTATCTTGTTAGAGATGCTGCAGAGTGACTTGGAAAAATAAGCACAATCAAAAATAATTTTATTTATTTGGTTTGTGCCCCACAGCGATGGTGATTGGCATGATCTCTAGAAAACATCTTCACGAAGAGGGAGATGTTAGGAGTGAATATTATAATGAAAGATTGCTATATTTATATCTATTTGTAATTGTAAGATATAGGTTAGGTGTAAAACATATGTTTCGTAGATTCACAAGATAAGCTTTTGTTTTTGGGCAGGATGAGTTAAAGAATAAAGAGAAACATTTAGATTAAACATTCTAAACCTTTTTTTTTTGTGCTTAAGAACATTGTCATTAATACAATATAACTTGCACGTAGTTTATTTCAAATCCGCAATATCAAAAGTACTATTAAGGAGTGGTCATCGAGCCATAGAAGTACTAGACGGTAGGAAGTTGTTCTTGCCAGACTCAGGATCGGTCACACATACCTGACACATAGACACTTAATGACAAGGACTGATAACCCTATATGGAAATAGTGCAACCAACACCTTACGATAAAACACATACTGACAGACTGCATCCAACGAAAAAACCTTCACATACCTCACGATATGACAGAACTATTAACTGACAGCAGCCAATATATTCCACAAATACTAACATATAAAACACATCAACATTTACAAAAACATATAATACAAAATAGAATAGGTCTACAGCATACCTAAAAAGATTTAAAAGGGTTAACTTTTATTATATTCTTTAGACAAAGCGGATATGAGAGAAAATCATATATTAAAGAAATATTTTCCATCATATAAAAGTACAAAAAAGGAAAGCACATGAAGGAGTAAATATACCATCCTAATAATGCCAACCACCATCGCTGTGGGGCACGAAACTAAATAAATAAAATTTAAAAAAATAATATAAATGTACAAGTATATAGGAATAACATAATTTTTTTTATTAAAACCATTTTAAATTGTTGTCTTTATTACTAGTCTAATGTTTATTAATTTTCTTTATTACTAGTATTTAATGATTATTTGTTGTATTTAATTTTTTATTTGTTGCTTCAGTTTTTTTTATTTTTCAATAATTTTGTTTTCATTTTACATTGTGTAACTTTGAGCCAAATCGCCAAGATGCGGGTGCTCCTGTATAAATAAATAAAACAAATTTCAGGGAAAATATTTCTACTCAAGTGATTTGTCATAATTTACTGACACGTATAATTTTAATAAAAGATTTCGTAACACAGGGACTGTGGTAACGAAGCAGATTTCCCACGAGCGTCACGTATTTGCATTTATGTCAAAAAATAAAAATACAATGAGAACAATATTTGGTATTTAGGCTTCAAATAAAGTGCTTCAAAAATAAAACAATGATATTAATTATCACATTGCTCTTATGCCTACGTTTGTCTCTATGTGCAGTGAAAATAATTGCATCTTGAGTGAAGTCACAGATCAGCAGATGCTCAAATGCTTTATTTTTAGCGAGACGAAACAATTTGATTTCATATTTGTGGTATTGTTGGATATTATCTTTGAGAGCTCTTTGCATCATTTAAAGGTAAAATTAAATCAGACAATGGATACGTTTTCTAAACGCTTCTATCTCAGTTGTCTGGCAATAATGAGACAATGTGTTCACATGTGTGACATTCCTTTGTGTTGCCGCCAGGGTACAGTGATAATCATATCATGATTTAATTTATCATGTTGTTTTTGATGTCGGACTTGTATTTTGGTCACAGAAAGGCAAATACAATTTAATTTCTCTACAGTCATAATAATAGCCTACCATTCCTTTTGGCTGGTGCATGCACACAGACCTACTATTAAACATCAAACGAGACCAACATTCAAAAGCTTTGGTTTCATATTGGACTTCTAGAGTTTCAAAGTACCCAGTAAATATGATAATTATTTAGTGTTCCTTTCACCTACACAATTATTGACTACCTAAAAGGTGTTACCAATCGTTATGCAGTGGCTCAAACATAAACAGAAAAGTCGCTTAACAACTATTTACTTTAGAATCCCTCTGAACAATGATAGACAATTTTTTTCTTAAACCTATAGCAGATAAGAGAAATACCACATATTATATGCAAATAATATATATATATATATATATATATATATATATATATATATTAAACAGTTTACACATAAGGCTGTGACCCTGCTATGTGTAAACAGACCAAGGGAGGTTATTGTAACCAGTAGTCCTAAGTGCAAGAGTTATGTGCAGTAGTTTTTAAGTATCTTCAGTCTTGCCCTGGAGAAGAGAAAATAAAGATTCTCGAAATATCGGCATAAACAAAGATTTTTCCCACCAACATTGACCAAAACTCCAAAAAGGGTAACAACACCATATATAAATATAACTTGGTCGAAAACATCAACACAATTATATATATATATATATATATATATATATATATATATATATATAAAAAGACATTAGAAGTAGGAATTATCAGAGTGAATGACTGAATACAGGACACTGAATGTGTTAACACATACTATTAAATGTAAAATAAAGTACTAACTCTAGATAAGTATCTAAGAAATGATCTGAGTCAAAGAACTAATGAAATTAAAATATCAGTGGAAATGCATAATAAGTTGTCTTTATTATATCATATTTATAAATATCTTAAATGTTCTAATAGAATAGCTTGTTAAACCCGATATATATACATATGTACACATGAACACACGTACTCACTTGCGTATAAGTGGCAAGGGTATTATTAAAACATAGGCCTCTGTGAAAGACCATCAACTGCGGTTAGTAGCACAGATCATAGAATTTTACTCACCCAGCAACAATTTCACCCCTCCCCCCCACATTTCCACTTTTGCCAGAACTTTTATTTTCACGCCCTATAACCTATTTTCTTGGACAATATTCTATAACCTTGAACAGGTTTATTCTCCGAGTTCCATTCACTTTAAGATTAGTCGCACTAAAAGACAAATATTACTTAATGTATTTTTGATGTATATGAATATACATATTCAAACTCGAACGAATGTTATTCTCATCAAGTAGCACTAAAACAAAATTTTATTTTGGTGCTGGACTTGTTTCATGCCATATGATATTGATACTTTTCATTTGGGTTATTCTCTGCCACCTACTGTAAAAGCTCATTCCCTAGAGTTAATATTTTATTGATATTTCAGAAGGAAAACGTAGTCTATAAATAACGAATATTTGAGTAGAGGGAAAAGGGGGTTACGAGCACACTTTTCAAAATACCCCAAATCCCCCCAAAAAAACGAACGTACTAATTTTACTAATTTTTCAAATAATCACTAAAAATCCATTAAAACATTGATTTTTATCATAATTTTTTTAAACATATATATAAAAAGGGGGTTTCTAGCGCAATTTTCAAATTGCGCTTGAAGCCCTCTTTCTATTGCAATTTTCCAAATACCCTCCAAATGCTAACGACCAAAATACCCTAAATCCTCCAAAAAATGCTAACGACCAAAATACCCTAAATCCTCCAAAAAATGCTAACGACCAAAATACCCCGAATCCTCCAAAAAATGCTAACGACCAAAATACCCTAAATCCTCCAAAAAATGCTAACGACCAAAATACCCTAAATCCTCCAAAAAATGCTAACGACCAAAAATACCCTCCAAATACTAACGACCAAAAATACCCTCCAAATACTAACGACCAAAAATACCCTCCAAATCTTCACGACAAAAATACCCTCCAAATACTAACGACCAAAAAGACCCTCCAAATACTAACAACCAAAATTACCCTCCAAATACTAACGACCAAAAATACCCTCCTAATACTAACGACCAAAAATACCCTCAAATACTAACGACCAAAAATACCCTCCAAATACTAACGACCAAAAATACCCTCCAAATGATCACGACCAAAAATACCCTCCAAATGATCACGAACTATTCTGAATCCAATTCTAAAAACAAATCTGAAATCCAATTCTAAAAACAAATTCTAAAATCCAATTCTAAAAGCAAATTCTAAAAACAAATTCTAAAATCCAATTCTTAAAAAGAAATCTAAAATCCAATTCTAAAAGCAAATTCTAAAATCCAATTCTAAAAACAAATTCTAAAATCCAATTCTTAAAAACAAATCTAAAATCCAATTCTAAAAGCAAATTCTAAAATCCAATTCTAAAAACAAATTCTAAAATCCAATTCTTAAAAACAAATCTAAAATCCAATTCTTATAGCAAATTCTAAAATCCAATCCTAAAAACATATCTAAAATCCAATTCTAAAATCGAATCTAAATGCAAATCTAACCTCTTATTCTAAGAACAATTCTAAAACAAATCTAAAACCAAATCTAAAATCGAATTCTAAAAAAGAACGAAACCTATCTAAATTATAAAATAAATATTAAACTAGATAAAATTAAAACAACACCAAGTAAGAATAAAGAAAGATTAGTATTTGTTGCTTAAATATTTTCTTCCACAAAATTAAATTTTTCTGGTATTTCTATTTTATTTTGTTTAAAATATTCCAACCATTGTTTTGGATAAGGTTTATTAATTCCTTCTAATTCTTCTATAAATTTTCTAATATAATAGTTTCCGAAAAAATAAGAAGGAACTAACCTATTATTTTTCTTTAAATCCCAAATAATATAAACATTATAATCCAAATAATTATATAACAAATACCATAAATCTTTTTCTATTTTATCTTTTGTTATATAAACTTCTACATCGTTTGTATAAGGTGGTATGTCTTTTGGAATTGTTAATTTATACATTTATTACAGACGAAGTTTTTTAAATCTAAATAATATTTTCCAATAGTCGCGTTTACGACTGCCAAAAAGTATTTTCTAATAGCTCCGTTTTGGAGCTAACAAAAAGAAGTTAAAATCTCTAATAAATCTTAGACCCGACGAATTGCTAAAGAATTGCTAGTCTAAAGAATTTTAAATCTAAAAAATATTTTCCTGTAGCCCCATTTTGGAGATACTAAAAACAAGCTAAAAACCTAAGAAGCTACCCCTAAAATTTAATAGAGTTTTTAGCTTCTTTTTGGTAGCTCCAAAACGGGGAGCACATTTGTTTTTAGAATTGGATTTTAGATTTGTTTTTAGAATTGGATTTAGAATTGTTCGTGATCATTTGGAGGGTATTTTTGGTCGTGATCATTTGGAGGGTATTTTTGGTCGTGATCATTTGGAGGGTATTTTTGGTCGTGATCATTTGGAGGGTATTTTTGGTCGTGATCATTTGGAGGGTATTTTTGGTCGTGATCATTTGGAGGGTATTTTTGGTCGTGAGCATTAGGAGGGTATTTTTGGTTGTTAATATTTGGAGGGTATTTTTGGTCGTTAGTATTTGGAGGATATTTTTGGTCGTTAGTATTTGGAGGGTATTTTTGGTCGTTAGCATTTTTTTGGAGGATTTAGGGTATTTTGGTCGTTAGCATTTTTTGGAGGATTTAGGGTATTTTTGGTCGTTAGCATTTTTTTGGAGGATTTAGGTTATTTTGGTCGTTAGCATTTTTTGGAGGATTTAGGGTATTTTGGTCGTTAGCATTTTTTGGAGGATTTAGGGTATTTTGGTCGTTAGCATTTTTTGGAGGATTTAGGGTATCTTGGTCGTTAGCAATTTTTGGAGGATTTAGGGTATTTTGTTTTAATGGATTTTTAGTGATTATTTGAAAAATTAGTAAAATTAGTACGTTCGTATTTTTTTGGGGATTTGGGGTATTTTGAAAAGTGTGCTCGTAACCTCTTTTCCTTCTACTTATTTGAAGTCATTTATTTGAAATACAAAAGGAAAAATAAAGAAAACGAAATGTTACGTGCTATCTTTGAAATTTAAGGAAAATGCTTAGACTAATTTATGAAGGGATGCAAACATCAAATGTTTTTTTTTTATTTATTTTTGACTTGATCCTAGCCTTAATTCGTAAGAACTCATTTTCACAGAGCTCTTTATTTCTATATATAGGAAGAATATTTATGATTATTATTTCACTTTGGATTTACTGGCAGTGTTCTGGAAAAGGCACAGTAGCTAGTATTAAATAATTACCGTTCTTTTCCATTACAAATTCCAACATTAAACTCAGTAGACAGGTTGAAAGGTATAAGCGATTTATAAATAATTCAGAGGACTAAAATTTTCGATTACCTAATAATGTAATGTATATATTACAAATAACATAAATTATAAAGTCTCTTCCAAATATAAAAATATCAATACAGGTATATTTAGTTGTCACATAGTAACAAGGAAATACAATAATCTACTATAATTTAAAGAATATAATTCATTATTTGAATTATAGCATGTTATTGCCAATAGCACCACCTGCCATATATATCATTGGCCAGATTAATAGACATACTTCTTTGTTGAATTCCCTCAAGAGGTGTATCTTACCTCAGCAGTGAGTCAATGCCTAGTAATAATCTTCCTTTCTGGGGGTGGGGGGCTGGAAGTAAAATTTCATTTAAGTCATAAACGAGACGATCTTGCCAAGAGAAAATGATTGTAAAGTAATGACTATTATTTAAACAGGTCCCGAGAACGCCTTGACTAGATAGTTTGTAATGGAAGTCGAACCGGAACCTTGACGTAGCAGACCCACTCTTAGGAAATTTCCCTTAAGGGAAAATGAGCTATTGAGGTCGTACTCATGACGCGATTTTCAAAAAATTTCCGCAAATGTCCATTAATCCTACCCAGGAGATGACGAAAATGAAGTCCTTTCAAAATTATATATATATTTGTCTGTTGCCGCTCTAGCGGTCGTAATTTTTGTTCGATCGTTACCAAACTCGATATTTAAACGTTTTATGTAAAAAGACAGATCAAGTTCGTTAATGGCTGAAATTGGACAAGTAGGAGGGGGGTTTAGAGGGTGGAATTCCGAAAATTCGAAATATCTCCGTTCCTATACGTCGAATCGAAAAATTGTATATAACCTATCTTATTGCTAATTACATTTACTATAAATATTGTTATATACGTGTATTCTCTGTCTTGAATATTAACCGAGATATTTGCATTTCTATTAAGGCTAACGGGCGAGAGCTATGGTCGCTTCTATTCGTTCCCCCCGAAAGCTAGTTCGGCCGTTTCCGTAACTGTTCGGCACTCGTATGGAGATTTCTCTATTCTCTCTACGTGGGAAATCTGCTTAGTTTACGCAGCCCCTGCGTGACGGACTTTTTTAACTAACAGAACCATGGGTAGATTGGAAGAAACTTATGGTAGATAGATTGGACTAAAATATGATGGTGAAAGTGTAGTGAGTGAGAGTACCCTCAAAGGCCAGTGATGGGAAGACCGCCTTAGACCGTACTTATAAACCACCTTCTGGAGACCCTCCTATGTTTAGGAATAGGAGAAAGATTGTGAAAAGCTGGAATGGAACCGTTGTTCAGGGGGAAGCTAAGTCTGATAAGGCAATGAGGATGAGCTGGCCGACACAGCTAAACCTTAAGGCAGTCTTGAACAAGACGTCTGATAGTTAAGTTGCTCGGACGACGAGAACGACTATGAAGATAGAATTGAATAAAATGACTAACATAATTTAAAGTTCGGCCGGAGTAGAGAAGAAAGTTCGAAAGCACACAGGCCATTAACACGGTGTGCTCAATAAGTGCAGCATGTCAGTCATTATTTAAAAAAAAGCTGTTTGTTGCATTATAACAAGATATAGTTCCCGCTAAGATCAATCAGATCACATCGGGCTGTGTCATACGAGGAGTCAATAATCGTGGTAGGTGTCCATTATGGTAGTAGCCCTTATCGCTATTATCCTTTAAGCAAAACTTCGGAAAATTACGGGTTGGCCACATCCAGCTGCTGAAATAATATTTATTAAAAAAATCAACCTGTTTTCGTTTTAGCAGATTTCCCTTAAGTGAAATCAGCTATTGAGGTCGTACTCATGACGCGATTTTCGAAAAATTTCTTCAGATGTCCATCGATCCTACCCAGGAGATGACGAAAATGAATTCCGCTTTAAATTATATATATATATATATATATATATATATATATATATATATATATATATTTGTCTTTTAACGCTGTAGCGGTTGCAATTTTTGTTTGATCGTTACCAAACTCGATATTTAAACGGTTTATGCAAAAAGACAGATCAAGTTTGTTATTGGCTGAGATCGGCAAGTGAGAGGGGGGGGGGTTTAGAGGGGGGAATGAGTTTCCCGCCAAAAGCTAGTTCGGCCATTTCCGTAACAGTTCGGCTGTCGTATGGAGATTTCTCTATTGTATAACTTCACGTGGGAAATCTGCTTAGTTTACGCAGCCCCTGTGTGACGGACTTTTACTTTTCTAGAATACTAGCTTAGGTACCCAGCTCGGCATTCGAGGCAGGATGGTCACGGTATTTTTTTGGCAAGACTTTAAAGTGCACAATATTTTTAAATTTCCCCGTCTCAGTGTTTAGGGTTTATAACCAAACTAAAGGAAACTAAAGAGATATTATATAATCATTTCACTTCTTCAAGAATAATAATAAAAATAAAATAAAATTCTAATCAATCAGTCTGGCCTGTTCATAACATTTTAAGAATATTAAACATTATCCTGGATAGCATACCACCATCATTATTAAGTACTATTACTGAGGTAGCTTTGATCGGGATATATTTTGACCGAATGAAAGTGAATGTTATTCATTGCAAGACTTTTATAAGCATTATAATAAGTCCCACCCTGGTTATAAAAGCCTTAGATAACTCGTCCCGATCAGACTCAATAACCAAAAATGTCATTAATAAATACCCCATGGTTATTTATTAACTCAGGTTAGCCGTGTGAGTCTTAGCCTTTAATCTCACACGGTGAACATGGTAGTAAAAATAGTGACGAGTTCGATTCCTGCCTGGGCAATAGGAGTTTATTTAGTCATCATCATAAAATCATTAAATGAAATCATTCCCACCCTGGGTAGAAAAGGATGGTAAACTGTAGATAATTAGCCATAGTAACATCTTTCTCTTGTGTATCACCCACAGTTTATGGAATTCTAAGAGCATTCGCCCGATCACTGTTCTTCAGTTTATGGTAAGGATACACAGATTTGGCATTGCATGAAAATTCTATAATGCTTCTTAACTATTGTAGCTCTGAGAATATAATTGTTCTCCCTCGATGCTTATGTGTGGTTCACTCCGCGGTCCACTAGGCGATCACTCAATGGCCACTTATTGCTCTGACCACTGTTCATTAATTACTCACACGAATAATAGAGAACCTCCTAGAAATAAACAACACAACAGAAAATAGAATAAGTATATTGGAAAAACATAGCTCTGTAGACAAACCTCTTTAGACTAAATATTCGGACAAACCTGATAACTGAATAAAGAAATAATATAGCTCTATAGAATTAATGATTGATCCTGAAAGTGGTATAATACTAGCAGTAGAGACACTCATTCCACAAACAAAACGTATTCACAAAAGAACCAATAGCTATATTAAACCGTTTGGGATTTCACTTCCAGGCATGTCTAAAGATAATTGTACTCAAAGCTTTCTGTACAAATAAAACGAACTATGAAGTCACAACCGATACATAACAATGGAAAATGTATTACCTTCAAATACCCTTTTACGTATACACATTTGTTGCTGCTACTAATACAAGCAAAGACAAATTCCCAAATAGCAATTCCAGTGTCCGTGGAATTCGAAAAATAAAATTTTAATAATAAAATATTTAAATACACTTTTCATTTCAGGAACATTTACCCAATTGTAGACCACATCAGTATCCTTAATCTACAGCATTGTAGACAGTATCAGTATCTATGATTAAAAGATCATTTAATTTTAATTTGTGATTAATTCCTTTAATAATTTTATGCTCAGAGTTGGAAGTGGATTGACGAGCTACCTTATTTCACCTTACAGCTACCTTAGGATCACCTACAGAACTGCTTGCCAAAAGAATCATTTTTGAGTTTAATAAAATTACAAATTTTAAGCCAGCATTCACTATTAACAACAGTTCTCAACTTATAGAAAAATTAGGTAAATTACATTTAAGCAAAACGTGCATTATGGTGTCCTTTGACATAGTAAATATGTATTCAAACATACCCCCCCAGGAAGCGTGGTCGCTTTTTGATAGGGCACTATATTATAAAAAATGTGACCCTATAATTTCTTTGGAGATTTCGAATATAATAAGACTCATACTTTCGCAGGGCTACTGTCTGTTCGAAGGCAAATTTTATAAACAGAAAGGTCTTGCTATGGGAAATCCGATCAGCCCCCTAGCGGCCGATGTATTCATGAACTGGTTTGAACATTGTTTCATAATGTCAGACAGAAACCCCTTTAAAAACAAAATTAAATTCTGGGCACGTTATGTAGATGACACTTTGTGCATTTTTGAGGGCTCAACAGAGGATTTGCATAGGATGCACAACTATTTAAATGAGCAACATCCCAACATAAAATTTACTTTTGACCAAGAGGAGGCAGGAAAAATAACCTTCCTGGACCTAAACATTTATAGGAGCGGAGAGGGGGTTAAATTTTCTATTTACAGAAAGCCGACTTGCACGGACATAAGTATAAACCAAATGTCTTTCCAACACCCCAGGGTAAAAGAAACCCCTTTCATCTATCTCATTGACAGGCTCCTATCTGTTCCAATGGACGATGAAAATTTCCAGAAAGAATTATGCCATATATACCACTTAGGAGAACGGAATGGCCATAGTCGCGAATTTATAAGAAAAATATATGGCAGGAGGGTTTCTAAAAAATTGATGAGGGAGACTTTTAGGGGTGGGGGGAAGAGGTTAAATCCTGGGGAGTATTGCCATATTTGGGCCGGCTTTCGGAAATCCTGGGAAGGAAACTAAACAGGCAGGGCATTAGAATAGCCTACAGAAAGAGGGCGTCACTTCTGAATTTTGTCTCTAAAATCAAGGATGCTACTCCTCTAGGAGACAGATCAGGGGTGTACATGATGAAGTGTGGGATGTGTGAAGCCAGCTACGTTGGGAGGACAGAGAGGAAGTTACGGATCAGGGCTAAGGAACACATGAGATCAGGCTCAGAGTTTTATGCACACTGTAAGGAGCACAACCACCATGCTGGAGACCTCCTGATAAAATTAATTCATAGTGACGTTAGGGGTTATCTCTTGGACATGGTGGAGGCTATTGAAATAAAACTTGAAAAAGCCATAAATAAAGGTAATGTAAATGTGCAGACTGACACAAACGCGTCTCTCATGTCCAGACTTGTCTCTGCCCCCTCCCTAGCGGCTTGGAACGATCCCCTTGGCCTCAGTGCATCGGCAGGGTTTAGCCTAGTAGCAAGTCTATAGGATTGCCCTACGCTCTGACGGTAATTTTTGCTTATAATATTATTTTAATGTTGAAATAGTAATTATGAATTTGTTATATTTTAATTGTAATTGTGTTTTTGAATATAGGTGTTATTATTGGAAAAATTTTTTATAATGTTATAGACTGATTGTTATATGACCAACTATGTAAAAACTTTTAAGAACTGATTTTTAGACTCCTTTATTATGGTGTTACATTGTTTTGAAGCTCTGAGGATGGGGATTTAGTCCCCGAAAGCGCTCAGCGTTTATAAGAAATAAAATTGTGAGGAGCCATAAAAAAGTTTTGTGATTAACCATTCATCACCCTCACCACCAGCTAAAAATAAATATAATTCAAGCAGATTTGGGTTATAAGTAAATGATCAATTTATAATTATACTAATGTCAAACACTTATTATCCTATGAGAATAATCAAACTTAAAAAAAAAATTATGTATCTCTTAAAAATCATTCATTAATTATTCAAAACTATTTAAAGAAAACAGTACACTTCTGTTTAATGCTTCTTCAGAAGCACAGTTCACGCTTATCAAAGAAATGTCCTTCCAGGAGGTTACCTGTATCAACTCGGCATTAGATAGTTTTTTGTTAAAGGGTTTGTAGGGACATTTACTGATCTCAAGAAGGTATATATTTACCAGATCATTAGCTGTTATAAGTAAGAGTTATTGCATTTTTATTAGATAATTAAATTCAGTCCTTTGCTCTTCAACGGAGTTAATATTTAAGTATTATTTATTCGATTTTTGTACTTGCTAAGTTTTCATATATTAATCACTTCTTCTTCTTTGATTCGGCTTCCACTGTAGTTACCATACAATTGGTCCAACTACTAGGCTATTAATAGTAATGCGAAAGGTATTAAATTTATTATAACATCCATTAACGCCTGAAAGATGAATATTATTCCTTTATTCCAAAAGGAATCAGGCATAATTTAAGCCGTTTTTCTTAGCCAAAATCTTCTCAGCCCATTTGTTTTCTCATTACCCCTGAAATCCATTTCTGAGGGAAAAGATTATGGTTTAGATAAGCAGTCGATTCTTGGGTAAGTCGTTTACCCACTGCCTTTTAGAAAGTATCTTGGTTGGTTTTGTGCAAAAAGAGTGAATTTTAAAAATTGTTACTCCACCACTCTCTCTTTTATTCTATGGATTTCATATTCGATAATAAAAAGGAACCTCGGTGGAATCTTTCAGTTCTTCATATGACGTATTGTCACTACAACAATAAAAATCCTTCACGCAGGCCTTCATAAAATAAGCACATTTCCCACGTGCTGTTATGACACACTGCTGATCTCATCTCTCTATATATTCTATTTTTCAAAAAAAAAAAATCCAATGAGTAGAAGTGCACATATCTCATCAGGTAAAGATCTTTAATGTTAAGGGTTTTTATAACGTACAATAATAATACAACTTGAAAATAAATAATCCACTATCATTTATAAAAAAAAAACAATATTTACACTGTTCGAAAATAAAAAGTCCGTCACGCAGGGGCTGCGTAAACTAAGCAGATTTCCCTCGTGAAGTTATACAATAGAGAAATCTCCATATGAGAGCCGAACAGTTACGGCAACGGGCCGAACTAGCTTTTGGCGGGAAACTCAGTTGTCCCCTATCGGCACATATTAAATAAAAATGTAAATATCTTGATTAGTATTCAAGATAGAGAATAAATATATAAAACAATATTTATAGTACATTTAATTCACAATAAGATTGGTTCTATACCATTTTTTGATCCGACGTATGGTAACGGAGATATTTCGAATTTTCGAAAAAAAAAAAAAAAACCCTCTAAATCCCCCCCGCCCACTGTTCCGATTTCAGCCCTTAACGAACTTGATCTGTCTTTTTACATAAAACGTTTAAATATCGAGTTTGGTAACGATCAAACGAAAATTGCGACCGCTAGAGCGTTAACAGACAAATATATATATATATATATATATATATATATATATATATATATATATATATATATATATATGTATATAGTTTTGAACGGACCTCATGTTCGTCATCTCCTGGGTAGGATCGATGGACATTTGAAAAAAAAATTCAAAAATTGCGTCATGAGTACGACCTCAATAGCTGATTTCCCTTAAGGGAAATCTACTAAAATGAAGAACACAAGATAATAGGTATTGAATAAATAATAACAAACGAATTGAAGCAGAGTTCACACAAAAACAACAGAGCACTAATAAAAACAACTGCAAGGGTACGCCATTATTTTTCATTCTAAACTAAAAGGTAATTGTAAGGTAGCTCGCAGAGTACCCACTTAAAAAATAAGAGTATTTTAAAATTAGAGTAATTATTTTACTTTAAATAGTTTATGGTAACACTGTCCCTTAAACCAGGTGGCAGCTAGTAGGGGATAGGTTAAGAGTTGTTATTGAGCTGGGCTAAGCTGCAACAGATTTGTTGAAAATAATATTGGGAACATAAGCTTGGAATAAGATGTTTCATGATATATTTGCTTATTGTACATGCGCAATGACTAACTTGTTGGGGTTTACTAAGAACTGAAAATTAAAAAAAAATGTAAAATCTCATCTAATATTCAAAATAAAGTGTATAGAACAACATTTATAGAACACTAAATCCAACATGTACCCCCTCAACATTTACTGTTTCGGAGTTCATTTCGGAGCCATAAATGGTGCAATTCCAAAAATGAGAGAGAAATAAAGTTTATTGTGAAACTGATTTGGAAAATAGGATTCACGTTAATTATTGTGTCTTTATAACGGCGGAGGTGAGATAGTATAGGCCTTAATGACACGGACATTTATTCGACTCTTTTTCCAATACTGAAGTGGGTATGGAGAATTTATTTGGTAAAGAAATATATAGAATAATTGTTCCAACACTATCAAGGTCAGAGTGTTAACCTGTTAGTAACCTCTCCCGAGAATTTAAATATAAATAAATGAATTGTGTTGATGTAGCTATTCATCTATAACTGGAAGGTATTCTAAATTCTTACATTTTAACCTATTTATTGTGGTGTATAACAAAAAGTCCGTCACGCAGGGGCTGCGTTAACTAAGCAGATTTCCCTCTTGCGTCCCGTATTTGCATTTATCTCATGACGTTTAAGTTTAATGAGAACAATATTTGTTATTTAAGCTTCATAATAAAACAGATTATTATTGATATGCCAAGGTAGGGAGTAGGAGGGGGGGGGGGGGTTTACTGAAGGCCGAAAACTAAAAAACGCAAATGTCTCGGTTAACATTAATGATAATGAAAACATGTACTTAAAAACATTTATAGATCGTTTAATTTGCAATAAGATTTGTTCTATACACATTTTAGATTCGACGTACAATAACGTAGATATTTCGAATTTTCGAAAATACTCCCCTCTAACCCCCCCCCCCTTTCCACTGGTACGATTTCAGCTATTAAAGAACTTGATCTTTAGTTTTATAATAAATAAAACGTTAAATTTTGTGTTTGGTAACGATCAAACAAAACTTACTACTGCTAGAGCGTTATAGTTTTGAACAAACCTCATTTTCGTCGTCTCCTGTTTAGGATCGATGGACATTTGAAGACATTTTTCGGAAATCGCGTCATGAGTACAATCTCAATTGCTGATTTACGTTGAGGGAAATCTGATAACAGTCGTCAATATATAAATGCTTCTGGGAAATCACTTTTCTTGAGAAAACGCGAACTAAAAAACAAACAAATAAACTCTAGTTATGAAATTTCAATTCCTGCATATCATTGTCTTATAATTCTTATCTATCATTTAGGTTTTAATTTAATTTTTATTCTTTAACTTTAAACTGCAAAATATTACTTTATCCAGTTTTTGCAGTGCTCACGTATACGTGGGTGAATCAACTGAGAACTGAGACTTTTTTTTTTTTTTAATTTATTTTAATTTTAAACGCAAAAAATAATATAGCTTATTTTTCTACATAATCCCCTGACTTGGAAACACATTTTTCTCAGAGGATATGTAGCTTTCCAATTCCTTCCATGTAGAAAGATGCAGGTCGTGTCTGCAGCCAATTGCGCAATAGGCTTCAACCTCACCATCACTGTCGAATCTTTGGCCTCCTAAAGCTTCCTTGAGAGGGCCAAACACATGAAAGTCACAGGGTGACAGGTCTGGACTGTAAGGAGGGTGTTCCAGTGTCTCCCACCCCAGTTGCTCTAATTTTTCCCTAGTCATGGCTGCTGTATGGGGGCGAGCATTGTCATGGAGAAGAACCACTTCTCTGATCGGTACGTCTCGTCTTTTGCGGCGATATGCAAGTCGGACGTCACTGAAAATGTCACAGTAGTAGGCTGCATTAATTATCCTGCGCTCATGCAAAAAATTGAGGTACAGCAAACCACGCTGGTCAAAAAAAACGGTAGCCAAAACCTTGCTTGCTGACAATCGTGACTTGGCTTTCACTGGTCCAGGTTCTCCTTGTTTTCTCCACTCCATACTCGCTTGTTTAGACTCTGGGGTGTAGTGGTGCACCCAAGTTCTGGCTCGCGAAAGTGTCTTTTCCCCGAACTGTGCAGTCAATCTCCTCAAGATTTCGGCCGGTTTTACGCCTTCTGCGGCGAGATACTTAATTACGACACGTTGCGCAGTCGACGGGGGTACCTCTTCCTCCGACATCGTCACGGTGGACAACGAGACGATCGAGGTGGCGAGATCACGTGCTTCCCCTACTCCTGACTAACCTACCCAACAACAAAATAGGCGGGAACGTTCTCCCACCACTACTGTGCCCGAAAGACGAAAAGTCTCGTTTATATTTGATTCACCCTAGTACTTAAGGGTTTGACAAAAGTAAATCAACTAATGCCATTATTTTAATGGATATTCGTGTGTCAATGACCCCAGAAATTGAACTATGAACCACCAAAATCATTACATATAATCATACTGTAGGTCAATAAAATCAAAAATGTAGGTTACATATTGAAATAACAAAAACAGGTAATAAAAAAAACAATTAGCCAGGCACAGTCAAACCTAGCTATACGATCAA
Source organism: Riptortus pedestris (assembly GCA_019009955.1). Classification (NCBI taxonomy): domain Eukaryota; kingdom Metazoa; phylum Arthropoda; class Insecta; order Hemiptera; family Alydidae; genus Riptortus; species Riptortus pedestris. The sequence goes on from CM032231.1 coordinate 68,568,664, forward strand.
GTTACAATTTCGCTCTGTGATCATTCTTCTCAACAGAATAACTGCTTATAATGAGGTTGGTTACGAAAAGGAAGCACAAATGTTATTATTGAATAATTGGCCACAAGGGACCATTGACGGGTTACTCCAATTACAGACAATGTTTATTAAGCAAACATTACATTCCATCTCCCATTCCACTTCAACGATTAGTTTTTGTTTTCTTTGAATAAAGAATTAAAGGATCCTTTAACTTAATTCTTTTAAATATATGTTCACCTTTTTCAGCAATTAAAAATATGTTGTTTTTTTCTCTATTAGGCCCATTCACGGAATTATCAAAGTAATTTATTTACTGCATGTCCGACTTATCATCCGAACACAGTTTAAAAAAAAAAAAATTCTTTCCATTATTGGGATCGAACGTAATAACATTTTCAATACTATTTTTATATTCACAAGCCCTCCCCAAATGTTATCATTTATCCATTATTCAGTCGTGTATTCCCGCTTACTTATTTTATTAATCAGTCGTTTCCACTATTCTCATTTAAACTCCTTCCATAGCGGTCGCCATCTCTTTACTCTTTAATGTTTGTACTTCACTAACCGGCCGTACATCAGGAGGCCGTAGGCGTTGGCTAAGATCGGAAATTGCAGCGCTGGTGTACAGGGTTGAACCCTCGTTTTAGGCTGGGCAGCCATATTGGTTCTGTGTCGGCACACGGTTGTTTCTGCTCCGCAAAAGTGAATGTTTTCGGCTCTCACAGCGATTTTACACAGAAAGGATCTTTCCTCATCGATGATAGAGGCTCCGCTATCATTCTGCACCTGTTAAAGGAAGGAATCTGATGTCAAACACAGATAACACTGAAAGGAAAGTCCGCCTCATGAAAAGTATATTTTCATCAAATCTACATCTTTCTTTTACTATAATGCTAGCATTATCGACGTTGACAATCGAATGAGTACTCATGATAAAGGAAATTTCTCATTATCGGCATTGTTGTGTGTTACGAGGGGTAGTGCACAGCATTTTGAAAAGTGACTTTATTTTCTTCTTTTTGACAATCAAAGGTTTCCCGCTATTACTAGTGCATTTAAATGATTAATTTCATTCATTAGATCTATTAATCAGTGTTAATGTTTATTTCATTAGTTTTAAGGCTAGTTCCTAGATTAGTATTCTTCTTTTTCAGGTTTCAATTGTTTCAAATTATTATCATTTTGTTCTAACCTATCAGAAGGTTCAATAAAGTAAAATTTTTGTATATACTATAATTTATTCAATATATGTTGATTCATTGGAGAACTCAAATAGTGGCTTGTATTATTTCACCCTCATCTTTTCCAGAAAATAGTAAATACTTTGGTATAATTAAGGTGAGGAAATTATCTCTTTTATTAATTTTATTTCAGTCTAATGCTTTCTTATTATTAACACAAAGGCTAACCGCATGCCCTAACTCATCGAATATTCAATGAATATGTAAAGTTATAATAATTAAAAGTACCAATGAACGTGTTGCTACTGAACTTCAAACAATCCAGTTTACTTGAGTGAAAAGGTTGAGAACAATATAATTTAAATGGATTTACACTCTAACTGTATCTTACTCATAAAACAGTGGATTCAAACATTCTGCGTAGATACATATTTCATGACTACCCAAAAGCAACAAGATGACCGAAATAAAGGGTTTAGAAAATGTGCCAACAATTTTCCATTATTACAACTGGATTGGAGGATGGAACTGAACATTCAGGCACTTTAAGCTATATTGCTTATATCTATTTTGTATCCTAGTAAAATGAAACGAGTTTTTGCAGTCGCAATATAGGATAGATTATGAGGAAGTCGACAAATTTGCATTAAAGTAAATAAAGACGGACTAATATAGATTACACTTATTTCATAATCCTATTTGTTAATTAAATATGGACTTATGTTTTAACAGAGAAAAATATCTCTTTTACTTCTGAACCGAAATGATATTAACGATTTTGGTTTTATTAAAGTTGTAATGTAATATGCCAGGAAAAATGTACATATTACAGAAGGAGAAAAATTCGTATTTCATACTGACACTGTTAGAACGTGGATTTTATAGGCTTACACTACTACTAAGAGAATCAGTTTAAAGTAGTGTGTTTTCATAGTAGCATAACGTTTTATGATATTCTCACGTCTTTCATTTTGTTTTCTCCAGGTTCTTTTCCAGAATTTTAGTGGTGCCACTGATAAGAAAATAAATACTAACAATAGCCAATAATTAACTAAATCATTTTTTTAAATTTCTCCAAATATATCAAGTACTAAGCAAGCTATTTATGAATTACATTTGATTATACGAGAATCACATTACACCGCATTAAATGTTTTTCTTTTCTCAGTGAAAAACAGTTATGAAAATTGAAAAATATTATACAAACAAGTAAGTTTTATTAATTTACCATCCACACAGTTTATAAGGTGGCTTTATTTGTTAAGTCACCTTAGTTCCATTGTATTAAGGATCAATGGAAAATCTAAAAATGTCACCTTTGAAAACACCCTGAACTCTTTACGATTAAATCCACGGAAATTCATATTAGCGTGGTTCAGTAGACACATTGATATGGATCAGGGTTTATCTCTACACGAGTAACACTCCTCAAAGAAATTTTCAGGGGTCACGACTCGAGACAATAATAAAGCAGTGAAGTAGAATCAATTCCCTGAGGTTCATTCTATTAACATTTTAAAATAATCATTCATCTCCTCGTGGATTGTTGTAAAGTTGAACCAATTCCTACCAATAATGTATGTGTTCCTTTGAAGCAATATTCAGCTCATTGGGCATTAAAAATACTTTAACGAAAAATAAAATCAAGTTAGGTGTTTACTAAATGGGTATGTACATTTACTTTTTTTCTTTCCGACCTCTTTTGGCGTATGTAAACACAGCCTTTTAAAGGAGGATGCCACCCACAGATTTTATCGTATAACCAACATACTCTCACAAGTTATTTTATCACAATTAGAGTTATCTGGGATAATGTTTTCATTATACCACATTTGTAATAGCTCTTCATTATTGAAGAATGTTGGGTTTGATTGAAGTAATAGCCAAAAACGGAAAATGTTCACAGGTATAACTCTTTCCAACTTACATTATTTACAAGTAAAAGTCTAACAGAAAGTCCTCTTCCAACATTTAATTCATTCCTGGATTTCTTTTAAATGCTCAATACTGTAGTATATATCCATTATTATGGAAGAGAAACCTGGCATTTTTAAATGTCGATAAAATGAAATGTTACGTTTATTACAAGGATGATAAACGTTGTTTATAAGAGTTTCTTTGAATTGCAAAATCAAACACAAGCTTTTTCACTGCACAATGTATTTGACACAAAACACTTGCAAAATGATTCTTAACTATTACTCACAGTATTCACGGATAACTTTAATGTTCTTCTTATTTTCATAGTACAATAACTCAGGATCACAGAAGCTCACAATAACACGGCACTGCACTGATCTTCACAAATAACATGGCACTGCACGGTTCTTTACATAATCACGGCACTACGCTGTTTTTTAAATAAACACTTTCCTGAAACTAAAGGCACTGTTCACTAAAGCTGTACTGGACTCACTGTTATTGACTTGAAGAGAACTGAGAAAAGTCCGTCACGCAGGGGCTGCGTAAACTAAGCAGATTTCCCACGTGAAGTAATACAATAGAGAAATCTCCATACAAGAGCCCAACAGTTACGACAAAGGGCCGAACTAGGTTTTGGCGGGAAATTCAAAAATCCGTTATCGGCCCAAATGCAAATATTTCGGTTAATATTCAAGATACATAATAAATGTATATAACATTATTTATAGTAAATTTAATTTGCAATAAGATTGGTTCTATATAATTTTTCGATCCGACGTATAGTAACGGAGATATTTTGAATTTTCTAAAATCCTCTTCTCTAAACCCCCCTCCCACTGATCCAATTTCAGCCATTAACGAACTTGATCTTTAATTTTGCATAAAACGTTTAAATATCGAGTTTGGTAACGATCAAACGAAAATTGCGACCGTTAGAGCGTTAACAGACAAATAAATAAATATATATATATATATATATATATATATATATATATATATATATATATATATATATATATAAAATTTTGAACGGACCTCATTTTCGTCATCTCCTGGGTAGGATCGATGGACATTTGAAGAAATTTTTCGAAACTCGCGTCATGAGTACGACCTCAATAGCTGATTTCCCTTAAGGGAAATCTGCTAAAAACATAACTGTCGGGCGAGCTATACCACTTTTATAGGCAGGCTGCAAAAGCAAAGAGAATGCCCAGAACGAGCTAGGCGGCGTAGTCAAGATACTTCCGGTGTCAATGCTCCTTCCATCGGTCGGCTCCTTTCATCTACTTCGTACATCTTAAATATGTGATTAACTCTGTTTAATTTTCCATGCACGTAGTTTTCGCAACAATAATATCTGTAGACTCCCCAACATGTTAATCGCGAAAATATTCCCGATTACGAGCACCCTTCAAACCGAACCACAGTAATATTTAAGAGTTTTTCTCTTGAAGGAATAATGGATGTAGGGTTTAGGAAAAATTCCTTATATATAAGCAAACGCGAGCACTGTTGTTTATGAATGTTTCTTTTAAATGTGTTTAGTTTAAAAACGATATAAAATACTTCGTCTTTCATAAAAAAAATGTAAAACGTTTAAATTGAGGTGTATGAAACGATTTTATTGTAATCCGGAACAATAGCAGCATATAATTGTTATAAACTTTTTTTGTATATAACTTTTTGTTATTTTTTGATAATTAAAATAATATTATTTGTACATAATTATGTAGGCTGATTATTGTTATTATTATTATATATTAACGTCCATTTTTGCTACTATGGCTAATTGGGACCGGTTATCTACACCGGACTACCGCGGAAATCGAGCTCGCCACTCTAGATTTCTATGTGAGATCCAAGGCACGGCTGTAACTCACCTGGCTTACTTGAGCTCCCTAATTATTGTAAGAAGCAATCAAATGATGAATCTCGTAACGAGTCGTATGATTTGGATTTAAGCCGATATAGAGAGTCTAGGGTTTAAAATTGCCGTGGTTCTTATAAATAATTTAGCATTACGTGAAACGCACTCTTTGCCTGAAGGTCTCGCAAGTAATCCATTCAAGATTCCATGTTGAAGTGTTGTTGCAGTGTACGCGCGCCAAATTCTACCCATTTGATTGTATCGCACTTATCTTTTCTTCTGTTTTCAGTGAATCCGTCTCCCTTGATTCAGTGAAGCCAAGTTTAGCTCTTTTAGTTTTGTGAGATGCTAATAGGTGACCTTCTTCCGATATGAATATTGAATGAGTTATTTGTATTTTTTTTATTTTCAGCTTTCAGTAATCCAATCTCTTCTACTCATAGGATTATGAACTTGAGGAACTGAATCACTAAACATCTTATATCCAGCATACATTTTAATTCCTGTATACATAAGCTTCTTACAGGAAGAATTGTGAATAGATAGTGAGATGTAATCACCAGTGCAGGACGAGCTATATTGAATGTTCATAGGGCCACCTTCAATGGACAATTTTTTAACTATACAATGACTAAATATGAAGTTCATTGAAATGCTTAGATTGGCAGAAAGTATTATATTAGCCACATTTCACAATTCATATGCTAGTTTTCTTCAAAGAGGATACGTTTGAAAGAATATTAGAGTAATTTTGTCTTATGTACTGTCTCAATGGCGTGTTTCATTAAGAAAATTTGATATATTGGAAAACCAAGAAGTTCTATTGGCTGTCCACAGTATAATTACGCCAAGACTATGATTGGACGAAACGCTTCCCGCTCTCAGCTTCCGAGTGTATACAACCCTATTATAACTTGCGTGATACACGTAATACGTAGAGTTCATAGAACATGATAGAAAAATTGCTGAATTAACACCTTTGCACGCTTTCATATGTCACGAACTCATCAAGTCTTCTTTATTGTAAATCATAATGTTTATTCCTATCCAGACTCAATCCTGTCATTTTCTATTTCCTAGCAATATGTTTTAAAAGTCCGTCACGCAGGGGCTGCGTAAACTAAGCAGATTTCCCACGTGAAGTTTTACAATAGAGAAATCTGCCGAATAACAACTGTAGTAGTAAGAAACCTCTAAACCTAAAACATTATTTACGTCGTAATAACCCAGTAGTTTCTAGCCCCAAAAAACAGTTAACCTAACCTCTAAACCTATTCACGAGGGACGAATAGTTATGGAAACGGCCACCAGAGCTCTCGGCGGAAAGTCCGAACATAGCCTACTGGTGACCACACGCAGATTACAAATGCAAATATCTCGGTTAATATTCAAGATAGAGAATAAATGCATATAACAATATTTATAGTAAATTTAATTTGCAATAAGATTGGTTCTATACAATATTTCGATCCGATGCATAATAACGGAGATATTTCGATTTTTTGACAATCCCCCCCTCTAAACCCCCCCTCCCACTCGTCCGTCCGATTTCAGCCGTTAACGAACTTGATCTTCCTTTTTACATAAAACGATTAAATACCGAGTTTAGTGACGATTAAACAAAAATTGCGACCGCTAGAGTGTTAACAGACAAATATATATATATATATATATATATATATATATATATATATATATATATATATATATATATAGTTTTGAACGGACCTCATTTTCGTCATCTCCTGGGTAGGATCGATGGACATTTGAAGAAATTTTTCGAAAATCGCGTCATGAGTACGACCTCAATAGCTGATTTCCCTTAAGGGAAAACTGCTAAAACATGGTTGGGGAAAGCTGCATTAATTATCACATGCCCTAAAACCTCAGAAAGTCTCTTCGCTTCGATACATACTATTTTTACTACAACACAAAAATATTAATTACAATGGTTTTTCTAATATTATAACTAATATTCTACAATATTTAAACTTAGAATTACTATATAATAATAAATTATATAAATATAATAATATTTGTAGGGGTAAGAAATTTATAGAAAATGAATTTGTTTTATATTCTATTTTCAGGGAATTATTAACAGACACCTTCAGAGATAATTAAGTTTTTATATTTCCGTCCCTCTTTCATTTTTAATTGTGTTATTTGCCCTACTTCAATAATAGGCGGACCAATACAACGAACTACTTATCTCTTAAAAACTTGAAATAATTAGTTAAGTGGTCTGAATAACCTCTGAATTTATAAAAGCAACATTTGCTTAATTAGCAAATTTCCACCAGTGCTTAGTATAAACGTGTTGTATAGCCAGTTATAGTGCTTTGATAATTGCATTTGTTCAAAAAGCTAGCCGAAATAATGCATTGCCTGTGTTGTTGAACTATAAAAAAAACCAGCCTACAATTTACTTATGTTTAATCAGAAGTATCATAAAGCCACAATATTTGAGCAATATATATTTTATATTATTATGGTGCCCTCTAGCAACTTACTGCAGACCAACGCACAAAAATATGAAATGTTGCAGTATAAATACCATTTATAAAATATGAAGAACAACTAATGAAAAAAAGGCAACAAAAAACCAAATAAAAATACACCAACATTTCTGTAATCTGTAATTAATAATTAAAGTTAGTAAATAATATTTTTACAGAAATATGAACTTATTTATGTGCTGTATTCTATAAATCTGGCTCTGACCGAAACTGGAGTGGACTTTCATGTATTTATTATTTATTGATCTACTATCATTCCAAAAGATTTGGGTATAGATACCTTTTCAAAAAAAGTCCGTCACGCAGGGGCTGCGTAAACTAAGCAGATTTCCCAGGTGAAGTTTTACAATAGAGAAATTTCACGAGAGCTGAGCAGTTAATGAAACGGACGAACTAGCTTTTGGCGGGAAAGTCACTTCGTCCGTTAGCCGCCCAGATTTAATAAAAATGCAAATATCTCGGTTAATATTCAAGATAGAGAATTAACTTTGTAGCGGCGACGCACGTACTCGTGAGTCGTTCGCTATCAAATATGATAACCACGCGGTATAAAAAATACCAGATGGTTTTAAAATGTGTTCAGTTAGTGAAACGAGAATTGCGAGTTAAAAGTTAGAAGTGCGAAAATATCTGGTGTCTCACGTTAACTGGAACTTTATTATATTGAGTAAACTGAGACTGTGTTGTGTCCGGCGAAAATGTGTGAAGTGTAAGTACTCTAAATAGACTTGTTTTGTGTAAATATTACATCCTCATGATGAAGAGGTTATTTTGTGCTTGTTCTGAATATACAAGTTGAAAAGCATACAGAACTATTTATTTGATGTAGCGGCGACGCACGTACTCGTGAGTCGTTCGCTATCAAATATGATAACCACGCGGTATAAAAAATACCAGATGGTTTTAAAATGTGTTCAGTTAGTGAAAAAAGGTTAACGAGAATTGCGAGCTAAAAGTTAGAAGTGCGAAAATATCTGGTGTCTCGCGTTAACTGGAACTTTATTATATTGAGTAAACTGAGACTGTGTTGTGTCCGACGAAAATGTGTGAAGTGAAAGTACTCTAAATAGACTTGTTTTGTGTAAATATTACATCCTCACGATGAAGAGGTTATTTTGTGCTTGTTCTGAATATACAAGTTGAAAAGCATACAGAACTATTTATTTCACCCCACTCAGTCCACAAAAAATGTATATAACAATATTTATAGTAAATTTAATTTGTAATCAGATTGATTCTGTACAATTTTTCGATCCGACGTATAGTAACGGAGATATTTTGAATTTTCGAAAATCCTCCCCTCTAAACCCCCCCTCCCACTGGTCCGATTTCAGCCGTTAACGAACATGATCTTTCTTTTTACATAAAACGCTTAAATATGAAGTTTGGTAACGATCAAACAAAAATTGCGACCGCTAGAGCGGTAACAGACAAATATATATATATATATATATATATATATGTATATATATATATATATATATACAGTTTTGAACGGACCTCATTTTCGTCATCTACTAGGTAGGATCGATGGACATTTGAAGAAAAATGTCGAAAATTCCGTCATGAGTACGACCTCAATAGCTGAATCCCTTAAGGGAAATCTGCTAAAAGACGATACAAAAAACTTAAATATTTAAAAACACTTGTTGGTTATTTATTATTTTGTTAAATAAAATACTTTTAATTTTGGCTGTTTACACAATGAGACCATGATATGCCCACTACTAAATAAATAAGGAAACAGACAGTATAAATAAAAAAATTAAATTATTTATTAACGCCACTTTTTTGCAACTAAGGCTAATTGAGACGGGTTATTTATGGGTTACAACAATGTTTTCCTTTCCTGTGAGAAGTTGACACACCTGTTTGTTTACGTTTCAGGCGCTTCTCATCTGGAGGTTTCTTTTTATTTATTTATTTATTTATTAACGTCCACTTTTTGCAACTTAGGCTAATCGGGACAGGTTACCACCCATAGGTTGGTTACAACCTACAGGTTTCTTTTTATCGTTTATATTTATTCTCTTGATGTTGACGGTGCTATTGTGTTACCAGTATGTAGATTTATCTATTGTTAAACATCACGAGGGAAATCTGCTTAGTTTACGCAGCCCCTGCGATACGGACTTTTTTGTCTTAAGGTTGTCATGAGGCACTGATGATCGAGGGCTGACTCTGAGATTTACAGGTTACAACCCTTTTCTATCCAGGGTGGGACTAAGGATTTTATTTAATGAGTTCGTCACTAAATAAATTCCTATTGCACAGGCGGGAATTGAACTCGCCACTCTAGGTTTACCACGTGAGATTAAAGTCAACGCTTTAACTCACATGGCTAACCTGAGCCCCCAGTTTAAATGAGGTATTAGAAATAGTTATTTTCATCACTAGTACCAAAAGTGGGTCTTTTCGGTGCGAGGTCTAGTTTTACGAGCGAGGCGAAGCCGAGCTTGGAAATTGGACCGAGTACCGAAAGGACACTTTTGGTACGTGTTATGAACAATACTTTTCATTATACTGCTCATACTTGAGTGCATTAAAACCCTTTTATATTTCATTAATAACTTAAAGATACAATGTAAGAAATTAAAGTGACACATTACTTTATTTGAAATAAAACATCTGTTTATTAACCTATAATAGAAGAAAAGTACTTATATAACCTCCTTCAAACACATGTTTATTAGTAACAGGTAAGGTTAGCGCACCGAAAAGATTTTTCAGTACTAGTCCCGAAAAGAGCTATTTTACGGACTCAAACCTAGTATTGAAAACACATGTTTTTTTGACGCAGTATAATGAAAAATAATATATAGTATTTGAAACTGGTCAAATAAATAGTCAATTAACTTGTAGTGGTTATAAAAAAACATATGGTTAATGAATCATTTAGGCAGTGATCGGTTAGTGCAGGCACCATCAGTGTACGTATCGCGAGTGCCTCCTTCTAAAAACATTTAAAACCCGTTTTGTGCCCGCTTAAACTTATAAACAATAGTGAAAGTATGCCCCGGGCGAGGTTATTAAGTGACAAAGCTTACGGTGTATGTTAACACATGTTTTTATTTTGATAAATATTATTATTATTTATTAACGTCCACTTTTTGCAACTTAGGCTAATCGGGACGGGTTATCTACAGGTTACTACCCTTTTCTAGCCAGGGTGGGATTTTAGGACGTTATTTAATGAATTTCGTCACTAAATAATTCCTTTGCCCAGGCAAGAATCGAACTCGCCACTCTTGGTTTACCATGTGAGATAAAGGTCAACGCTTTTAACTCGCATAACTAACCTGAGCCCCTTTTGATAAATATAAATGTTTTTTTATAATATTATTTAAGTTCGTTCAACACATAATCACTTAACAATCCCATTTAATTGTTTCCAAAATAGTCAAAAAAATATAACTTTTTTAAAAAATAGTGAGTTCCATTCAGAGCATTTAATATTCTATAAATATGAATTAATGGCAAAATCAACACTTGAAGGTAGGATAGACCACAGGACCTGAGGTTATTCTGATCCAATAGACCCCAGTAGAATAAAAACAAAGTAAAAACGTAAATTGAAACGTTTGTTAAAAAATCTATACTAATATAATGAATGTTAGGGTCACAGAGATATAAGGTATAATCATTTCCACATGCCAATAAATTAATTATATAAATGCTCTTTTATCAAATATTTGAGTGTGGATTTAATAAATTATTAGGAATATTTACTATGTGGAGATAATAATTTTTCCTCGCTGTCAAAGTGTGCCCACACCGCTCCACGAATGTAATAAATGATGCCTCTCAAAATGATAAATATTGCACTGTCTCTAAAAGAAAAGTTTATTGATTAGGTTTGAATAAAATCGCACCCACCTGCCTGTTTTGTACACTTTTGTTGTATGTTGTAGCCTGCTACTCATCTGCCTGTTCCCATGTGCCCATAATCAAGTAAATTAATATAATCATTTACGAATTGAGTGAATCACACATATCAAAACCCAAGTAAACCTTGATTTTTCTTTTCGTTAATTTAACTTTTAAAAGAATGTTCATGTGCAAATTCATAAATCTGGAAAATTTTAATACAGTCCGTATCATTATTACACACATCATCACTAATATATCACGTCACTATAATTTCCACAAATATTACGCTCCAGCTTCGTGAATGGTGTTCAATTTCAAAACGTCCGTCACGCAAGGGCTGCGTCAACTAAGCAGATATCCCACGTGAAGTATTACAATAGAGAAATTTCACGAGAGCCAAACAGTTTTCAACAGGCCAAAACGGCCGAACTAGATTTTGGCGGGAAACTTACTTTCGTCCGTTACCCACCCACATTTAATAAAAATGCATATATCTCGGTTAATATTCAAGATAGAGAATAAATGTATATAACAATATAGTAAATTTAATTTGCAATAAGGTGGATTCCATACAATTTTTTGATCCGACGTATAGTAACGGATATACTTCGAATTTTCGAAAATCCCCCACTCTAACCCCCCCCCCCCACCCACTGCTCCGACTTCAGTCTTTAACGAACTCGATCTGTCTTTTTACATAAAACGACTAAATATCAAGTTTGGCAACGATTGCAACAATAATTGCAACCACTATAGTGGTTACAGACAAATATATATATATAGTTCTGAACGGACCTCATTTTCGTCATCTCCTAGGTAGGATCGATGGACATTTGAAGAATAATTTCGAAAATCGCGTCATGAGTACAACATCAATAGCTGATTTCCCTTGAGGGAAATCTGCTAAAACATTTTTTTTTGTAAAAGTATCATAATTGAGAAAACCTCTAGCACGATTAGCTAACCGTTCGTAGTAATTATTTAAGCATGGATGTATCTGAATCTCTCAACAACAATATTCAAATAATTTATACGGATTTAGTAAATGAATCTACTCATGAAAATTTACTTTTTCATAAAATATGAAGAATTTGTTTTCTTATTTTGATCACTATATTAGTTAACGAATACGTAAATTCCTCATCTAGGTCCAATATCGGAATTACTCAATGCCACTACTTATATATATATATATATATATATATATATATAAACACATTTAATTTTGAATTGTCCTCATTTTCGTTGTCTCTATGGTAGGTTTCAAGAAACTTTAGGAAAATAAGTGCAATTTCAAGTTTAAGCCTAAATCCGTTAAAAGGGTTCATGCTACTGAAAATGTTTAGGAAAAAAGAAGCTACTGTTGTCACATAATATATAAATAAACTGGACAGAGAGTCCAAATTTTACAGCGAATTGAATTTTCATAGGAATATTTATTATCAAGTAAAGGGTTGGAACCGCCAGTGTATGTAGATGGTACTGTAGTCATATCTGTCGGTGCAAACCGTCGTCACTGGCTGATGATCGAGTACAGTTGGCAAGCGCTTTCGATGCAAAGGCACTATCTTGAAGCCGTCAAGAGTTGTACTGAGTTAGGTGTCCGTTTGTCCTGGACTCCGGTATGCACCGACAGATACAGAATATTTACTATATTTAAAAATAAAACGTATTTCATTAGTCCACTGTCTGAAAATCGATCAACAGGTATCACATTGGAAAACCTTGCCCTTCCATACACTTTATAACCAGTTTCTCTTATGATGTTTCATAGAGGGTGGAAAAAAAAATGAATCAGGTCTTCATAACTTAATAAATGCAAGAAACTTCCACGGCCTAAGAGTCTTGAGTATCTTTTAAAAATAAAAGTCCAATCTTTCTGAATTCTATACTTCTTGGAATACAGTAGTCTTTGAAAACGTTTATTTATTACCTTTGTCTATACAGTTAATAGAGCCCAACAGCTCTTTGGTGGAGGTCAACTGGCCAACTTGATTTATTCTATACCGTACTGTGTTGGCGTTACAGACCAAAAATCACTAACGCTAAAGTGGCCATAAATAGATACTTACGACCATGGTAGAATTAGAATTGGGAGGTTCTCTTGACGCACCATTCTTTCATTCTTTGAAAGAGATCTTCAGAAATCTATCGATACTTAATGAGAGCTGATGTAAGTAAAATAAAAGATCAAGTTGAAGGTTGAAATCGTTCAAGGGAGGAGAGGTTTAGAGAAGATCAAATCAAAATATTTCCATTATTATGAATTGGGTGGAAATACTGTAAATAATCAATTTTATTGCGAATTTATTTTCCTTCAGATGTGGTCTATTCATGTTTCTCTATCTTGAGCATTGACCGAGATATTTTTATTTTTCAGTTTTCAGCCCTCAGTAAACCAATAAACGTCTTTTCCCCAACTGAGCAAAAACCGAATATTGTTTTCAACATACCTTTACAATGAGATTTATACATTGTGGGAAGACGCCATCAATTCAGATTTAAGCAGATTTCCCTTATGGGAAATCAGCTATTGAGGTCGTACTCATGACGCGGGTTTGGAAAATTTCTTCAAATGTCCGTAGATCCTACCCAGTAATTGACGAAAATGAGGTCCGTTCAAAATGTTATATATATATAGTGTTGGTTAAATAATCTTTGTTCCTTCCAATATTTCATGAATATTTATTTTCTCTGCTTTAGGTTTAAAAGGTACAGGTACAAGACTGAAGATACTTAAAAACTGTTGTACCTCTGTTTAGTACTCCTCATGTAAACAGAGGTACAATAGTTTTTAAGTATCTTCAGTCTTTTACCTGTACCTATTAAACCTAAAGCAGAGAAAATAAATATTCATGAAATATTGGAAGGAACAAAGATTATTTAACCAACACTGACCAAAATTCCAAAAAACAATACCATATATATATATATATATATATATATATATATATATATATATATATATATTGTTGTCATACCTTTCGGTGGAGACCGTCGTCACTGGCTGATGGTCGAGTACAGCTGGCAAGCGCTTTCGATGCAATGGCACCATCTTCAAGCCCGTCGAAAAGTTGTACTGAGTTAGATGTCTGTTGGTCAGTAGGTTTTATGTGTCTGGTCACCGTATTAGTTTGTTTACGTTTAGTCCAGTCTGTTTACTTACCCCAGATCTGTCAAGCGAGGGGTGTTAGCTAGTGTCCAGGTAAAATGTTTTCGTGTGGTAGGGTTTTACGTTTTAGTCCAAGTTTGTTTACTTACCCCAGATCTGTCAAGCGAGGGGTGTTAGCTAGTGTCCAGGTAAAATGTTTTCGTGTGGTAGGGTTTTACGTTTTAGTCCAAGTTTGTTTACTTACCCCAGATCTGTCAAGCGAGGGGTGTTAGCTAGTGTCCAGGTAAAATGTTTTCGTGTGGTAGGGTTTTACGTTTTAGTCCAAGTTTGTTTACTTACCCCAGATCTGTCAAGCGAGGGGTGTTAGCTAGTGTCCAGGTAAAATGTTTTCGTGTGGTGGGGTTTTACGTTTTAGTCCAAGTCTGTTTACTTACCCCAGATCTGTCAAGCGAGGGGTGTTAGCTAGTGTCCAGGTAAAATGTTTTCTTGTGGTGGGGTTTTACGTTTTAGTCCAAGTCTGTTTACATACCACAGATCTGTCAAGCGAGGGGTGTTAGCTAGTGTCCAGGTAAAATGTGTTCGAGTTGTGGGGTTTTACGTTTTAGTCCAAGTCTGTTTACTTACCCCAGATCAGTCAAGCGAAGGGTGTCAGCTAGTGTCCAGGTAAAATGTTTTCGTGTGGTGGGGTTTTACGTTTTAGTCCAAGTCTGTTTACTTACCCCAGATCTGTCAAGCGAGGGGTGTTAGCTAGTGTCCAGGTAAAATGTTTTCGTGTGGTGGGGTTTTACGTTTTAGTCCAAGTCTGTTTACTTACCCCAGATCTGTCAAGCGAGGGGTGTTAGCTAGTGTCCAGGGAAAATGTTTTCTTGTGGTGGGGTTTTACGTTTTAGTCCAAGTCTGTTTACTTACCGCAGATCTGTCAAGCGAGGGGTGTTAGCTAGTGTCCAGGGAAAATGTTTTCTTGTGGTGGGGTTTTACGTTTTAGTCCAAGTCTGTTTACTTATCTCAGATCTGTCAAGCGAGGGGTGTTAGCTAGTGTCCAGGTAAAATGTTTTCTTGTGGTGGGGTTTTACGTTTTAGTCCAAGTCTGTTTACTTACCCCAAAAAATTGTATAGAACCAATCTTATTGCAAATTAAATTTGCTATAAATATTTTTTTTTACATTTATTCTCTATCTTGAATATTAACCGAGATATTTGAATTTTCCAGTTTTCAGCCTTCAGTAAACCCCAACATCTACTAGTATTACATAAACAATGCTCTGGTATGTAATAAACCACATTATTCGAAGCATAAATACCATAAATTGGTTTCAAGAGAATTTTATTATTCAAGATAAATGCAAATAAGTTATCGTGACATCACCCCCCATCCATCTTAAGTTCTTGTACTACTAAAATTTAATTGATTGAGATAGAAATTATTCTGATTCATTATAGATTACAGTACTAGATACAGTAAATAGTTTTCATTAATTAATATGTTATGATATATTTCCGTAGTTGTTGTCCTTTCCTGTGAGAAGTTGGCACACCTGTTTGTTTACGTTTCAGGTGCTTCTCTTCTAGAGGTTTTAATATCGTTTGTATTTATTCACTTGGTGTTGACGGTACTATTATGTTAGCAGTATGTAGATTTGTCTATTGTTAAACATCACGAGGGAAATCTGCTTAGTTTACGCAGCTCCTGCGCTACGGACGTTTTAGCAGATTTCCCTTTCGGGAAATCAGCTATTGAGGTTGTACTCATGACGCGATTTTTGAAATTTTTCTTCAAATCTCCATCGATCCTACTTAGTAGATGACGAGAATGAGGTCCATTCAAAACTATATATATATATATATATATATATATATATATATATATATATATATATATATATTTGTCTGTTACCGCTCTAGTGGTCGCAATTATTGTTTAATCGTTACCAAACTTGATATTTAGTCGTTTTATATAAATAAACAGATCAAGTTCGTTAATGGCTGAAATCGGACAAGTGGAAGGGGGGGTTTAGAGGAGAGGATTTTCGATAATTCGAAATATCTCCGTTACTATACGTCGGACCGAAAAATTGTATAGAATCAATTTTATTGCAAATTAAATTTACTATAAATAATGTTTTATAAATATTTTCCGTATAATGAGTATTAACCGAGATATTTGTATTTTTTGTAATGAGTTCCGCTTTCAGTAAACCCCCACTCCTACTAGTGACATATTAATAACAAGCTGATATATCATGAACCACTTCATTACTAGGTTAAAGACCAAATATTGTTTTCATCAAATCTTTATTTTACGAGGTACAAACAAATAGGTTCTGTTAACCCCCCCCCCCTCCTTTTTTTTCTTGGGCTACAATAATCTGAGTGATTTAAATAGAAATAATTTTGATTCATTTCAAATTACTCCACTAACTATAGTAAATAGTTTCTATTAATATTTTATATTCACATATATTTCTTTAATTGTTTGTTTTTCCGGTCTATCTATCAATACTGCGCTACAAGGTTGGCTAACCTGTTTGTTTACAATCTGGCCGTATTCCGTTGTAGGGATTATTAACTTATATTGTAAATTCACTGAAAGATTTCTCATTGCCGTTTGTATTTATTCACTAATATTCACGGAAGTGTTACCTGTATGTATATTTATCTATTGTAAACCTTCACTGGCTAACCTGCTAGTTCCTTAATCATGTGAACATCTCATAACCGTCTGAATCGTATTTTGCTCCCCCCCTCTTTCTATTTGCTTCCCGGATTCCTAAATTTGGAATGGTTGTGATTAAATTTATTCTGGTTTATTATCAATTACAGTACTAGATATAATAAATAGTTATGAATAAAATTTATAACTTATATTCAAATATATTTCCGTAATTGCTTTTATTTCCGGTAAAAGCTGGCTAACCTGATTGCTTACAATTCAGACTGTTTGCAATCAGGGAGGTTCTTACCATTTGACTTGCCCTTTATTTGTTTACTTAATATTCACAGCAGCATTGTTTTTAATTTAATCTCGGAGCCTAACGGACGAGAGTTACTTTCTCGCCAAAAGCTAGTTCGGCCGTTTCCTTGACTGGCTCGGCTCTCGTGAAATTTCTCTATTGTAAAATTTCACGTGGGAAATCTGCTTAGTTTACGCAGCCCCTGCGTGACGGACTTTTTGTCTTAAGGTTGTTGTTTGTCATCAGGCATTGATGATCGAGGACTGACTATGAAATTGCACTTTGCGTAAATTAAAAGATGCGTAGAAGACAAGGTCTTTTGTATTGATCCTGATCTGTTTGAGTAGATTTGAAATTAGCATAGTGTTCCAGTAGAACTGTGGACCCGCCCCCTCCCCTTTCCAGGTAATACACTCCTGGAAGTGAAAGGATTAAACGAGCCGATATCTGGGGTAGAGGCGGCGGAGCGATGGCGTCATCAGGCAGAATTATCACTGGGGGCGTGCTGTGACAGCCAACACCCGGAGACTGATTTGTCACTATTGAGAAATGATAGCACTGGATGCTCGCCTGTTACTTCCTTAAATAAGTTTCGGCCGAACGGTTCATTTGTACACGTCCCCAGTAGACCCCCTCCACGGGGTGCACCTGTCCAGGCAGACCGTCATTAGGTTGAGAGCGGTCGGCACACATGGCTCTCGATCCTTCATCCGACCGTCTGTCTACTCTCCGTCCAATTTATTAGAAGGGACACTGGCTCTCTGGCAACTCCTCCCACAATTCCTCACGAAAAATGATTCTCTACTATCTCTTATCAAATTACTGATATTCCTTCCCCCATATGGAGTAGTTATGGCATTCTTAGTTATATTTCTCCAAGATATATCCCGAACTTCCAAAAGTTAATGGATCCCCAATAACTTCAAAATTAACTTTCAATATTTTCAATAAGAAATTGAAAGATTTACGAACTCAGAACATTAAAAATAAAATAAAGGGTTGGAATCGCCAGTATAGATGATGCTGTTTTCGAACACGCTGGCAAGCACTTTCGAAGAAATCGCATCATCTTCAAGTCCTTGAAAAGTTGTACTGTTTATAACATACTAATAGGGATAATGGGCAACGACCTACTATACGAAAAACATTACCTGGACACAAGATAAGACCACCCTTCATTTGACAGACTTAAGGTGTAAATAAAGAAACCAGGATTAAAAACGTCAACAACCCTATACGGATACACACATACAAAACCTACTGACTAATGGACAAATAACTCATTCAGTAGGTTTTATACGTCTTTTATCCGTATAGGGTTGTTAACGTTTTTAATGCGGGTCCCTTGATGTACACCTTAAGTCTGTCAAACGAAGGGTGGGTGTTAGCGTGTGTCCAGGTAATTGTTTTCGTGTAGTAGGTCATTGTTCATTATCCGTATTAGTATATTAGAAACAGTACAACTTTCGATGGACTTCAAGATGATGCGATTGCTTCGAAAGCGCTTGCCAGCTGTCCTCGATCATCATCAGCATAACAACCACTCGAAACAGAATATTTTCCATGTCCAGGAGAAAAAAGATTAAATGATATTTTTAGTTCCATTTTGCATTTCAACTTGTCTCTTAATCCCCACCCTCGGTTCCAATTTCTGGCACTAACCCAATCTTATCTATGACTCCTTATGAAACGTTCAAACATCGAGTCAGATAGGAATCAAATATATATATATATATATATATATATATATATATATATATATATATATATATATATATATATATATATATGGCTATTCATCTCTCAAGCTTTATATTTCTGGGAAATCTGCTTAGTGAGTGACGGACTTTATTTTCCAATTATATTGGGTACTGATACCAGGCTGGTAAAAATTTAAAAAAAAGTTAAAAGAACTTCTGGACATAATCTATTCCAGTTTTAACTGTTAGATAAATTAGATGTCTTAAAAGTCCGACCCACAGGAGCTAAGCAAAATTTCTCATATATATATACATAAACGGACCTCATCATTGGCATCTCCTAGACTAGTGGTCGGCCAAGTGTGGCTCCAGAGCCGCGTGTGGCTCTTTGGCTCCTTAAGTGGGGCTCTTGCCTCGTTTTGCTGTTTTTTTTCCCTTTTCGGCTCTACATATATATGCCAAGAATCTTTTTCAAGCATGAACATTATCCAGAATAAACTGAGAAGTCGTCTTATTGATGAGAACTTGGAATCATGCCTAAAATTAAATAACAAAGTCCGTCACGCAGGGGCTGCGTAAACTAAGCAGATTTCCCACGTGAAGTTTTACAATAGGGAAATCTGCCTAATAACAACTGTAGTAGTAAGAAACCTCTAAACCTAAAACATTATTTAGGGCGTAGTTTTTAGCCCCAAAAAACAGTTGACCTAACCTCTAAACCTATTCATGAGGGGCGAAGTTATAGAAACGGCCGCCAGAGCTCTCGCCGGAAAGTTCGAACATAGCCTACTGGTGACCAGTATCACGCAGAATACAAATGCAAATATCTCGGTTAATATTCAAGATACAGAATAAATGAATAGAACAATATTTATAGTAAATTTAATTTGCAATAAGATTTATTCTATACAATTTTTCGATCCGACGCATAATAACGGAGATATTTTGAATTTTCAAAAATCCCCCCCTCTAAACCCCCCCTCCCACTGGTCCTATTTCAGCCATTAACGAACTTAGTCTTCCTTTTTACATAAAACGATTAAATTCCGAGTTTGGTAAAGATCAAACAAGAATTGCGACCGCTAGAGCGTTAACAGACAAATATATATATATATCTATATATATATAGATATATATATATATATATAGATATATATATATAATTTTGAACGGACCTCATTTTCGTCATCTCCTGGGTAGGATCGATGGACATTTGAAGAAATTTTTCGAAACTCGCATCATGAGTACGACCTCAATAGCTGATTTCCCTTAAGGGAAATCTGCTAAAACAACATACAAACCTCACTCACTCAAAGTTCCCAAGGAGACGCAAGCACACTTTTCGCATTAATAAACATTTATTAAATATGAAATTTAGTTTTATTTAGTGTACTACATATTTAGTGTAATAAAAATTTATTGATCAAGCAGATTTGGCTCCCAATTGTTTTTTTTTAATTGTTGTAATGTTCATATTTGTCTCTTTGGCTTAAACGTTTGCCGACCACTGGCGTCATGAGTACAATCTCCATTAGCTAATTTCCTTTAAGGGGAATCTGCTAATAATAACACATAAACTAGGCAATACAATCATTAACATTTTGTGTAGAAAATTGTATATATGGTGCTAGGCACCTCATGCTCATAGAACTGGATCGCCAATACTGGGACTTGGGTTAATTCAAGAATAAGGTCAGAGACCGGTCTGACGTCAGAGAGAAGATGTATGTAATCGTAGGAAATGACATAACACCGCTAGAGCTCATTATGTGGCTACTATATATCATAGACAATCTAACCCAGGTAATCAAGGCTTCCCAACATTCTCATCCTTTGAAGTATATTATGTATTTTGGTAATCAAGAAGAAATGTGTCGACCGATATGACTTAAAAAAGTTGGAAATGACCATTTTTGGACTCAATAGTAAAAAAATGGACTATCATCGACGAAAGAAACAGAAGGAAAAGTTGAAACATTTTTCTAATGATTATTCATTTATTTGTTCTTACAGTAATCGCATTTCGTTACAAATTTAAATCATCATTTTATCATATTTAAGCAAGTATGCTCATTTCTGCAAATACATTCAGTATTGTCCTACATTATAATTTTTGGAAAATGTTTTTATGTTTCAAGTAGTGTAATATGCGGTCCATATACTGGCTACAGTCATGCAGTAATTCAGTCAAAGTGTATGGTAGGTCTATGTGAGTCCTTAGATAGCAGTCAGATAGTATATGTTTTATAGTAAGCCTACAGTTACAGTGTTGGCAGTAGAGTTCGTCTTCTCCAGTAAATAAGTGTGAGTCAGCCGTGAATGGCCAATTCTCAACCACGTTAAAACTGCTTCCTCTCTTCTAAATAGTCTTTTTGAGGAAGGTCATTCTCGAAGTATATGTTTCAGGTCTCGAAGTTTGTTGTCAGTTGTGGCAAACCAAGATTTCTGCCATGAACTGAGTCCGTATGTTTTGCTCGGGCTTGAATATCTTGGTATGTAGACTATGCGTGGTTGTAAGTTCTTTTTGAGTAGCTGAGTTGGCGAGATCTACTTGTGTGCTTTATCTAATGCTTCTCCGGGTAACGAGTACATAGTTATTCTTTTGTGTTATGTCTAAGCAGTGAGAACAAACGTGCAATAAATGGTGGCTCTAAAGCTAACGAAGAACTAAGTAATTATTAAAGAAATACCCCAACGCTAGGCTTAATTAATATTTCTTATAAACATATTTGGCTTATAAATTACCAGAATGTGTGCAAAACCCATTTGAAGTAAATTCTTATACAAGTATTTCTCAGCTTCACTAAGCCTCCGGAACAAGGGTGTCTCGTGCATAAACTAAAGAGGTGACCAGCGAGGGCTGGCATGACACCCTGATTATTTCATTACACATTCTATTATCTTTTTCTAACATAGTGCAATGCAAACGAGACGTGAACATTCTACAAATATCACCTTTTTAAATTCACTTAACAATTGATGTACACACAAAACTTAACTATTTTATAAAAAAATAAAACTCCCAATAAAATAGCGGCCAAATAAAACGTAAATAAACACATAGGCAATCAAAAACAAACTAATTTTGTAAACTAAAAATATATTTTACATTCAATTATAAACTTGCTATTGCCAAGAAGATCGTACCGTTGTGTAAAAATATTGGAAAAAATATCTAAACAGATATAGTCATATAAAAGATAAATTGAAATCAAATAATACCAAAGATAATATCTACAAAATTAACAGTATTGATTGGAATAATTATTTTATAGTCACAATTATTATACATTATAATCACCATATTTACTAAAAAGAAGGATTAGACTTGATAAATGTTGAATATGAGTAGAATAAAACGTCCCTAGCTGACCACGCGATTAAATACACTCATATATATATATACTCATAAGTTTGATTTTAAAAAGGTCAGTATACTATGAAAAGAAAACAATATAAGCAACAGGAAAATAAAATAAAATGTGCATATTATAAAAAGTAGAAAAATAGTGACCGATAAGAAAGCAGAGATTAAGCATTTAAATTATGTATTTTTTAGTTTTCTAGAAACTCTCAAGCAATGTTTGTTCAATTAAATAAAAAAAATGTTTCTCCTTTACCATACTTCATTAGGGATAATCCATGTTTTTAAATCATCTGACGTGACCCATCATTCTTTGTAATCTATTCTCTGACTGGCACAGCTAGTGGAAGGTCCAATATGACGATGTAGCCGTAGTTGTAGTTATCTTGGTATGTTAAACATTAAAATAAAAAATGCAAATAACTCTTGTGTAATGAAAATCTTCTAAAACGGAATATCCAATAGCATGTTCAAATGATTAATAAAAATACTTCTACTTCCCTTAAATGTAAAACAGGAAAACTTTCTTCGTTGCTGATAATGATTGAAGTTAGCTTCGGGACACAGCTGTCCTCGGCAAGTCAATACTGGAACACAGTAATACTGTTCTCATGGTGAGAAACGGTCCACGTGGACGACAAACATAAGCGCCGAATTAGCACAAGACGAATTTCGTTTACAAGGCCTCCTAAATTACGTTATTTTATGTTATTTACTGACGTCCTCATTGCTCTACTAAGTCTAATTGGGACGGGTTATATACAGATAGCCAACCTTTTCTAGCAAAGGTGGTATTACAGATTTTATTTAATGAGTTCATCACTTAATGAATTCCCATTGCCCAGGTCATAATGGAACTCACAACCCTAGGTTTACCGAGATTAAGATAAACCCCTTAACTCACATGGCTAATCACAGCCCTCACCCACAAATTATGTACACTTTACAGCCAAGCTAATTAAAGAATTAACAATATTTTATAATTTATATTTTCATATTCACAAAATCACAATTAATTTCTAAAACCATAAAAATTATAATCTGTACTTCTGAAAACATAGTTTCTGAAAATATGAAATACTGCTTTGGATTCACGGGAATAATACACTAAAATATGAATAAGTTATTTAAAAATACTAATTAAAAAACATTCTACGAAATTTAATAAAATAATACAAGTAAATGTTGCCCTTCATTCAAATATATTTTATGGAAAAATAATGTTGAAAATGATATAGAGTCTTAAACACATTTGGGCAGGGTATGAATTTTTTCTCAATTTTTTATTACAGCAGAAGAGGAGCCGAGTAACGCGAATCATGAAGACATTCAAACCAAGCTCCGTGGAATAATTTTTCCTTTACTTTTAGGCAATTTTCATTCCTTTCGTACTTCTAGGTGTGAATGGAAGGAAAATGAAATGAAAATGCGGCCATTTTTTATTTCTCATATTAAATGTCTTATCGCTCGTTTCATAACATTTCTGAACTCTTTCTTCAAGTAATAAGCACAAGGCAAGGGATTTCTTTTTGAAATTGTGATGGGTTTATATTTATTGAACAATCTCACACTATTAATATCTTCCTGCGGAAAGAGTTAATCTATCTTCTCTCATTCCTAACGGTTATTTTTTTGGTTTTACATTTAATCACTTTTGGACTGTTCTCAGGAACTATTTAAAGCTTGTTAGCCAACAGTATATGTTTTCTTACGTGAAGCCATTTATTTTCAGATAGTAATAAAGAGAGGAGGTAGCAGACAAAAGTCCGTCAAGCAGGGCTGCGTAAACTAAGCAGATTTCCCACGTGAAGTTATACAATAGAGAAATTTCCATGTGAGAGCCGAACAGTTACGGAAACGGCCGAACTAGGTTTTGGCGGGAAACTCAGTCGTCCGTTATTCGCCTACATTTAATAAAAATGCAAATATCTCGGTTAATATTCAAGATTGAGAATAAATGTATAGAACAATATTTATAGCAAATTTAATTTGCAATACGATTGGTTCTATACAAGTTTTTGATCGGACTTACGGTAACGGAGATATTTCGAATTTTCGAAAATCCCCCCTCTAAACCCCCTCCCACTCGTCCGATTTAAGGCATTAACGAACTTCATCTATCTTATTGCATAAAATGTTTAAATATCGAGTTTGGTAACGATCAACCTAAAATTGCGACCGCGAACATTTATTTTAAAAAAAGGTTTAGTTTTCCTTGTTATTTTTGTACTTCAAACAAATTCTCGCTAAACAACAAAAACTAATTTTTTAAAAATTATTTTTCTTTCAAATTCATGTCTAAAAAACGAGCATTTGCAAAAAAAACAGAAAGAAAAAACCTAATTTGAAGAAACAGGAAATAAATACTTAAGCACTTAATTTTCCCACCCTTATTCCTGTTAAGGGTGATGCTTCAAGAAGAACAACATTCTACCGTTTTGTATTACATGTGGACATTGAGGATAGACATTTTTTGAAGAACATATTACGGAACGATTAGGCAAAATGTATATAGAATGTGGAAAAATTCACATTTAAAAATCACTAAAATCGATTTTTCTCCAATACTGTTAAGATTAGGAATATACATTATATGGTCAATGTTGTTCGTATTGAAGGGTAGAAACACCTGTAGACGTTTGTCTATCTTCTTACCGAAAACCCTGTGTATATGTGTATATATATATGAAATGTCAATATATTTAGCTAGAGGTAAAATAAAAAATAAAACCATTAAATTAGTAATTATTTCGTCCCAAAAACCAATAAAATAAAATATACATATAATTTACGTGGTCTAGACATTTATTCTTGGGTTATTTTCATCAACTTGCTTTGTGTGAGAGAAATCAGTGGTATCACAAAAATCTTGAGTTAAAATTTAAAAATATTTGTTTTTCTTTTTGTTCATGAGGTATAAAGAAGGCCTTTATGTTCCCATCTTCCATTTGTATAAAAATATTTGTAAATTTGTATCCGTCTAGTCGATCTGTAGAAAAAGAAATCAAACTTGTTTAATAATAGGAGGAGAGTTTTAAACCTCTCATTCAAGAGTGTCATAATTTAATAATAATCAGTGTTTGGAGGTTGAGGTACATTATAAAATATGACATTCCTAATCAAGTGAAAATATAAAAATTTAATTCATAATTTAAATAACAAATTATTTGAGTAGGGAGCAAATTTCTTCGCATAAGTAAGAAATTATAACATTATATTCTTATAGAGTGCCTAAGAGAGAATCAAACATGAAACAGTCTTGAAATGTCAGTAGGACTTATGATATAAATTAATGTACTTCATTCAACTATGACTAGGGTATATATAAATAACTCAATATACATTGGGTGAGATGGTCTACGAAGAATGGTCCTTGAAATTGGCAGCCAACAGGAGCACAAGTGATGCAATACAGGATACTTGAGTTTGATTCCCATCAGGTAGGTAAAAGTTTTCTCTTAAATTTAAAATAATTAAATTATTAAAATGTGATTATGATTAAATATTTACGCTGAATTTTAAGATCAACATTTTCCCACAACTATTTATATTATTCAACATTATTATTTGAAAAATATAACTAGTAGTATGGTTCATTTAAATGAGTTGGAGCTTTATTTAAAAGAGGAAATTAGTTATTAGTATTTTTTACTTCACTGATTGATCTGTCATCTGTCAATATTACATCATTTGTCTATTCACTAATTCACTTATTCATACAGCATATTTCCTTGGTTTACAAGCCCAGATCAAATGGGCAGCGAAAATGAAGAATCCATTTTCCGCCAGCTGTCAATGTTCGTGGAAAGGTATTTTGTTTCCGGCGATGCCTGGTGGATAAAGCCAGAGAAAAATGGATGGGTAGCTACCTTGGAAGCGGTCCAATATTTATTAGAGGCAACCCTTTCCTCCAACCGAATCATTTATATCGGTTGGATAGGGTTAGATTGACGCCACTTGACAAGAAAGGAAAGCTATTCTCTTCAAATTTAATGGCCCTTGTCAAGCCCAAAGTGAAAACCAGTTTCCGATTCACTTCCACTGAAATATTTCCCTGAGATATCTTTATATTTTTCCAGCTGTGCAAATCGACCACATAGTAGTCTGCAGTGAAATGTGTATTTATCTGGACGTTACGAGGTTCCACTTTTTTAATTTTTAAATAACAACATTTACACAAAATTTATGAATTTCATACTTATGCGAAGAATTTTCCCCTACTCAAATAATTTGTTACTTAAATTATGAATAAAAATTTTATATTTTCACTTGATTTAGAATGTCATATATTATAATGTACCTCAACCTCCAAACACTAATAATTATTAAATTATGACACTCTTGAATGAGTGGTTTAAAACTCTCCTCCTATTATAAAACAAGTTTGATTTCTTTTTCTAGAGATCGACTAGACGGATGCAAATATACACATATTTTTATACAAATGGCAGATGGGAACACGAAGGCCTTCTTTATACCTCATGAACAAAAAGAAAAACAAATATTTTTAAATTTCAACTCAAGATTTTTGTGATACCACTGATTTCTCTCACACAAAGCAAGTTGATGAAAATAACCCCAGAATAAATGTCTAGACCACGTAAATTATATGTATATTTTATTTTATTGGTTTTTGGGACGAAATAATTACTAATTTAATGGGGTTTTTTTATTTTACCTCTAGCTAAATATATTGACATTATATATATATATATATATATATATATATATATATATATATATATATATATATATACTTATACACAGGGTTTTCGGTAAGAAGATAGACAAACGTCTACAGGTGTTTCTACCCTTCAATACGAACAACATTGACCATATGATGTATATTCCTAATCTTAACAGTATTGGAGAAAAATCGATTTTAGTGATTTTTAAATGTGAATTTTTCCACATTCTATATAAATTTTGGCTCATCTTTCCGTAATATATTCTCCAAAAAATGTCTATCCTCAATATCCACATGTAATAGAAAACGGCAGAATGTTGTTCTTCTTGAAGCATCACCATAAAAGGAATAAGGGTGGGAAAATTAAGTGCTTAAGTATTTATTTCCTGTTTCTCCAAATTTGGTTTTTTCTTTCTGTTTTATTTTTGCAAATGCTCATTTTTTAGAGACATGAATTTGAAAGAAAAATAATTTTTAAAAAATTAGTTTTTGTTGTTTAGCGAGAATTTGTTTGAAGTACAAAAATAACAAGGAAAACTAAACCGTAGAATGGACGTTGTTTTTTAAAATAAATTTTCTGCTTTTCAACACTCGTGGAATAAGATTAAAAAGCATATTGGTTGAAGACGTATTCCTTAAAATCTAAAAGTTCTAAGTTGATTCAGAGGATTTTAAGGATTTTTTAATTAATTTTATTTTCAGATTCCGTTAAAAGTATTTGAAAATCCGAAATTGCAAATAAAATTAAACGATTATTATAAAGAATTTAATGCACTTCAAAATGACATAGCCAGAAAACCTCCACTGGCAATAATTTATCAGTTGCAGCTGAAATTTTTCAAAAAAAAACATAAATACATTAAAAAATTACTAAAATCGATATTTCTCCAATTCTGCTATGATAAGGAATATACATCATATGGTCAATTTTGTTCCTTTTGAGGAGTAGAAACACCTGTTGAAGTTTGTCTATCTACTTACCAAATACCCTGTATATATATATATATATATATATATATATATATATATATATATATATATATAAAATTGTAACCTCTGTCTGTACATTGATTTTTTTCGCGAATTTTCACGATAAATTTTCGTTTCACATGTCATAGACACCATAACTGCGTTTTGTTTCTTTTGTGTGTGTTTGTTTGTTTATTTGTTTGTTTGTTTGTTACCTTCTCAAGCATAAACGGCTAAACCGAATTTTATGAAACTTGGTATGTATATTACTACTAGCCCAACTTAGACTAGGCTATATTAATATCCTCTGAGACGAACAGGAGTGGGGGTTATAAGGGAAGCCTGAAATTAAAAATAGCGATATTTCGTTTCCTATTGGTTTTTCGGCAAATATGAACATAACAAAAGTTGTTTATTTTGTTATTTAGAGTAACTTTTGTTATATACACTTTTTTCGTATACTGAATTATAAACGAGATATACGCTAAAACCTATAGCGGAAGTGAACAATTTTATTTGGGACAAAAGATCAAACCGAAATAAATAAAACTCGGTATGTGTATTAGCACTAACGCTTTCATAAAGGCAGGGAGGCCTGAATTTAAAATAGCGGTATTTCGTTTTATATTCGTTTTTCGGCAAATATGAACATAACAAAAGTTGTTTATTTTGTTATTTAGAGTAACTTTTGTGATATTCATTTTTGTCTTTTAACAATGTATAAACGAGATATACACTATAAACTAAAGCGGGAGTAAACTATTTTATTGGGCGCTAACGATTGAGGCCTAAAATAAAAATTCGCGATATTTCATTGTCTATTTGTTTTTCGACAAACATGCACATAACAAAAGTTGTTTACTTTGTTATTGAGATTAACTTTTGTTTTATACATTTCTCCAAGAACAATGTGTGGAGCAAGTAATTTGCGTAGAAAAATTGATATGCTCAACAATTCATTCCTATTTGAACTATCAGGCACCTCAGCTGGAAAAATTAATTCAAATCAATGTTAATATTTTGTCCTTAATAGCTGAAATCTATGCATAATTCACAGGAGACGGGAAATATGACAACTTGGAGGACAGTGAAGACTTACATAAAAAATTAATTTTATTATTAACAAATGCCAACAACGGGTATTAACCCTAAACACTGGGATGGGTAAATGTCAAAATATTGTGCAAAGTAAAGCCTTGCCAAAAAAATACCATCACCATTCAGCCTCAAATCAATTCCCGGGCGAAGCCGGGTATCTGAGCTACTATATATATATATATATATTAAATGCGACAGGATAACATCAAAAATGGTAAAGAGTTAGCTGGAAACGTTTTGTAAATTGCGCCAAGTTGTTTTAAACTATGCGTATAAATTTGGAGTGTTCAATTCATTTTTAAGAACGATTCTTTTCTGCCAGCAGTTAGATTTTCCTAGATTTAAATATCGTAATGCTAGTCAACTGATCTTGGGGCCCTAACAATGGTGATTACTTGGTTGATTCACTATACCTTCCACCTGTGATATTAAACGCACTAATTCGTGTCAGTTGAATGCGAAATGGGGTTCTCCGGTTGTCTTTCTTTATGCAATTGGATAGTAATTGAAGTAGATATCGTATCTAGTCAAAATAAAGTAGACATCTTAACTATTCTTTGTTTTATAAATATATAATTTTTGTTAGACATACGTTTACTGACAGTGCATGAACTAGTTGCCAATCAGAAATCGTCAGACACACAGGAATATTATTTATTTAATATCTTCTGAGCTAAAAAAAAATTGAATCTGAGATTATTAAAATTTTAAAGGACTATTTAATATTGAAATTTGTTTCCCAGTGACCAAAAAGAACAGTGCTGTAACAATGGGCACCATTTTGGAATGTGATGCCAAAACTATAATGCCAATATGGAAGCTACGATCACAATTTTCTACGTATTCAAATAACAAAATATTTGACTAAATTTCTTCAATTATTATTTGAAAGAAAATTTTAAATAAATATGCAATGAAACATGAATGCTGTGGAATCATTAATTTACGTTCGTGGCAAAGTATGGCTTCTGGAGTATAAAGCCAACGTACCGAAGTAATAAGACAGAATATTTCCACCAGAATTTCTCTGAGAGATAATTTTTTAGCATAATAAGTTGCATCCATTCTATGAATCAAAGTAAAGTAGCTATAAAGAGATGGGCAAGAGAGAGAGGTGAACAGAAAGACTTTATCATTGGCATAAATAAACTGAAAGAACGGCCTCTCTGTTCCTATTGGCTCATTACTCATAGGCTCTTACTAACCGCTCTAAATCACCAATGCTCTTTAAGTATAAGATAAAGATGACAAATGTTTTCAATCGAAATAACAACTATGCTAACGCTCTAACATTCAAGAATACATTTTTTTCTTCTTTCACTTTTACATCGTTACTAATTTCAGGTAAAGACTACTCACTAAAAGGTAATATTCATCGACTAGGAAAGGAAAATTATTATTAGTTATTTTACCCCGTTTTCTCTCTTTCCTTCTTTCCATTTATATTTTTCAGAAGCAAATATCATGGGACTGCTTTGGCAAACCAAAGCTAGTTTAAAAATAATGGATTGGTCCGCTTCTCTGGCTCTTGATTAGTATAATCTTCAGGTATTTAATGTATTATGAATCATTTAACATCTTCAGTCCTGTCTCGATGTCTCCCCCGTCCGCCGAGTTGTGCTCCAACAAAAAGAATTAAGTTGGATTTTCAACATCAACATAACAACATTATTGCCTGATTAATGGATTCAGTGGCCATTCAAGACAGTGGCCATTCAAGACAGTGGCCTTCAAGACAGTGGTCAGTTATTGGTTTTTTGAAACCTTAGCCCCTGGCTAGAAAAAAAGTGGTAACCTGTGGGTAACCCTTCGTATTTAGTCAGTATAGCGGAAAATAGGCGTTAATAAATAATAATATGTAATTTTTGATAACATACATTTAATTATTTTATTATATGGCTAAAAAAACAGCTCTCAAATTAATGATTCTTAATTGTCTTAATATTATTTTATTTTTTATACTAAGGGATGGGGCTCAGGTTAGGCGTGTGAGTTAAGGCGTTGTTCTTAATCTCACATGGTAAACCTAGTGTGGAGAGTTCGATTCCCCCTGAGCAATAATAATTTATTAAGTGACGAACTGATTAAATAAAATCCTTAGTTCCACTCTGGCTAGAAAAGACTGTTAACCTATTGATAACCCACCCAAATTAGCTATTGTAGCCAAAAGTAGATGTTAATAAATAATAATAATTGGAACGGGTTTTCTGCAGGTTACCACACTTTTCTAGCCTAGGTGGGAACTAAGGATTTTGTTTAATGAGTCCGTCACTAAATAAATTCCTAATGCCCAGAGGGGAATCCAACTCTTCTCTCTAGGTCTCTATGTGAGATTAAGGCCAAAACTTTAACTCACATGGCTAACCTGTACCTCTCTAAATTGTAGAAATTTATGCAAATGCTAAAACAAAAGTCCGTCACGCAGGGGCTGCGTAAACTAAGCAGATTTCCCATGTGAAGTTTTACAATAGAGAAATCTGCATACCGGTAACACAACACCACCGTGATTAAATACAAAGGGTAATGAGAAATCTTTCAGTTAACTAAAATAAATTCCCAACTGAATCGGCTTCTGAATTGTAAGAATAATTTATATTTTAATAACTCAAATTTTAGTAGTCCAAGAACTAAAGAAGGGGGGGGGATGAACAGAACGTATTTGCATAAATCTCACACAGTAACGAAGGTAAGGTAAGGTTAGAAACGACAGGTAAGGTTAGAAGAAGCTTCCACCTGAGCCGAGTAATGACGGAAACGGCCGACCTAATCCGATACCCGACCACAGACTACATAAAAATGCAAATATCTCGGTTAATATTCAAGATAGAGAATAAATGTATATAACAATATTTATAGTAACTTTAATTTACAATAAGATTGGTTCTATACAATGTTTCGATCCGATGCATAATAACGAAGATATTTTGAATTTTCGAAAATCCCCCCTCTAAACCCCCTACCTCTAGTCCGATTTTAGCCATTAACGAACTTAATCTGTCTTTTTACATAAAACTGTTAAATATCGAGTTTCGTAATGATCAAACAAAAATTGCGACCTCTAGAGCGTTAACAGATATATATATATATATATATATATATATATATATATATATATATATATATATATATATAATTTTGAACGGACCTCATTTTCGTCATCTCCTGGGTAGGATCGATGGACATTTGAAGAATTTTTTCGAAAATCGCGTCATGAGTACGACCTCAATAGCTGATTTCCATTAAGGGAAATCTGATAATAAATCTGATCCTTCTTATATAGGCATTCCATTTTTGGAGAGTTAAAAATATCGATCCTAAAACGTATGGTAGTTACGAGATAAATTGTGTCGTTGAGAGATAAAGGTCTTTATGAGATAAAGTAGTCCATTGGTAGAAGGGGGAGACCCGGCTGGAGTTCCTTGGGGCGTAAGAAGTTTCTAAACCAGAGCAAATGAGGATATGTGAGTTATCGGCCGTTGAAAGGGGCAAATTGAATTAGTGTGGCAGCTGCCCGCGGGACCCATGGATCCACGAGTTTAGTCCTTAGTCATAGCGACCAGTCCAAACTTTGGAAGCGCACTCTACAGTCCCACGGGGAAACACCACTGGCCCACTACTCCTCTATCTATAACCATACAGATTTATTAATTTTATCAGCTTGCTACACAGCCGCAGCATTAACCAAACAAAAGAAATAAATTATTCCTCGTTAGTTTCCCGAGAACGAAGTTTTCTCTCCATTTTCACGTGAATAATGGCTGAAAGAAAACCATTAAATTTTGGGCTTTTGGGGTGGGTTATGTTTCAAAACTGGACGTAATTATTTACCTATTGGTTTAATGCACGGTGTCACCTCTCTTGGAATATTAACTAGCAACGTCCATTCACGAAAAGAGAGCACATAGCTTTTTAGTAATAGTCCAACCTCAGCAAACCATGAAGATGTAATTCCCCAACAAAGGTAAATTTCCTACAGAAAGTAATACAACATTTTTTTCCTGCTATACTAGGTATTTTTAAATATTCGTCTGGGGCTGAGGTCTCCCATGGGAGTTAAACCTAGAGTGGCGAGTTCTGTTCTCGCCTGAGCACTAGGAATTTATGCAGTGCCGAACTCATTAAATAAAAGTCCGTCACGCAGGGGCTGCGTAAACTAAGCAGATTTCCCACGTGAAGTTATACAATAGAGAAATCTCCATAGGAGAGCCGAACAGTTACGGCAAAGGGCCGAACTAGGTTTTGGCGGGAAATTCAAAAATCCATTATCGGCCCAAATTTCATAAAAATGCAAATATCTCGGTTAATATTCAAGATAGGGAATAAATGTATATAACAATATTTATTTATATTAAATTTAATTTGCAATAAGATTAATTCTGTACCATATTTCGATCCGATTTATAGTAACGGAGATATTTCGAATTTTCGAAAATCCTCCCCTCTAAACCCCCCTCCCACTGGTCCGATTTCAGCCCACGAACTTGATCTTTCTTTTTACATAAAACGACTAAATATCGAGTTTGGTAACGATCAAACAAAAATTGCGACCGCTAGAGCGGCAACAGACGAATATATAGATAAATAGATATATATATATATATATATATATATATATATATATATATATATATATATATATATATATATATACAGTTTTGAACGAACCTCATTTTCGTCATCTCCTGGATAGGATCGATGGGCATTTGAAGAAAGATTTCGAAAATCGCATCATGAGTACAACCTCAATAGCTGATTTCCCTTAGGAGAAATCTGCTAAAATCCTCAGTTCTTCCCTGGGTAAAAAAAGGATGACAACCTGAAGATAGCCCGTCCATGTGAAAGTGGATTTTAATAAATACCACCAAATATTCATTCAATATTCTGAGTTGGTATTCTAGCAGGTGGAAGTGACTTCTAATGTAGGTAGATTGAAGAAATGGCCACGCTTCAACTGTAACAATTTACTAAAGCGATAGAGCGCTTTCGATGCAGTACATCATCATCAGTGCCCTATTGGCACACAAAAACAATAATTAGCTTTCTCTATTTTACCCTTTATCTAAAATATTTTAGGGGCTCAGGTTAGCCATGCGAGTTAAAGCGTTGACCTTTATCTCACATGGTAAACCTAGAGTGGCGAGTTCGATTCTTGCCTGGGCAAAGGAAATTATTTAGAAACGAAATTCATTAAATAACGTCCTAAAATCCCACCCTGGCTAGAAAAGGGTGGTAACCTGTAGATAACCCGTCCCGATTAGCCTAAGTTGCAAAAAGTGGACGTTAATAAATAATAATAATAAAATATTTTATTAGAGATAAGTAATAATTTTGTTTTTGTGTCAACAGGGCACTGATGATGATGATGCACTGCATCGAAAGTGCTCTGTCGTTTTAATAAATTGTTACAGTGGAAGTGTAGCCATTTCTTTCATCCATCCAATACTTTCTACTATTAATATATTTTCATCTTAACTGAAAACCCTAGTAATATGGTAAATATATTTCAAACCTTAACTTGAATTGTACCATATTTGCAACGCTATTTAAAACGTTTCTTAATTCAAAGCCTTTTACAAAACCTCCTGATATCCACTTGAAATTCTGCAGTGGTTTCACAACTAAAGTTTTCTAGAGCGAGATAAAAAATGTATGTCTTATACCGGGAAAATTCACATTTCTGACAAATAATAGATTATCACTTATCGTCTGCTCGAATTCTCAGGCGAGAGAGGTGCACTGAGTTTCTTGTACCCACCTTGGAATTGTATATATATAATTATTTATGGAAAATTTAATGATCTCTGGTAATTGATTCAATGGTCTATTTTGGGGTCGTAATTAATTAAATTTATATACGTTAGGCTACATCAAGAATGTATGTCCAACCGAGATATATTATGTATAGACAGATTTATATAACGATGTTAACTCCTGAATAGGTTTCATATGAAATGAAACCAAGTAGAGATGATTAATAGATTTGTTGAAGAAGAGAAGTGGGTGTTTCCTACGAATTGACGTTTTGCCCATCTATTCATAATTAACATCACTAATAACTGATAAATACTAAAATATTGAACAGAGATATTCTGCAAATTATTCATCATCCCATACCTAGAGAAATTTTCCGAGAAAATAGGACGCATGCTGGAAAAGGTTGGCCTTCGTACTGCCTATCGAAGTCTAAGCTCCCTAAAACATATGCTCCCAAGGATTAAGGATGCGGTCGATCCACTGGATAGATCTGGTGTGTATCGGGTTGCTTGCCTGACTTGCGGAGGCTCATATGTGGGGCAAAGTGGAAGGAAGCTAAGGAGCAGATTAAAAGAGCACCTTTCCACCAAGACATCGGAGGTACGTAAACATATGCTAAATGAAGGCCATGAAGCAAATGCTGTTGAGTTCGAGGTGGTCGACCACCTTGGCAAATGGAAGAAAATGGATCTGGTAGAATAGCTATGGATCAGGGTGGACATGCTGGAGGATAAGAATATTAATATTAGGGGGGAGGGTAGCTTGCTCAGGCATGTTCCGTCCTCTGCAGTAGCTGCCCTGGCCCGAGTAGGCTCTCAGTCTCGCCGGAGATGTCGGCTCAATAGGGGTCAGCTCTAGGTCAGTTCTTCTCCATCTCCGAGTATTTTGTTATTTGTTTCTTTTAATATTTA
The DNA here is from genome assembly GCA_019009955.1 of Riptortus pedestris. Lineage (NCBI taxonomy): Eukaryota > Metazoa > Arthropoda > Insecta > Hemiptera > Alydidae > Riptortus > Riptortus pedestris. The sequence continues at coordinate 68,604,594 of CM032231.1, forward strand.
TTTGGTAACGTTTTAGTTTAAAGTGTTGCTTTGCATTTTATATAATTGTTTGTTTTTAAATGTTTTTAATATTTGACTACCTGTGTTGACTTTTACATTTATTTATTTATTTATTAATTTATTCATATATATATATATATATATATATATTACATGTTCTTGAAAGTATAAATGTTGTGTCACAGAGCACTGATGATGGGACGGTTCGCCCCGAAAGTACGTTGTCTGTAATAAAAGAAGTAGTAAGAGTGGAGGTGTTTGAGCTTTTTGATCCTTCCGTCGAAGATGGACCTCCACCAGCCAGCCCAAATCCAGAGCAAATTAATAAAGTTATTACTCATGAAGTCGTTTTCGAAAACTTTCGTGAAATATCCATCGTGTCTACTAAGCAAACGAAAAAAATGATATATCTGTAAACACTCTGTAGTTTTAATCATTACAAAGCTTGACAGTACAATTTTTAACAAAAAATTAAAAGTTAAATCCAACCTTAACTTATGTGGTTGTCAGTCATGAAGGTTGAAATGAAACTCATTTCGTAAGTAATTTGATGTAATGGCTTTTTAGCAGATTTCCCTCAAGGGAAATCAGCTATTGAGGACGTACTCATGACACGAGTTTCGAAAAATTTCTTCAAATGTCCATCGATCCTACCCAGGAGATCACGAAAATGAGGTCCGTTCAAAGCTATATATGTATGTACTAGCTCAGATACCCCCCGCCCCTTCGCCCGGGAATTCATTTGAGGATGAATGGTGAAGGTATTTTATCAGCAAGGCTTTACTTTGCACAACATTTTGACATTTCCCCGTCCCAGTGTTTAGGGTCTATACCCGTCGTTGCTGTGGATTTGTTAATAATAAAATTCTAGGAAAAGACTTCACTGTCCTCCAAATTGTCATATTTCCTGTCTCTTGTGCAGTATGCATAGATTTCAGTTATTAAGGACAAAATATTTACATAGATTTGAATTAATTTTTCAAGGTGAGGTACCTCATAGTTCATATTGGAAAGAATTGTTGAGTGTATCAATATTTCTACGCTAATTACTTGCTTCATACATTGTTCCTGGAAAAATATATAAAACAAAAGTTACTCTAAATTACGTTTGTCGAAAAACAAATAGACAATGAAATATCGCGAATTTTTATTCCAGGCCTCCCTTTAACCCCCACTCCCGTACGAACCTAAAAATTTTAATATAGCTTATAATCATGGAAGAATTAATGCTAATTAACAATCCGAGTTTTGTTAAGTTCGGTTCGATCGTTAGTGCCCAATAAAATTGTTGGCTCCCGCTAAGGTTTTAGCGTATATCTCGTTTATACTTTGTTATAAGACAAAAGTGAATATCAAATAAGTTACTTCAAATAAAAAAATAAACTACTTTTGTCATGTGCATATTTGCAGAAAAACGAATAGAAAACGAAATACCGCAATTTTTAAATTCAGGCCCCCCTTACAACCCCCACTCCTGCCCGTCCCTAGAAATGTTGGCATGGCTTATAATAATGAAAGCGTTAGTGCTAATACACATGCCGAGTTTTATTTAGGTCGGTTGACTCTTTTGTGCCAAATTAACTGTTCACTTCCACTCTATGTTTTAGCGTATATCTCGTTTATAATTCGGTATACGAAAAAAGTGTATATAAAAAAGTTACTCTAAATAACAAAGTAAACAACTTTTGTTATGTTCATATTTGCTGAAAAACCAATAGGAAACGAAATATCACTATTTTTAATGTCAGGCCTTCCTTAGAACCCCCACTCCTGCCCGTCCCTAGAAATGATGGTATGGTTTAATATAATGAAGGCGTTAGTGCTAATACACATACCTAGTTTTATTTAGTTCGGTTGAGTCTTTTGTGCCAAATAAACTTCTTCACTTCCGCTATAGGTTTTAGCGTATATCTCGTTTATAATTCGGTATACGAAAAAAATGTATATTCCAAAAGTTACTCTAAATAACAAAGTGAACAACTTTTGTTATGATCATATTTACCGAAAAACCAATAGGAAACGAAATATCGCTATTTTTAATTTCAGGCTTCCCCTCTAACCCCCACGCCTGTTCGTCTCAGAGGATATTAATATAGCCTAAAGTCTAAGTTGGGTTAGTAGTAATATACATACCAAATTTCATAAAATTCGGTTCAGCCGTTTATGCTTGAAAAGGTAACAAACAAATAAATAAACAAACATACACGAAAGAAACAAATTGCAGTTATGGTGTCTATAACATGTGAAACGAAAAGTTATCGTGAAATTTTGAAAAAAAAATGAATGTACAGACAGAGGTTACAATTTTATATATATATATATATATATATATATATATATATATATATATATATAGATCGATAGATAGACTAGCTCAGATACCCGGCTTCGCTCGGGAATTAATTTGATCCTGAATGGTGATGGTATTTTTTTGGAAAAGGCTTTACTTTGCATAATATTTTGACATTTACCCGTCCCAGTGTTTAGGGTTAATACCCGTCGTTTCTGTGGATTTGTTAATAATAAAATTATTTTTTTATGTAAGTCTTCACTGTCCTCCATATTGTCATAATTCCCGTTTCCTGTGCATTATGCATAGATCTGAATTATTAAGGACAAAATATTAACATACTTTTCAATTATTTTTTCCCGTTGAGGTATCTGGTAGTTCATATTAAAAATAATTGTTGAGAAAATTTCTCTAAATAACAAAATAAACAACTTTTGGCATGTATTATTTGCAGAAAACCCAATAGAAAACGAAATACCGCTTTTATTTAAGACCTCCCTTACAACCCCCACTCCTGCCCGTCCCTAGAAATGTTGGTATGGCTTATTATAATGAAGGCATTAGTCCTAATACACGTACCGAATTTTATTTAGTTCGGTTGATTCTTTTGTGCCAAATAAAATTTTGACTCCCGCTATAATTTTTAGCGTATAACGTCTTTATACTTCGGTATACGACGATAGTGTATATAACAAAAGTTTCTCTAAATAACAAAATAAACAATTTTTGCTATGTGCATATTTGCCGAAACCCCAATAGGAAACGAAATATCACTATATTTAATTTCAGGCCTCCCTTATAACCCCCACTCCTGCCCGTCCCTAGAAATCTTAGTATGGTTTATTATAAGGAAGGCGTTAGTGCTAATACACATACCGAGTTTTATTTATTTCGGTTGGCTTTTTTGTCCCAAATAAAATTGTTCACTACCACTATAGGTTTTAGCGTATATCTCGTTTATAATTCAGTATACGAAAAAAGTGTATATAACAAAAGTTATTTTAAATATCAAAATAAACAACTTTTGTTATGTTCATATGTGCCAAAAAACCAATAGGAAACGAAATATCGCTATTTTTAATTTCAGGCTTCCCTTATAACCCCCACTCCTGTTCGTTTCAGAGGATATTAACATAGCCTAAAGTCTAAGTTGGGTTAGTAGTAATATACATACCAAATTTCATAAAATTCGGTTCAGCCGTTTATGCGTGAAAAGGTAACAAACAAAGAAATAAACAAACAAATAAACAAACAAACAGACACCAAAGAAACAAAATGCAGTTATGGTTTCTATGACATGTGAAACGAAAAGTTATCGTGAAATTTCGCAAAAAAAATCAATGTACAGACAGAGGTTACAATTTTATCTATATATATATATAAAATTGTAACCTCTGTCTGTACATTGATTTTTTTCGCGAAATTTCACGATAACTTTTCGTTTCACATGTCATAGACACCATAACTGCATTTTGTTTCTTTGGTGTCTGTTTGTTTGTTTGTTTGTTTATTTGTTTGTTTGTTTGTTTGTTACCTTTTCACGCATAAACGGCTGAACCGAATTTAATGAAACTTGGTATGTATATTACTACTAGCCCAACTTAGACTTTAGGCTATATTAGTATTCTCTAAGACGAACAGGAGTGGGGGTTATAAGGGAGGCCTGAAATTAAAAATAGCGATATTTCGTTTTCTATTGCTTTTTCAGCAAATATGCCCATTACAAAAGTTGTTTATTTTGTAATTTAGAGTAACTTTTGTCATATGCACTTTTGCCGTATACGGAAGTATAAATGAGTTATACGCTAAACACTATAGCGGGAGTCCACAATTTTATTTGGCATAAAAGACTCAACCGAACTAAAACAAACTCGCTATGTGAATTAATACTAACGATTTACTTATAATAAGCCATACTAACATTTCTAGGGACGGCCCGGAGTGGGGGTTATAAGGGAGGCCTGAAATTAAAAATAGCGATTTTCGTTTCCTATTGCTTTTTCAGCAAATATGCACATAACAAAAGTTGTTTATTTTGTTATTTAGAGTAACTTTTGTAATATGCACGTTTGCCGTATACGGAAGCATAAATGAGTTATACGCTATAAACTAAAGTGGGAGTCCACAATTTTATTTGGCACTAAAGACTCAACCGAATTAAACCAAACTGGTTATGTGAATTAGTACTAACGCCTTCATTATAATAAGCTATACTAACATTTCTAGGGACGGGCAGGAGTGGGGGTTATAAGGAAGGCCTGAAATTTATAATAGTGATATTTCGTTTCCTATTGCATTTTCGGCAAATATGCACATAACATAAGTTGTTTATTTTGTTATTTAGAGAAATTTGCTCAACACTTCTTTTCAATATGAACTACCAGGTACCTCACCTGAAAAAATTAATTCAAATGTATATCAATATTTTCTCCTTAATAATTCAAATCTATACATAATGCACAGGAGACGGGAAATATGACAATATGCAGGACAGTGAAGTTTTACATAAAAAAATAATTTTATTATTAACAAATGCCAACAACGGGTATTAACCCTAAACACTGGAACGGGTAAATGTCAAAATATTGTGCAAAGTAAAGCCTTGCCAAAAATATACCATTACCATTCAGCCTCAAATGAATTCCCGAGCGAAGCCGGGTATCTGAGCTAGTATATATATATATATATATATATATATATATATATATATATATATATATATATATATATATATATATATATAAAATTGTAACCTCTGTCTGTACATTGATTTTTTTCTCGAAATTTCACGATAACTTTTCGTTTCACATGTCACAGACACCATAACTGCATTTTGTTTCTTTGGTGTCTGTTTGTTTGTTTATTTGTTTGTTTGTTTGTTACCTTTTCACGCATAAACGGCTGAACCGAATTTTATGAAACTTGGTATTTATATTACTACTAGCCCAACTTAGACTTTAGGCTATATTAATATCCTCTGAGATGAACAGGAGTGGGGGTTATAGGGGAAGCCAGAAATTAAAAATAGCGATATTTCGTTTCCTATTGGTTTTACGGCACATTTGAACATAACAAAAGTTGTTTAATTTGTTATTTAGAGTAACTTTTATTATATACACTTTTTTCGTATACCGAATTTTAAACGAGATATACGCTAAAACCTATAGCGGAAGTGAACAATTTTATTTGGGACAAAAGACCCAACCGAAATAAATAAAACTCGGTTTGTGTATTAGTACTAACGCTTTCATTATAACAAGCCATACCAACATTTCTAGGGACGGGCAGGAGTGGGGGTTGTAAGGGAGGCCTGAATTTAAAAATAGCGGTATTTTGTTCTCTATTCGTTTTTCAGCAAATATGAACATAACCAAAGTTGTTTATTTTGTTATTTAGAGAAACTTTTTTTTATATACACTATCATCGTATACCGAAGTATAAAGGCGTTATACGCTAAATATTATAGCGGGAGACCACAATTTTATTTGGCACAAAAGACTCAACCGAACTAAACCAAACTCGGTATGTGAATTAGCACTAACGCCTTCCTTATAATAAGCCATACTAACATTTCTAGGAACGGGCAGGAGTGCGGGTTATAAGGAAGGCCTGAAATTAATAATAGTGGTATTTTGTTTCCTATTGCATTTTCGGCAAATATGCACATAACAAAAGTTGTTTATTTTGTTATTTAGAGAAACTTTTTTTATATACACTATTGTCGTATACCAAAGTTTAATTGCGTTATACGCTAAACATTATATGGAGGACAGTAAAGACTTACATAAAAAATTAATTTTATTATTAACAAATGCCAACAACGGGTATTAACCCTAAACACTGGGACGGGTAAATGTCAAAATATTGTCCAAAGTAAAGCCTTGCCAAAAAAATTCCATCACCATTCAGCCTCAAATCAATTCCCGGGCGAAGCCGGGTATCTGAGCTAGTATATATATATATATATATATATATATATATATATATAGATATATATATAGATATATTTGTCTGTTAACACTCTAGCGGTCGATCTTTTGTTGAATCGTCACCAAACTCGGTATTTAATCGTTTTATGTAAAAACAAAGATCAAGTTCCTTAAAGGCTTAAATCGGACCAGTGGGAGGGGGGGTGGGTTAGAGGGGGAAATATCTCCGTTACTATACGTCGGATCGAAAAATTGTATAGAACCAATCCTATTGCAAATTACATTTACTATAAATATTGTTATATACATTTATTCTCTATCTTGAATATTGACCGAGATATTTGCATTTTTATTAAGTATAACGGACGAGCTATGGTTCCCGGGAAAGCTAGTTCGGCCGTTTCCGTAACTGATTGGCACTCCTATGGAGATATTGTATAATTTTACGTGGGAAATCTGCTTATTTTACACAGCCCCTGCGTGACGGACTTTTTATTATTGCATAACTTATATATATATATATATATATATATATATATATATATATATATATATATATATATATCTATATCCATCTTATATTTAAAAAAAAAATGACTCAAGTATAGTCATCATATCAGGTAAGCTGATGTAGTTTCATTTCAACCTTAGTAAACGTCAACCACGAAAGATTAGGATTGCTCCAGCAGAGGTCATCTTCAAGGATCATAAAAATTTCTGTCACGCAGGGGCTGCGTAAACTAAGCAGATTTTCCATATGCTGGTATAACGGTGATATCATCCCATTACATATTTTCTATATCTATGTAAAAAAAATATAATGAATCAAATGGGTTGTGGTGGCGGGGGGGGGGTGGTATTGAAAGCTGACAAGAAGAAATTACACGCTTTATACTTGAGTTATTAAAAAATGTATAAAACAACAATTTTAGAGCATCAATAACTTAAGAAGTTTGGGTCTTAAATATTTTGCTATAATAAGGGAGAATAAACATCCACATTTTCCAACCCGATTTCATCCATTAATAAATATGATTTTTATTGTGTAATGGTTCAGTTAAATATCGATTATGGTATTGAATAAATAAATATTTTCGACTCACGTCCGCAAAATCTTATTTGATGATGTCACCACGCTATTTGCATGAATCTCACACGGTAAACATTTAATGAAAACAATATTTGGTATTCAAGCTTGCAATGAAGTTTTCCACGATATAACATCTTTTTGCTAATATAACATGAGTCGTAGTGGGATTTTACGAAAGGCTATTATTTGCAATAATATTGGTTTTGGAACACTTTTTTCGATCCGACGCATAATTACTGAGATGAGCTTTTCAAAATGCCTCCCCCTAACCCCTCCCCCTCCTCTCTCCGACTGGACGGATTTCAGCCATTAATGAACTTGATCTTTTATTTTAAATAAAACGTTTAAATATCGAGTTTGGTAACGATCAAACGAAAATTGCGACCGCCAGAACAGACACACACACACACACACACACACACACACACACACACACACACACATATATATATATATATATATATATATATATATATATATATATATATATATATATATATATACTGCTCAAAAATGAATAGGGACATTGGTTATTTTTTATTATCTTATTAATTAATTAATTTTAATTAAATCGATCTTAATTAAATTTATTTTTTATGGGGGGAAAAATTATTATTTATTTATTATTTATTTATTAACGTCCACTTTTTGCAACTTAGGCTAATCGGGACGGGTTATCTACAGGTTACCACCCTTTTCTAGCCAGGGTGGGATTTTAGGACGTTATTTAATGAATTTCGTCACTAAATAATTTCCTTTGCCCAGACGAGAATCGAACTCGCCACTCTAGGTTTATGGGGGAAAAAAGACAATAATTTCTAATAAATATTAATGATATTTATAATAATAAAAAAAAAAAAAATATGCTAGGCCCCATACATACCACAAAACAGCCAATATCCCTATTCATTTTTGAGCAGTTTCTATATATATACACACACACACACACAGTTTTGAACGGACCTCATTTTCGCTGAGATCATTGGGGGAGGGGAATGATAATGAGAAACTGACACGTCCTATAGTATCTTACTCTATCTCTAATTCATTGAGTTAAGTTTACAATTTTTAGCAGATTTCCCTTAAGGGAAATCAGCTATTGAGGTCGTACTCATGATGCGAGTTTCGAAAAATTTCTTCAAAAGTCCATTGAACCTTCCCAGCAGAAGACGAAAATGAGGTCCATTCAAAATTATATATATATATATATATATATATATATATATATATATATATATATTTGTCTGTTAACTCTCTAGTGGTCGCAATTTTTGTTTGATCTTTTCCATCTCGGAATTTAATCGTTTTATGTAAAAAGGAAGATCAAGTTCGTTAATGGCTGAAATCGGACCAGTGGGAGGGAGGGTTTAGAGGGGGGGATTTTTGAAAATTCAAAATATCTCCGTTATTATGCGTCGGATCGAAAAATTGTATAGAATAAATCTTATTGCAATTTAAAATTACTATAAATATTATTCTATACATTTATTCTGTATCTTGAATATTAACCGAGATATTTGCATTTGTATTCTGCGTGTGGTCACCAGTAGGCTACGTTCGGACTTTCCGCCGAGAGCTCTGGCGGCCGTTTCCATAACTATTCGTCCCTCGTGAATAGGTTTAGAGGTAAGGTTAACTGTTTTTTGGGGCTAGAAACTACTGGGTTATTACGTCCTAAATAATGTTTTAGGTTTAGAGGTTTCTTACTACTACAGTTGTTATTAGGCAGATTTCTCTATTGTAAAACTTCACGTGGGAAATCTGCTTAGTTTACGCAGCCCCTGCGTGACGGACTTTTTTTATATTCACCCTCCCGTAACTCCGCCTCCCTTTTAGTTATTAGCATAAATGTTTGCATCTCTGCAAGGTGTTTAGACTACTATATTTTTCCCCATAATATTTTTCCGTCGATTTTCGATTTATTGCAAATCGCCTTTTTACCCTTTATTATTATTATTATTATGGGGGAGGTTTATACTCTGTGAAAACTGGAGTAAAATCCATATCGGGGGAAAAGCCAACCGATATGGAGTTTGTGGGTGTGACATGTTATGGGGAATTTAAAAATTTTCGCACGATTCTAGCAGTATCAAGAAGTGCCCCTTGCTGTGCTTCTTTTATAATTGCTGTTGGCAGATTCAAGTTCTTGGTGCCTGCTATCGTTGTTTTTGGCACTAGTCCATTTGAACTTACTATAATAGGCGTAACTATGGCAGATTTCAGTTTGTATACCTCTTTGAGCTCGATAGCCAATTCTTGATATTTTCTTAACTTTTCGGCATGGGATTTTCGAATATTCTCATTACTGGGCACTGCAATGTCAATAATATCAGCAATCTTATTGATCTTGTTAATAATGAGAATATCCGGTTTGTTATGGTGCACAGTATGGTCAGTTATCATCGCTTCGTCCCAATACATCTTTATATTATCTTTACCCAAAAACTTTTTGAGGATTATAGCGATACCATGGATTATGCCTTACTGCCTACCATGCCAAATTTCTCGGCTAGAGCTTGATGGTATACTTTTGCCACGTTATTGTGCCTTTGTAAGTACTCGGATCCAGCAAGTATTTCACATCCTGCCGTAATATGTTGAATGGACTCATTATTATTATTATTATTATTATTCATACAATAATCACATTTCGCAACAGGGGCGATTTAGCGACGAATCAGTTATTTAATATACAGCATAATAATTAACATATTTAACATCTAACATATTTAACATATAACCTATTTAACATATAACATATTTAACATATTACATATTTAACCTATAACATATTTAATATATAACATATTCAACATATAACATATAATTATTATATTTACGTAAGTATGCTCATTTCTGCAAATATTTTCAGTATTGCCCTTCATTATAATTTTTTGGAAATGTTGTTTTGTTTCAAGTATTGTAATAGGTGGTCTATGTACGGGCTACAGCCATGTAGTAATTCAGTCAAAGTGTATGGTAGGTCTATGTGAGCCCTTAAATAGCAGTCAGTAAGTATATGTTTTATAGTAAGTCTACAGTTACAGTGTTGGCAGTAGGGTTCCCTTTAAATTCTGCATTCAGGTAACCCATTTACTACTATTTCTGCGTTTTCCACTTATGTTTCACTTGCTCTTTCAAACCTACGAGATAATTTTCTTACTCTTCATCATTTCTTATTTAGCTCTTATTGTCATTGTATTAAACACTTTCCCTAGAAATTCATTATGGTTTTAGTACTCGTTTTTTAATGGAGTTATTTTTTAAGGCTCATATATCAAGAATCACCAGCTTAAATTCCACGATTTGTTTCATTGGGCGGTAACACCTGTAAAAAAGGTCAGCTGTGTGTTATTCCTGCTTATCCGTGACCAGCCATGAAAGTAGCATTCCTGATTAGTTTTTCTTAATCACAATTTTGCTCGTGGATCTGTGCTTATGGGGGCTCTCAAACTCAGCTTGCAGTTTCATTTTGGTTGAATATTCAGGAATACCATTTGGTTGTTGAGAACAAATGAATAGGCAGAAGGGTGCAAGGCGAAGGGATGAGGTACATCTCTTAGGCGATGGAAAGAGGGTAAAATATACAAACACACCTGCTCCCTCCGCTCACTATGACTTTTCTCCGTTTGTTCCCCCTCTCTCAGTTGTCTCCTCTCCCTCGCTACACATTTTGCTTACTCATAAAATCAGCTGAGCAGGAATTGGAGTTTACACAAAATGGAAAACTAAGGTATCCTTATATCCCGATAATGAATGGCTTAAAAAAAAATCGGATTTAGGCACCAACTGATTTCCTCACTGATATCTAGTGAAATAAACCAAATGTTCTGTTGCGGTTAAATTATTTCATTTGAAAGTAATATGCAATATCTTCTTTCCAAGACATCATATTTCAAAAATCTTTTATAGCATGAAGTATAGTATAAACCGAAACGGGCCTATACAAACCTACTCAATCCCTAATTCGTAAGGTTAAAAAAATTGAAATTTTTTATATTCGGTGTCCTGTAACCCACCCCCCTTAGTCTGATCAAAAGGGAAGGTGCACGACTAGACTTGACAACAATTATATATATAAATTGTCAACACTCTAAGGCTAGTAGCCATTTTTGAGTACTGTAGGATGTAGATAGTTAAGAGAGAAATCTAAATCTGTAATCTATTCACAGATGTGGCTTTCAGAGCTTTGAGAATTCTAAATGATTTTTCATAATCACTTTTTTATCCTGATTAGAAAAGGGCGGTAACCTGTAAATAACCCGTCCCAATTAGCCATAGTAGCAAAAAGTGGATGTTAATAAATAATTTAATTTTACAAAAAAAGGTTATTCCCTCTTTCTTTGATATCAGTTTTTGAAAAATATTAAAACCTAAAAAACATTTCAAAAGTCTAATGAAATTCACTTTTCAATAGCTTAAAATAAGTAATTTGCATTCTTCAATTGGTTTAATTTTTTTCAGGAGATTAATAGGTACTATTTACTTTTTTTTTAAGAGTAACTCTAATAAAAATAATACAAAAAAAAAATGCAACGATCAAGTGTGCTTTAAGAACAGGAATCCAACAGAATAAGTCTAACACAAATGAGATTAAAGAAGGCAAACTAGAGTCGTTTATAAAAATCACAACGGGGCTCGGGTTGGCCATGCGAGTTAGGGCGTTGGTCCTAATCTCCCATGGCAGACCTAGAGTGGCGGGTTCGAATCCCGCCCTGGGCAGTGACAATTTATTTAATGACGGCCTCATTAAATAAACTCCTTAGGCCCACCTTGGCTAGAAAAGGATGGTAACCTGTAGATACCCCGTCCCGATTAGCCTAGTAGCATAAAGTGGACGTAAAAAAAAAAAATCACAAGTCAAACAAACTGATATTTACACTGGTATATATAGTAATCTGTTGATTTAGTTGTACAGACTATCATATGGGAAACTAACTCTATGTTTCGCTAGTCATAAATAGAACGTAAATATTGGCCCACATTTTCCTCAATTATTACTAAACGTTTCATAATGGTGAAAGAAATAGACTGTCGGGGACCAAGTGCTTAGGCGATCACAGTTCTTATTTTCAGCAGATTTCCGCTCAGGGAAATTAGTGACTGAGATTAAACTCATGACACAAATAACGAAAATTTCTTCAAATGTCCATCGACCCTATCCCGGAGATCAAGAAAATGAGGTCCGTTCAAAATTAGACACACACACATGTCTGTTACCGCTCTAGTGGTATCAATTCTTTTTATCCCTACTAAACTCGATATATAAGCGTTTCATATAAAACTAAAGATTACGTTCCTTAACGGCTGAAAATGGATTGGAGAATTCAAAATATCTTCGTTACTATCGAAAAATAACGTATAACTAATTCTATTGTAAATTTATTTTCCACCAATTTTATTATACTACCTCTTTTCCTTAATTTTGAATAGTTACTGAAGTCTTTGAACTATTTCATGAACACCCTTCTGTAAACCCCCACTTTTAGTCATAGCAGTTTAACAATGACCAAATATTTCATGAAACGTTTTCATTACAAGTTTAAATAACCAATACTGTTTTGAACAGATACATACAATACATGAGATACATGCATATACGTTGTCTGATTTTGTCATCAATTAAGAATTTCTCGACGGTCCATTTCTAATCATTGGATTTTTATTAGTAAATCGAGAATATATTGTGAGATGATCTGAGTACGTGTTACGCCAGCAAGTGGGAAATCTGCTCAATTTACAGCGTGACGGTTTTTTTTTGTTTTGTTTTTTAATTCGACCCTTTAAGTAACTTTCCAGACTGGTGAGATTAAATTTGGATATTTTTGAAATAAAAATTTCACTTTCATAACATACACTTAAGCCGTGCGACACCTTGACTGATACTCACATACATGTATATGTGTGCGCGTATATATATATATATATATATATATATATATATATATATATATATATATATATGTTTATAGATGGGACCAATCTAGTACTTGAAAAGCTGAATGTGTGTTGCATTCACATCTCTTAGTTTCACGCCCTATTTAACAATAAAAAAGTCCGTCACGCAGGGGCTGCGTAAACTAAGCAGATTTCCCACGTGAAGTTTTACAATAGAGAAATTTCACGAGAGCCAAGCAGTTAATGAAACGGCCGAACTAGCTTTTGGCGGGAAAGTCACTTCGTCCGTTAGCCACTCAGATTTAATAAAATGCAAATATCTCGGTTAATATTCAAGATAGAGAATAAATGTATATAAAAATATTTATAGTAAATTTATTTTGTAATAAGATTGATTCTGTGCAATTTTTCGATTCGACGTATAGTAACGGAAATATTTCAAATTTTAGAAAATCCTCCCCTTTAAACCCCCCCCCCTCCCACTGGTTCGATTTCAACCATTAACGAACTTGATCTTTCTTTTTACATAAAATGACTAAATATCGAGTTTGGTAACGATCAAACAAAAATTGCGACCGCTAGAGCGGTAACAGACAAATATATATATAGTTATAGATATAGATATACAGTTTTGAACGGACCTCATTTTCGTCATCTACTAGGTAGGATCGATGGACATTTGAAGAAAAATGTCGAAAATTCCGTCATGAGTACAACCTCAATGGCTGATTTCCCTTAAGGGAAATCTGCTAAAATGTCCGTCACGCAGGGGCTGCGTTAACTAAGCAAATTTCCCACGTGCGTCAACGAACCCCATTGCATTTAACTCAAAAATTAAAAGTTCAATGAGAACAATAATTGGTATTTAAGCTTCAAATAAAGGAGTGGGGGTTTACTGCATCCCGAAAACTGAAAAATACAAATATCTCAGTTAATAATCAAGATAGTGAAAAAATGTACATAACAGCATTTATAGAACATTAAATTTGCAATAAGAATGGTTCTATTTAATTTTTCGATCCGATGCATAATAACGGACATATTAAGAATTTTCGAAATCCTCCCACTCTAAACCCCCCCCCCTCCCCCTGGTCCGATTTCAGCCATTAACGAACATCTTTCTTTTTACATAAAACCACTAAATATTGAGTTTCGTAACGATTAAACAATAACACTAGAGCGGTAACAGACAAATATATATATACACATACGGTTTTGAACGGACCTCATTTCCGTCATCTCTGAGGTAGGATCGATGGGCATTTGAAGAAAAATATCGAAAATCCCGTCTTGAGTACGACCTCAACAGCTGATTTCCCTTAAGGGAAATCTGCTAAAAAGAGGTTATTTTAGTATAATGTGAAACTTTTTCATTTTGTTCCTTTCTCAAAAGCCTCTTCTTATTCCCTTCCCCTCTCCCTCCATCTTTCCTTAATACACATTTCGGCTTCCTCAGGTAATTGAAGTACATAAACTGAAAAACTAGAAAAACCGTATTTACCAATAATAACTGACAGAAGAAAATCTGATTTGGCCACCACTTGTCATCCTTATACTCCTTAAATTAAATTAAATAAACAAAATGTTTGGTTGCATTTGATTTGAATGTACTATACGAAAATTCTGCTCGAATACCTCAGATCAAAAAAGTCCGTCACGCAGGGGCTGCGTAAACTAAGCAGATTTCCCAGGTGAAGTTTAGTAATAGATAAATATACATACTGCTAACACAACACCACCGTGAATAAATACAAACGTAAATAAGAAATGTTTCATCCAATTTCAATAACCTGCCGACAGGAGGCGTTGGGTTAGAAATGTAAACAAACACCCATTTGTTTCCGCCTCACACCGGGAAGAAACACAATTACTGAAATATATCTGAATGTAACTTATTAATTTGATTGAAAACTATTTACTATAATTAGTAATGTTATTTATAATGAATCAGAATAATTTCTATCTCAATCAATCAAATTTAAGTGGTCCAAAAACTTAAGAAGGGGGGGGCACCAGAACATATTTGCATGTATCTCACATAATAAAGGTCTCGTAAATAAAATTTTTGGTATTTAAACTTCGAATAATGTGTTTTATTATGTAGCAGAGTATTGTTTGTGTAACATGAGTAGAAGTGGCGGTTTGCTGATGGCTGAAAACTGAAAAATGCAAATATCTCGGTTCATATTCAAGATAGAGATTAAATGTATATAACAATATTTATAGTAAATTTAATTTGTAATAAGATTAATTCTGTACACTTTTTCGATCCAACGAATAGTAACGGAGATATTTCGAATTTTCGATTTCCTCTCCTCTAAACCCCCCCCCCCCTCCCCGTGGTCTGATTTCAGCTATTAACGAACTTGATCTTTCTTTTTACATAAAACGACTAAATATCGAGTTTGGTAACTATCAAACAAAAATTGCGACCGCTAGAGCGGTAACAGACAAATATATATATATATATATATATATATATATATATATATATATATATATATATATATATATTACAGTTTTGAACGGACCTCATTTTCGTCATCTACTAGGTAGGATCGATGGACATTTGAAGAAAGATTTCGAAAATTCCGTCATGAGTACAACCTCAATAGCTGATTTCCCTCAAGGGAAATCTGCTAAAATGTAATGTAACATAATTTATAGACTTTTCATGATAAACAGAAATGCTCTATGCAAACATTCTTTTTCTCTAAAACATGCGGAAAAATTATCATTTTTTTTTATCACCCCGCCCCGTAACCTTACTTCTCTCTTAGACGATTGTAAAGCTAAATACGTGTTATTTTCACATCTCTTAGACTTGCCTCAAAACAGCAAAAAGAGATTATTGTTCTAGAATGTATAACTTGCTTCACTTTTAACTAACGCCATTCACCATATGAGGTTTCTGTGGGAAGAATCGCGGTAAGCATATTTGTTTCTCCCCAGAGCAAAATATTAGATGGTCAGCCTGTGGTTTCCAACATAACGCTACACCCTTAGTTTGGGTTCTTTGAGAGAAATTAGTACTCTTACACTGAGTGGTGTCTAAACCCTGTAAATCTCTTGTTCGAGCTAGTAAAGATCTCATAAAAGTTGATTGACAATAAGTGAACCTCATATTCACACACTCTCAACTCTTCATTTAAAAATCCTTCAAGCAGGGGCTGTGTAAAATAAGCATATTTCCCAAGTGATACACTAGATCCCAAGGGACCCAAGCCCCTGGCATTGACGCACTATTGATCTCTTATCACTATATATTCTTTATTTCTAATTAAAAATCCCTTGAGCTGGAGTGTGAGTTTACTTAAAACTGAAAACAATAAAGTACGAATAAATAACTCGCTTAATATTTTCGTTAAGAGAAACTGTATAGAACAACAATTACAGAGTATCAATAGTTTAACAACATTGGTTCTATCTGATTTTTTTGTTCCGACCCATATTAAAGGATATATTTCAATTTTTGACCATCCGTTTCTCTAAACACCCCTCTCCTTAACTTGTCTGATTTCAGCCATTAACAAACATGATCTTTAATATTACATGAAACGTTTAAATATCAAACATGAATTGCAATCGATATAGCGTTAACAGACAAAATTAAATACATATATGCAAATATTTTTGACGGACTCATTTTCGTTCTCTCCTGGGTATGATGAATTTGATGGCATTTTTCGAAAATCTCGTACATTTTTTGGCATGAGAGGCAGTTTTAGAAAGGCTTTTTTGGGGTTTTTTTCGTTGTGCCTCATTTTTGGGAGCCTGAGAGGCACATTGAACCAAATTATTTAAAAGAAAAGTTCTGAACAATAATTTCCTGAGGAAAAGGCCTGGGGTGATTAGGGGTCAGGGAAAATAAGTTAATTGTTCGTTTAACATCTAATCAAATTTTAAGTTACATACATAGTTATCCCGTAATAATCAGATTTTAGATTTTAAGAGATCTAAAGTGGATACCACATGACTTCCTTGATACATTGCCCTTCATTTGACCCTATTAATAATTTGATAGTTAAGTGAGATATATTCGGTCCGATGCATCCGATCAAAAATGTCATAAAACATAATTGTTATTTGTGATAAATTGTTATTTATTATACAGGTGACGAAAGTAGATCATTTTACAACTCGAGTGAAACGTTTACCCACACGAGCGAAGCGAGTGTGGTAATTTCACGAGAGTTGTAAATTCTACTTTCGTCACGAGTGTAATATTAAATTTTTTCTGTAATCGTGTAATACATGATCAGATCTAACCAGAATATGAACAAAATTAGGATGTTGTGAAGATTATGGTATGTTGTTGGTAGGTTATAAGCATGGTTGTGAAAGGTTATAAGCATAGTTATAAAACAACTAGTGATGATTGTGAAGTAGTCCAGTTATAAACAAGTGCAGGTTATAAACAAGGAAGGTAATTATTATTATATTTAAATTTTAAAATATATTGATTATTTTCAACAATAATTCATTCACATTTCAATTTATTTTGTTAAAATAAATTCTTACAATGTTAAGAAACATTTAAAAGCATTTAATTTCCAACTTCAAATTATTCTTTAATTTATACTTATTACTAATTAAGAAGGCAATTCACTTTCTTCACTTGTGAAAAAAGTGAATACTTTCTTCACTCTATTGCAAAATGTTTCACTTTCTTCACTCATTTCAGTTTAGTAATGTTACCATTATTCAACGATTACAGAAAAATTAGTTTTATATATATTGCGCTTACCCCCACCCTCTCACCCTTAGTCGATTTTGATCAATTAGGTCAAATAGGAAGTGGTACAACCACATGGTGAAAGAGTTCTAATCCAAAACTAGCCAAAATTAGCACAATGAGGGTCAAAACGGATAATTCCTTTCAAATGTGAGAAACGAAAATTTTCGTGGTTATAAGAGTTCTGTACTTCGAAATAAAAAAAAAAAAACTGTTTCTTAAGTGATTGAATTATTTAAACAAATAAGGATTTGTGTTACATGATGAACTCACTCGATTCGTTTTTAAAGATTCATTTCTACCCCTATTTTCCTAAAACGGATTTCTATTTCATTACGAACAGTCTGAACAAACACTTCATTTGGAAAAGACATTGCCATGAATGACATTTTTATTTTGATCATATCACATCCAATCAAGTTTTAAGGAACTGCCGCAATTAGTGAGTAATGATCAGATTTTATTTTTTAAAAAGAATCAAATCCCCTTATAAATTCACTGCAGGCCGGAAATATGCAACACAAAATTCCATATTGAAGGATCCATATTGAAGTCATAATTAATTTGTTTATTTGACCTACAGAATATTTGGTTAATATTATTTACTCTGCCATTATAAGTTTACATTTTCATGGAAATTTAATTATTTTTCCGAGCTTTATCCAAATTGTTCAAAAATTCTTGGAATACTAATGTGAAGATCTATTAATTAAATTTGTAATTTCATGCCCTTTTGAGTACGACCATAATAGCTGCCCGTGATCTTCCGTTATTACCAGGTAATTTCATTACAATATGCGACGTAATCAACAAATTAAGCAGACGACAACTAAAAAACGAAGACAAGAATTAAAAATAGTACTTTATAATAATAACAATCCTAAATAAAAATACAAACTCACTAACTATACCCTTTTTTAAAACATTTCCACTAGGGAACACAGACTAGTCTCCTAATATAACTATTTGTTGGACACTTATATTATACATATACTATTAGTCATTTTTATCAAGAACCTCTTGATTAGTCATTTTACGATAAACGCACATTTTTAACCATTAAAAATATAGTAACTGCATCAGGCATACACACATAAAACAAAGTATCTACTCAGCGTCTATGATTTACTATTTATCCAAAAGTTTATAAATGTCTCTCCCAAAGACATTCTGGATGATATACAGAATACAATATAAGACGACGAGCCTCGCTGATGCTTTAGATATTGGTCTGATGATAAATTAAAACAATAAATAAAAAATGTATAGATAATCAAAATCATATAAACTTTTATCAAATTTTATTGAAATGAAAGGAATTTTTATAATGTAGCCATATTTGTCGGTGCATACCGTCGTCACTGGCTGATGGTCGAGTACAGTTGGCAAGCGCTTTCGATGCGAAGGCACCATCTTCAAGCCGTATAGAGTTGTACTGACAGTGGAAATAGAGAAAATCGGCAAACTTCGGATATAGTCGTGAGATTCCTTCAAAACCTAGTTCGGCCGTTTCCGTAACTGTTCGGCTCTCGTGAAATTTCTCTATTGTAAAACCGAACCGTTGAAATATTAATTTTGTGCGAAATCTACTTAGTTTACGCAGCCCCTGCTTGACGGACTTTTCGGCCTGGCGAAACGTCCTATCATGGACAAGGTTGGTAAAACAAAAGTAAACATTCACTATTAGTAGTATAAAGTAGAAGTGAATTACATATTTATTATTATTTTATACTTAGTCTCATAAAGAGCCCAACTCGATAGAGATACTAAAGGTGAGCGAGCATAAGCACTACTCATCCATTAAACGAAATCTTGATGGCGTGTTTTAAACAGCTCATAAAACTTGGAGATAAAAGGAAAATGCCTATCTTGTACATAAAGAAATTTCATTCTACTTAAAAAAATTATCATGGAATAAATTTAAATTTACTCTAGGGCTATGGGGACAATATCTGGGCTGAGGGCAGGCCCTAATCTGGAAAAGCGGTGGTTTAGAGTCCCTTATCTGCAGGGCACCCTGGGATTCCTCTCAATCCTCCATCCCTTAACATACCATCCAGACCCTTCTGCATTTTATCATTTCAGCTCCATAACCCCCCTCACAATATTCTATTATAAGGGAATAATATTAAAAATGCCATTCACTTATCTTGTAAACATGGTCCAATAATCAATTAACCAATCAACTATAACTGCCTCCTAAATATATTTTATACTTTTTTCAATATGAAAATTTTTATATAAACAACTCCAACGAGCATTTTTTTTTAAACAATTTACTATAGCTTTTTGACCCAATTCAGACCAGATAAAATAATTTCTACTGCTTTGTCGACATTTATTTATTTCCCCCACGCGTTTCGACTGTCTTCACTCCTTCCCAAAAGGTTATTGCTGTTCTAAACTAGAAAAGTCCGTCACGCAGGGGCTGCGTAAACTAAGCAGATTTCCCATGTGAAGCTATACAATAGAGAAATCTCTATACGAGAGCCGAACAGTTACGGCCGAACCAGCTTTTGGCGGGAAAAGTTCGTTATCAGCCCACATTTAATAAAAATGCAAATATCTCGGTTATTATTGAAGATAGAGAATAAATGTATAGAACAATATTTATAGTAAATTTAATGTTCAATAAGATTGGTTCTATACAATTTTTAGCAGATTTCCCTAGGAAATCAGCTATTGAGGTTGTACTCATAACGTGATTTTCGAAATTTTTCTTCAAATGTCCATCGATCCTACCCAGGACGAAAATGAGGTCCGTTTTAAAACTGTATATATATATATATATATATATATATATATATATATATATATATATATATATATATTTGTCTGTTACCGCTCTAGCGGTCACAATTTTTGTCTTATCGTTACCAAACTAGATATATAATCGTTTTATGTAAAAAGAAAGATCAAGTTCGTTAACGGCTGAAATCGGTCAAGGGGGAAAATTCTTAATATCTCCGTTATTATGCGTCGGATATATATATATATATATATATATATATATATATATATATAGATAGATAGATAGATAGATAGATAGATAGATAGATATAGATATATACAGTTTTGAACTCATTTTCGTCATCTGCTGGGTAGGATCGATGGACATTTGAAGAAAAATTTCGAAAATCGCGTCATGAGTACAACCTCAATAGCTGATTTCCCTTAAGGGAAATCTGCTAAAAATATACTAATTGAAATTGTCTTATCATATACTATATTTTATACTTACAACCATGATGGGGCTTCCAATGTAAACTCATATAAATATTAATACTCGACAATGAAATTATCCAAAAATGTATAGTGGCGTTATTTTCAGGCAAGCGTCTTATGACGAGGCATAGCATAGACACCTGGAGACCATATCTCAATGAGTCATTAAATATTAAAATCAGAAATCGTGCAGAGTCACTTAGTTAAGCTTTTGCGGAACTCGAAGTAAATTTGGAGCCTCCGGTGCTACCAACATGATAATACTTAAATTTTCCGAGGTAGTTCAACAGAAAAGTAGTGCAGTGTTCCTCTCCACCTTCGACGTCAGCTCCGTTATGCTCTGGCTATCTCAGGGACTCAACCTGTATCTAGACTTATTACATTTTCCCGAAATGTTCTGGGGGTCAACCGAGAACTCATATGCCGTCTAGGATATTTTCTAGGTAGGGTATATGTACTATTTTGGAGATTTTTGCTCAACAATATAACCAGTATTGTTACCTCGCGGAAGTGATAACCCATAATGTTACCTCCCTGAAGTATGCAACAAAATACACACATCGCATTTTACAACTAATTATGCCTTCAACACACGGAGTTATAGATAAAATTAACTTTTTGAATTATTTAAATAAAGAAGCCCGTCAGACAGGATCTCCGAACGCTAAGCAGATTTCCCAATTGCGTGACGTATGCATTTACCTCAAAAGTTAAAAGAAGAAAATATTTCATATTTATGCTTTAAATAAAGTGTATATGATGTAACTGCTTATTGTTTATATGACATGGTGGTTTGCCGAAAACTATACTAAATTTCGAAGGAATATCAAGAACAGAACCGACAATTGCCGATCTCATCTGTTCCGTTATTTGCAAACAATTAATAAAAATGCAAATATCTCGGTTAATATACAAGATAGAGTATATTTGTATATAACAATATTTATAGTAAATTTAATTTTCAATTAGATTAGTTCTATACAAGTTTTTGATCCGACGTATAGTAACTTTTGACGGTTCACCGATTTAAGAAAAAAGCCTTCTTGGGCCGGGTAGTCCTGTTGATGGACAGGTAATGAGCTCTTGTCGCTATTCCAGACACTCTTGGTTTTAATTACTCTGTTTTAATTAGCTAGATTCTAGAGAATTTTTATATTTAGAAAGAAAAACCTCTAAAAGCATTGCATGCCCTACTACTCTTATCATTCTTAAAACACTGAAAAAATTTTCTCATAATTGTAGCTCATATTTAGTCAAGGCTTGCTTTGTGTTGGATTGTTCGTGCAGAATTAAATCCACAGGCTGTGGAGGTAACTAATTGATATTTGTGATTCAACTGTGCTACGCCACGTTCTAATTGGCTTAACTCTAGTTCATCGCCATATCTTCGGCCATCTGAGTTTATAACTCTATCGCTTCCACAGCGATACTAATCAATTCATAGCCGTGGAATACCATCATCTTCCAATCCAGCTCAGTTTCATGATGCGCCATTCGCCATTCGTATTACGAGTATATTCGTTTCGTATTGACGGGCGACATAGATGAACATGGGTATTCCCCTTATTGTTGGCTTGTGGGCTTATTGTTAATATGACATGAGTAGGAATGGTGGTTTGCCGAAGGCGGAAAACTAAAAAAGTCCGTCAAGTAGGTGCTGCCTAAACTAAGTAGATTTTCAACATGTCACAATCTGCTCTCTCTTTCTCCCGTAGTAAGAAGCCTATTTAAGAAGGAATTAAAATGTTGTTGTTGTTATTGTTGTTATTTATTAAAGTCCACTTTTTGCAACTAATGCTAATTGGGAGAGGTTATCTACAGGTTACCACCCTTTTGTAGCCAGGGTGGGACTAAAGATTTTATTTTATCAGCTTGTCACTACTTAAATAAATTCCTATTGCCCAGGCGGGAATCTAACTCACCATGTTCGATATACAACACCTAGTTTATCCAAACTTGTGTAATTTTTAGCAGATTTCCCTTAAGGGAAATCAGCTATTGAGGTTGTACTCATGACGGAATTTTTGAAATTTTTCTTCAAATGTCCATCGATCCTACCTAGTAGATGACGAAAATTAGGTCCGTTCAAAACTGTATATATATATATATATATATATATATATATATATATATATATATATATATATATTATTGTCCGTTACCGCTCTAGCGGTCGCAATTTTTGTTTGATCGTTACAAACTCGGTACTTAGTAGTTTCATGTCAAAAGAAAGATCAAGTTCGTTAACGGCTGAAATCGGACAAGTGGGAGGGGGGGGGTTAGAGGGGAGAATTTTTGAAAAATCGAAATATCTCCGTTACTATACGTCCGATCGAAAACTTGTACAGAATCAATCTTATTGAAAACTAAATGTACTATAAATATTGTCATATACATTTATTCTCTATCTTGCATATTAACCGAGATATTTGCATTTTTATTAAATCTGGGCGGCTTACGGACGAGTGACTTTCCCGCCAAAAGCTAGTTCGGTCGTTTCCTTAACTGCTCGGCTCTCGTGAAATTTCTCTATTGTAAAACATCACGTGGGAAATCTGCTTAGTTTACGCAGCCCCTGCGTGACGGACTTTTATAATTTAAATCCAAATTATGTTGTTATTTATGAACGTCCTCTTTTTGCTACTGTCAAATTGGGACGGGTTATCTACAGGTTTTCAATCTTTTCTAGCCAGAATGGAGCTGAGGATTCTGTATAATGAGTACGTCATAAAATAAATTACATCCATGCTACAGTCCGAAACGTTTTCATTAATGCTGAAATAGCATGCAATGTTATCTTAAAAGCTAGTGGTCATATTTCTTGCATGGCTGAATTTCAAAAAGACATCTGTAACTCGCAAGCATTAGAATTTACTGATTTTGAATATATTGAATGTATTTTTTTTGTCTTTTTTTTTTAGCAATGCATTAAAAAGTTTTTAAATTTGTAAAAAAAAGGGGGTTTAGTTTCCTTACAGATATTTCCTTTAATAACGAGGGAACGAGGAAATTAGATAAGATTTTATTTTATAAAAACTGCCAATGAACACAAAAGTATTTAAGTAGCATTACAAACTTGCCCAGAACACCTGACTCTTCACAAGGCTCAATAAAATTGATAAATATAATATTCTAACCTCAACTTAGCCCTTTAAACCGATTAAAAGATAATAACTCTTTAAAAATAAATATTCCGTGTTTAATAAAACTTCAACTTTATACGTAAGTACTCCTCTGAAGCAACAGCCAACAGACTAACTCCCTCATCTCGTTCATTGGGGAAAATGTCTTAAAAAAAAATAAAAGTTGAATATTCTAGGGGAGAAGTATGTATTAAGTGTTTCTCGTTAATTATTTCAGGCTTCTAGCTTCAGAAACCTGTATCCATTTTTCACACAGATCATTGCACCTTTACGACATTTTTTTTCATTATGCACATTGAAACCATAAAATAGTCCATAAGTCCCCATTTTTTAACTCTTGTTTGTATATCAGTCACTTTTATCCAAGCTTCAGCTCAGCTTCTAAGCCATGAAGGAGCAATTGTTGCAAAATGTGATAAATTGAAACATCTCAAAAGTCAAAAAAAAATCATTCATCAACGTCCACTTTTAGAAAAGTCCGATGGGCCCCGGTGCTATGAAACAATTGGTTACTCAGCTAAAATTTCAAAAATATTTTTCTTACAACTCAGGAAAAGTAACTGAAATATATCAGAATATATCATATTAATTTTATTGAGAACTATTTACTATATCTAGTACTGTAATTAATAATGAGTCAGAATAATTGTTATCTCAATCAATCAAATTTTAGACGGGGGAGGGGATCACCAGGACATATTTGCATGTATCTCGTATAATAACACATTTCTTATTTATTTCTTGAATAATGAGCTTCGAATAATGTGGTTTATTACATAATAGAGTATTGTTTATGTAACATGAGTAGAACTGGGGGTTTGGTGAATGCTGAAAACTGAAAAATGTAAATATCTCGGTTAATATTCAAGATAGAGAACAAATGCATATAACAATAATTATAGTACATTTAATTTGC
Organism: Riptortus pedestris; assembly: GCA_019009955.1. Classification (NCBI taxonomy): domain Eukaryota; kingdom Metazoa; phylum Arthropoda; class Insecta; order Hemiptera; family Alydidae; genus Riptortus; species Riptortus pedestris. The sequence goes on from CM032231.1 coordinate 68,629,820, forward strand.
AATAAGATTTTCGAAAATCCTCCTCTCGAAACCCCTCCCCTTCCCCTGTTCCAATTTCATCCGTTAACGAACTTGATCTTTCTTTTTACATAAAACGACTAAATATCGAGTTTGGAAACGATTAATCAATAAGTACAACCGCTAGAGCGGTAACAGACAAATATATATATATATATATATATATATATATATATATATAATTATATACACAGTTTTGAACGGACCTCATTTTCGTCATCTCCTATGCAGGATCAATGGGCATGTGAAGAAAAATTTCGAAACCCGCGTCATGAGTACGACCTCAATAGCTGATTTCCCTTAGAGGAAATCTGCTAATAAACCAAAAATAAAATTTAGTACTCACGTATTTAATAAAATCAGTAATTAAAAATAAACGTTTTATAGTGGGGAGGGGGGGGGGAATGAACATGGTGCTTCGATAACAAATATTCAATATTTATTTATATCAATACAATTAAGGTATAATTAGAAGATTGGCAGCCTTGCTCAAAACATTTTCCACTAAATATGAAGACGGCGAAAACATTGGGAAAATAAGTATCTTTAAAAATCATATAAGTAATCAAGAATGCGAATTATTTAATTTAAAAATTTGATTTTTTTCAGTTAGACAGACCTCTAATTCTTTCTTTTTTTTTTGGTCACACGGACCCGTCTTAGGTCGTCATGGACCCTTCGGGGTCCTATTGACCACTTAGGGATCATCGACATATTAACACACTCCTTTTTGGACTAAGATTAGACTTTATTTTGACTAGGGTTACAGGAACATAGTGGTCTGGAATGACAAAACATGTAGAAAAAATCACTACAAAAGTTCTATTATAACTTCATACCGCTATTGGATTGGCATATTCTTCAAAAAAATCAGCTCAAGGTATTGTAGTGGTGGTGAAGGAGAATTTTGAAAGGAATTTTAAATATAACTTGGTTGCTATGTGCAAAAAGGAAAACAAAATCAGAGAATTTTTTTTTTTTTTTTTTCCAAAATCGATAAGGGGAAAGAACTTTTGGATACATAAATGCTTTTTTGACATCACGCTTTCTAACACAAAAACCCTTTTCAATAAATTGAAATATATATAAATATTCCTTTTTTTCATCTGGGTTTCTAGTATTTAGGTATTTGTTCAAGTTTTAAAGGCACAAGAAAATAGAAATACACCCTCATCACTGGAACCTCCTCCTTCCCATTCATGCTTGTAACGTGAATGGGAAGACGTTAGTATTACTTGCAGATCAATTTAAAGTTCTCTTCGACACTTGCTGTAAGGTACAATAAACCATTTAATGTATCTTCGAGCATGCGTTCGGGTTTAACTATATTTTTGGGTTTGATGCCTCATTGGAGGACACCAAATCCACATAGTTTGGATAAATATTTGCTTTCGTCCTATTTGATGCTGCCCAAAAATTGACCCCTAAGTTATTTTCGCTTTAATGTGAAGTGGCAATACGCCTTCACGTGCATTTTGTTGACCTCTCTCTCTTCTGTGTTTAGTATATATTTTTTTTTTTTAAGAGTTGGGGGATGTAAACGTTTTGCACTAGCTAAGCTTGCTCAATTTTGCTTGCTTTGCAAATTATATTAAAGCATCACTCTTTATAATTTCGTTCTTTGGTTCGTTTTCTACCTTCTTTGGTTGCTTTTCCAGACCTTCCACGTTTTCCTGGACTGGTTCAAGATTTTCACTTGCTTTAATTAGAATAGTTTCAGAGCTCAATCATCTCTCTATATCTATTACATTTTCAGCAGATTTCTCTTAAGAGAAATCAGCTATTGAGGTCGTACTCATGACGCAATTTTTGAAGTTTTTCTTCAAATGTCCATCGATCCTACCTAGGAGATGACGAAAAAGAGGTTCGTTCAAAAATTGTATTTATTTATATATATATATATATATATATATATATAATATATATATATATATTATATATTTGTCTGTAACCGCTCTAGCAGTCGCAATATTGTTTAATCATTACAAAACTCGATATTTTGTCGTTTTATATAAAAGAAAGATCAAGTTCGTTAACGGCTGAAATTGGACCAGGGGGAGGGGGAGTTTAGAGGGGAGGATTTTCGAAAATTCGAATTTTAACCGTTACTGTACGTCGGATCGAAAAGTTGTATAGAACCAATCTTATTGCAGATTAAATGTGCTATAATTATAGTTATATACATTTATTCTCTATCTTGAATATTAACCGAGATATTTGCATTTTTCAGTTTTCAGCTTTCAGCAAACCCCTACTTCTACTCATGTTACATAAACAATACTCTATTATATAATAAACCATATTATTCGAAGCTTAAATATCAAATATTGTATTCAAGATACTTTTATTATTCGAGATACTTGCAAATATGTCCTGGTGCCCCCCCCCCTTCTTAAGGTCATGGATTACTAAAATTTGATTGATTGAGATAACAATTATTCTGACTAATTATTAATTAAAGTACTAGATATAGTAAATAGTTCTCAATAATATTAATATGTTATATTCTGATATATTTCAGTAATTGTTTTTCTTTCCGTTGTGAGGCTGCCAGATGTTTGTTTACATTTCAATCGCTTAGTATCGGCAGGTTATTGAAATTGACTGAAACATTTCTTATTTCCGTTTGTATTTATTCACTTAATATTCGAGGTGGTGTTGTGTTAGCAGTATGTAGATTTATCTTTTGTTAAACTTCACACGGGAAATCTGCTTAGTTTACGCAGCCCCTGCGTGGCGAACTTTTTTTCATTTGCTAATAGCAAATCATTTTGTATAGATAACGGGCATTTTCTAAAATGCTCATCTCTTGGGCAACACTTCGATAAAATGGCTCAAATGATTGAAAGTCAGTTCTCCAACATCCCTCTTCGTCGGTAACATATTAACTTAAATTAAAGAAACGAATATTCGATTCGGGATTTTAAACTTGTTAGTTTCCAACGAAATACGCTTCTATACTATTTCTTAAAGCGACAAAGCACCTTCGAAGGTAACATCTTCAGCAGCCAAATATTCAGTTGTCATCTTTAGTGACCATTTAATGAGAACAATGAATGATCTCTAATAATTATTTCACTAAAAAAAAAAAAGAATGAAAAGTAAAGTTGGATGAAATACTTACACCATTCACATATAAATAAAACATTTAAAATATGATGACTCCCTATTAAAAATACAAATCTACACAATGTATGCACATATGATGTCACACAGAGAACTCAGTTACGAGAAGCACTTAACCCATTAAGATTAATAGACCAATTATCAATTTAGCAAATGTATAATTAATTGCAAAAACTTTGAATATTATAATCGTATTGTAATTATATAATCCAAGATCACGGACGTAAAAAAAAAATTTAATAGTAACATTTCGTTTAAGGCTTCAAGGAAGAGATTCATAATGAATAGAAACTCCCCATAAGAAGTGCTTTTAAACACAACATTTATCTAAATATACTTTAACATTATGAAATATATATATATATATATATATATATATATATATAAAAGTTCTTTCGAAAGGAGAAACGAGACGAGAACGGAAAAAAAATGAGGCAAGGCCTACCAAAGTTAAATCAAAACTAAAGTGAATGAGGAAGATACAGCTTCTTTGATAGCCGAGATTTAATGCGAGCTTCCTTCCTCTCAGAAAGTTTGTGAAATCAAATTTCTAAGTTAAACAGGAGAGAAAAAGCAACCGTTGACCAGGACCAACTTATTCATAAACATCAATATTAAGCTGGCTGACAAAAAGTCTTAACTTTCTCACTCCTCTCACCTCCATTCGCATTAAGTTCCTACGGTTTTAGTACTCAGCTATCCAGAAGCAGTTCTGAAATGAAACCTTCCTTTTTAGCCGGTTACCAGTGCAAGACCTACCGTACCAACTCATAGGTCATAAATATGAGACTTACCTTCCTAGCCGGTTACCAATACGAAACCTACTGTACCAACTCACGAGTCAACAATACGAGACTTACCTTCCTCGCCGGTTACCAATACGAGAACTACCGTACCAACCCTCGAGTCATGAATATGAGACTTACTTTCCCCGCCGGTTACCAATACGAGAACTACCGAACCAACCCATAGGTCATCAATATGAGACTTAACTTCCTAGTCGGTTACCAATACGAGAACTACCGAACCAACCCATAGGTCATCAATATGAGACTTAACTTCCTAGTCGGTTACCAATACGAGAACTACCGAACCAACCCATTGGTCATCAATATGAGACTTACCTTCCTAGCTGGTTACCAATGCAAGACCTACCTTATAAAGCCACTGGCAGTTAATACGTGAACTGTCTTCCCTCCATAGTTATTGATTCTAGACCTTATACTTTCTATTTACTTCAAGTCGTCCAAGTAGTAAATGGGAAGAGTAATATGCATACAGTGATAATATTACAGTAATCTTAATCGTTAGGAGCTAGGAATAGATTAAGTAAATCACTCTGGAAAGGTTAGTAGTTTTTACTAAGTTTTGTTCAGTTCGGTTTGTCGTTTATGCCTAATAATATTTTTGAGTCCCGCTGTAGTGTTTAGCGTTTATCTCGTTTGAACTTCGCAATACATCAAAAATGTATATAAAAACGATACTTTAAATAACAGAATAACAACTTTTGCAAAGAGCATGTAGTAAAAAAAAACAATAGGACACGAAATAAAAACGAGTGATTGTTTCCTTTCATTCCTTCCTTTAAACCCCCCACTTCACTTTCTACATAGGACTATTAATATAGCTTAAATTCATGGGGGATTTATCGCTAATTTACCTTTCGGGAAATTTCGTTGAGTTTGTTTTAGTCTTTTGTGTCCTTTAAAATTGATAACTCCCGGTATAGTTTTAAGCGTATATCTTGTTTATACATCGGTATACGTTAAAAGTGCATATAAAATGTACTATAATAACAAAATAAACAACTTTCTTTGTACATGTTTAAGGATAAACCCTTAGGAATCGAAATTTCGTGATTTTTCTCTGCAGGTCTCCCTTATAAACCCCAGTTCGGGCCCACACTCGTCAGAACGGGGACCTACTTTATGGACGGGAGTTAGATGGTTGCCACCACTAAATCGTACCGCGACCCATTGCTGAGTTTTAGCAGCAAGCACATTGTACACTTTCTTTCATAGTATCTATTGATTAACCTCTACTTTATGCTACTACGACGAATTGATTAGTTAAGTTATTAAGCTGATTTTAATTAGGTTATTAATTAATTGCTAAGAAACTTTATGCTCTGAAACTCATACTTTACTGATACTTTGTTGTAAAGTGTCTTCCTTTTTGTCTAGTATTTTCCACTATGGAATTTAAAGGTAAAACTATTTTCAAACATTTCCAATTGTATCAATAGTCCAGGACTTTTTGTACAATTGGTTTTGAAGCAAATGCTTAATCCTGTTTCTCTTTAAAAAGTTTGTCCTACGTTTCTTACCTTTAACTTCTCCTATTAACGTATCCTTTGTCTCTTCTTTTCAACTTTTTGATTGGGTTTTTCCATTTTCAATTAAGTTGAGAATAGTAGTAAATCCTCTTTCATTTATAACCTCAACGATCTTCAATTGGATTTTTACTCTTTTAATAATTATTTGACAAAAAAAAATATCGTTTGTGGTAATGGTAAGTTTTCAGTATAAAATAAATAAATTGACATTAATGTACACGTTCTGATACATGCTTACAAATATTGTCTGTTTTCTCCTTCGAATGAAAATGAGATACCCTGTAAATAACCGTTCTAAGCAGCTCTCTTTCATAATGGGATATTGGTTAATAACGTTTAAATAATAAGCCCTTTGCTCACGAATAGTACATTCAAGCCCATATCTTCAGTGGAATCAGAAAGCCATAGGCGGTGTTTTTTAAAAGGTACCTAGATTTCCAAACTCTCATTTCTCACCCAATTCAATATCATGGGAAATTGTGTACACATGTTGAAATCAATCGCTCATCAAAGTAATATCGTAAGTAAATAATGTATGAATAAAAGATAAAGCTTAATATGGAGACTTCGATTATTATAAAAGAGAGTAATCGGACTGAATATAGTAACTTGATATTGGGTGACCTCGACTTTTAATCAATCAGAAGATAAATGTCAAGTCCAAGTTTCGTTTGAAACTTTCCACCAGTTGGAATTTTGCAAACAGTGAAAACCTTATAAGCCTTTGTCCTCTTTTATATTATTATTGATTAATATTTAACCTGAGCTTCTACAGTAATTAAATTTATCGCTCTTCCATTTTATATTTGATTACTCTTTTTTTTACAAGGGCTTGTGGATCCAATTTTAATATTTCATTGTGAGGAACGGATGGAACATTGAGATGTACAGTGTTCTCTTATCCTCACATTTCAGGAAGAAAATAAAATCTTTAATAATTGAACAAGGAAGGAATATTTATATTATAGACATGTTAATTATAAAGCCAGTAATTTTATCCCAAAAGGTGTATGTTTTAATGACTTATGTTTATCTAAATGTTTTATTCTCTCTTTGATCTCAATTGCAAAAAAAATGAAGAGCATAAGAAGTAATGTTAAAGTATTCATTATAACGTAATTTTATTGTATCATTTTAAAATTATGTTAATATCTTTTATTTGATATGGTCAAAGTAACTCTTCAAGAATAATTATTGTAATATTCTTAATTTATTGTCATGCCTGTCCGTAGATGTCGTCATTACTGGCTGATAGTTGACTACACCAAATTTCAAAACTAACAAAATGATCAGGTAATCGATTACAAACGCATATATAGAATGGAAATATATACGAAAAGTACGTTGTATAAAAAGCAACATGTGCAGTAACAGTACAGATATCAATGTTTAGGCCACTGAGAACATTATTTAAAAAAAAGAAAAGAAAAAAACCACTAGATAGACAGTTGGACTAAGAAATAGCAGTTGAAACGAGGACGTTTACGATATAGGTTGAATGGAGACCTTCACCTGACTGAACTCAAGACGTCATCGATAGGGACAGGTAATCCCTTACAGGCATGTAAACAGTTATGTGACGAAATAAAGGAACTACCCCAAAAATGAAGATAACAAAAAAAAGAAACACAGCTGTATAAAGGACTACATAAATACAGGTAATTCCAAGGTACTAGCCAGTATTAGTAACTAATGGATTGAGAAAGGATTAATCTCACTGCTAACTGTTTTGGACGGTCAACCAATCAGAGCATCTACCAACTGGGTATGCCAATAAATTCAGAATATACTATGTTAATATTTGAGCAGTTAGTTTGGCCATATAAAACAAAGATAATAAGACAATTTTTAAATGATCCAATAACATTTTGTTATGAATGCTAAATGAAATAAAATTTGTTAGATTTAGACGTTGTGATGTTAAGTGCTCTAGAATAATAAACTCAAAGGGTGATAGATAAGGCTCAATATATTATACAAAGGAGTTAACGCGTTTTATTGATTTGTTATATAAAAGAATGAAATTTCGTTGGTGTCGATTATATATTTCCTGCAAGATTCAATATTTCTAAATGGAAATCTTGAATTTTATAAGCTGCAATAAAGGGCTAGAATAGTTGTTATCAGTGTAATACAAATAAAAAGTGGTTACACTTAAACGTATGTACCTAAACGTCTATTGCTCTAACATGACTAGTCTGTAATTACTATAATGCTCTAAATAACGCAGGACATAGTAAAACGCAAATTTTATTACTCGATATATCCTAATCGGTGTACTGAGTATCAAATACATATTGCTTATTTTTTTTTCCTACAGAAATTGAAAGAAAAGTTTACTAGGAAAATTCACATTGATGAAGACGAAAATACAATTTCCAAAAAATAATAATAAATCTGAATATCAAGAGGTACCATGGAAGAAAAGCCTTCCTTTTTAAAACAGAGTTGAATAATTGGATATATCAAGAACTCATATAGTTTTCATTTCTATTATGTCATCCAGGTATATCTTCCATATACTATAACAATATTCAATATCTGACATAATTAATTACAGCCAATACATAAACAGAGTGTTGTAGCCAGGAAATATGCAAAGGTGAACCGCTGTTTGACATATGTCCTGTTATGAGAACGACTGGTATAACTTGACAACAGAAATTGTATTAACCTCTGGTGGACATTATTGTTTATTGTATGCCAAAGGTAACACAAACTCTACCTTCTTGCTTTCTGTTTACACAAGTCAATTGAATACAAAGACGTATGTGCACTTTTTTTTTAACAGCAGACAGACACTGGTCTTTCAAATTACAAGTGTTTTGGAACAGAAAGTTGTTCAAATCTATTTTTGGTACATATCTCTAATTATAAGTCATTTGACCATTGACCTTGTCAGTTTGGCTCGTTTTTTCAACTCTTCTCTTGTCAGGCCGTATTCTTGTAATTCCTTCACGTCAGATGTCTGGATGGAGAACTCCTCTTGACCCGAGCATGTTTCCTTCACCGTCCGGTATTCCATGTTATAATTTTGTGGAAACTATAGACAACGTGGCTCATAGGTAACCCAATTCTCTAGATTCAACTCACCTGCATGATTTCTGCTAGTCTTAGAAAACAGTGAAGGATCAGGAGTTAAACCTTTCATTCCATTTTCCCGAATGTCTGATCTTCCCGCTAAACGATTCAATTAATTGTAGGTTTCCTCCGTCAATTCCCGTCTTGGCTCCAATATTTTCAAGAGATGAAAAATTTCAGAGCAGACCTTAAGATGATTTGAGTAGCTGCTCGTACAATTGGCAACAACCTAGTAAAGCTTCAATCTCACTGCAAAGCCTGCGGTGTATCTTAGGTCCCTTCCTGAACCAGAGCGAACTGACACATGGGTCATTTTCACTTTCACCGCGGTTGTCCATTCTGATGAAGAGTCATTTTTCGTCAGCAATCCATGAATTACTGTGGTGACAGTTAAGCATAATCATTCTTTATCTATTATTAAGTCCGTCATTTTTTATTTAAACTTTATTATCGATTACACCTCTACTCCATTATTAAATTTTCTCATGTTTGATCAAAATCTTTGTATTTTAATTTGAACCAAAGAACTTGAATCATATACAAGTACACATTTTTTAGCTGAGTCACTATATTCGAAGCTTAAATGCACAATATTGTTATTGAACTCTTGCTGTGTTAGATATAGGGAAATACGTTGTGGGACGACATCATCTATTAAAATTTAACGTTATTAAGTTGGAAGTGTTTATCGATATTTAAACAGTTAATTTAACACTTAATTTCAGTCCTTAATGGCTGAAATGGGACCAGAAATAGGGCAGGGGAATTCTAAATATTTCTGATATTGTTAGTTGGAACGAAATATGTTATAGAACCTTTATTGTTGCAGTAATGATTGATGCCCTTCAATTGTCTTCCGATGAATAATAAAGAAATTTATTTGTACTTTTGAGTTTTCAGCCATAACTTCTACTCATCGGGGTTTTACGTGTGATGGACATTTTTCTTTTTTTTTTTTTATAGCAATGTTTGGTATTAACTAAAATATAATAGCTTAGCTCTCTTTAGGGGTGGATCAGGGAAACTTAATTATAAACATCAAATGAGTTTAAAAATAAACTCATTCAGAACACACTTACATAGTTTTGCGATTTTTAAATAAATTGACGTTACTTAAACCTACCTTAAACCCTACCTTAAACGCCTGATAATGAAAATCTCCTGCTTGGATAAAGAACTGGGGTATACATTGTTCATATTTATGCTGAGGTATGCATGAGTCTGGGCCTGATAATGCATTCTAATGATTGTTTACGAAAGATCATGTCAGCAGGCTCAGATGATTGAGTGCCATCCAATATGAAGAGTTTGTTTGAGCCAATGATCGATAGTTTTCTGCACTCCTCATATTTTGTGATTTTATACAAAATACAACCCTAATTTTCCAGGTTGGTTCGTAGCAGATTTGTTTAAATTGGAAAAGAAACATTTAAATCTGCCAGGGACAGAGGTCAGGGACTTCCGGAAACCTGTTGCACTTTACTTAATTTTGCTAAAACAATAACAAACGTTATTATAGACATCACGCAGGTTCTGCTTAAACTAAGTAAATTTCACTATTGGGGGAACGAAACTCTGTTGATCTCATCTCACCAATCTATTATCTATTCTGGGCCAATAT